>CM040472.1:394622-411920 GCA_022758105.1 Pangasianodon gigas | reverse complement strand
TTCACTATTCGAGGTACCAACAAATAGCCTGCACCTTTTGATCTAAGTAGGCGTGGTGGAATACTAAAAAGAATACTATTTACATAAAGAAGATATTGTAAAGTAAGAGTACTTAAACTTAGCATACAACAGGATGGAAGTGTATTACCAAAACCCAAACAAACAGCAATAGTCGACAACTAGACAGTGCCAAAGAAAAGAAAGTAACATAAGGTCTAAGCTGCCTAACCAAAGCTAATCTAAACAAACTACAACAGGTAGCACTCGCCTCTAGCCTAGTGTGTCTAAACAGAGTAATACTAGTGTGAAATGTAGAGGCGCGCCCAAACTGACTGTCCATGCAGAGTGTCAGAGAGTGATACAAAAGAGCTAGTGAGAAACACAAACAGCAGTGCAGGTAGCAACTGGAAAATAAACACTACGATAACACTTTCGCAAAGTACAGCTCAAACGTCTGAGAGAACAATACATCCTTACACACGCAACACAGTTCTCATTCTCTATGTGTCTATCCATCACGTCCCGGCTTGTTCGGGTCAGGATATATATCTCTATGGGTGTGTCTCAATCAGCTCACTAGTTCAGTAGTCAGGGCGCTGATCAGGGAGTCAGCCATTTTAAGGGCTGTCTCAATTGCAAAATCCTTCCAGTGCACTGGAACATTCGATCCCTAAAAAATCCCACAATGCACCGCAAAAAACAGGGAGCCTCGATGCTCACAAATGTTCCCTTACTGGAAATGACGTCATATTTTCTGAAGCCTCTCAGCTTGAAAAAAATGGCGGACAAACTCTCGGCCAACAACTTCTACAAATGTAAGTAGCTTGTTATTGTTGTTGTAGCTCTCAAATGATTACTTACTTTAGCAATTTTTAACTTTATTTGACATTCTATATACAGTTTGTTTGAGTCTAACAACATTTAAGTGTTTAATGATTTTAAAAAATCCACTAGTGAGACTACGATCCTGCTTGAAGTACCATGACAGAAACACATGTGATTAAGCTAACAAATTTATATGACATATAAAACTTAAATATTTTTAAGTTTTTAATTTTTGGTGACTTTTGTCCTCGAAGTCTCGCCTTTTGGGGAAAACCAGAATGCTGATTGGTGCCACAGCAGTGCGCTGGCAACACAGTCATTTTGTGAGCGAGTCAGGTAGAAGACGAGAGAAGAAAAAACAAGAGAGAAACAGTAAAAACAACACGTCCCTCTCTGGCATGTAACAAGAGAGAAAGAGACTTTTTTCTTTATGATGTTTTGCACTATTCTCATTTTGCACTGTTTTAATTGTATGCAGCAACACTGCAAATGCTTTGACAATGTTAATGTACAAATATTTGTCATGCCAATAAAGCACTTGAAAACTGAAAACAGAGAGAGAGAGAGAGAGATCAGTGGAAGCATTCCTCATTTCTCTCTGAATCATTTCAATTCACTCAGATTTTGTGAAATGGTTTGAACTCATAATCTGGTTTAAACAGCAATTCATTTGTGACGCAGTTGTTGCTGGAATTCCCTACATGGTATTTTATGTGCTCCATTTTTTGTAGGAAAACTAACATTTAGGAAAATGCTGCTGTGTAGCTAAATCTTATCCAATCACAAAAATCACCAAACCGGCCAATCAAAAAAAAACAAAAAAAACCAAGAGTTGTGATCTTCTAGCCAATAAGAAAATCAGCTGCAGTATATGCCATCGTCCTTTAGGGGGAGCTCAAGAGATCGAAGAAAACACAGTTTGACCATGATTTGCTATTGAAGTGAGGACATCGGAGAAACTTGCACAGCTTAATGCCTTCCCTCCTGTGGCTATATTGAGCAAAAATAAAGTGAGGACCACTATTTTGTCCTCACTTTAACAAAATGTCCTCACTTAAAAGGTGTTTTGTCATGTTTTGGTCCTCATTAGTATAGTGAAACAAACACATTTCCCATTTTCCATACAGATGTATCCCATTTTCTGTGAATGCAAAAATGTATTAATTACAAAATTAATTGCAGATGAAGTTTTTAAATTTGGCCATGAAATAGGCAAAACAAATTTTATCTTTAGCAATAATTTGGGGATTCGCCACTGAGTATCTGAGTGACTACAATTTGTACAGTTCGTAAAAATGGGAGTTTGAATTTTTTTGATTCTCTACTTGCTACATTCCACCCCATCAGACAAACAGCCTCAGAGGAGTTCCAAAACCTAGGTTTTTTTTTATTTATTTTTTTAAATAAAATTCACAATGGTGATAAAATAAATTTAGCCAAAATAAACCAAATAATAAAAAAGATGCAGGAGGACTCTGGAATTCTAGTTTATGACCAGTTTTACTCTAAAATATACAGTTGCAATATAACTGAAAAGGTGAATTTATTATATTTATTTCATTTATTATTGCACCTCCATCAGGTGAGTGTGTGGGTCATTTCATCTGGGTGAGTAGGGGGTGGGATATGGGACCAAAGTACTAAACTGGGTGGCAATAGCTCAATGATAACCCTGTCTTATAGCTGTTTAAGTAAATTACTTAAATTTTAGCTTGAGAAATTTTCTTCTTGCTGTCTGCTTAATAATCACACATGGTTAATGTTTGATGAGATGGGAAATAATTTAAAACTCATTCAAACACTGCTAGATTAAAAAGCTAAGTAGTAGAATTTCACTGTATTCGCTAACCCTCTCACAGTAGTGCAAGAGTTCAGTGCTCGTGAATGGCGCACTCTGATTGGTCAATCCAAGCACTGAAACTATATTAAAGCAATGTTTACGTATAAATGTTAACTTCAGTGAATCAACGTTACAATTTGATGTTGATTCTACATCACTTTTGCACCCTGAGTTAATGTTGAAACATTGAAATTTCAATTCAATGCTATATCAACCAAATTTCAACCATCAAAAGTTTCTACTACATTATACTACATTGTCTAAAAACTGCTGAAATGTGATTGGTAGATGGTGGCCATGTTTTTAAGATACACAATTGTCCTCATGAACAGTGATGGACATGGACATAGATGCTGCATGGACTGAAGATGATCCATTATGCTTTTTTCATATCTCGTGAGCACTAGGTGGCACTGTTCCGAAACTGTGCAGGTCATGATGGCTATGACATATACTAAGTTTGATCTGAATATGCTAAAGTGTTACGGAGATATAGCCTCACGTCTATTTCGGTGTGCTGATTGTCGAATTTGTTTGCACATTATTCGGGAACAGTTTGCCTAATCAACTTGAATTAACTAACTTTGTCGGGATGGTCTGAAGATGATCTTATTTGATTTTCATGAAAATTGGACAAACAGTCTAGGAGGAGTTCAAAAGAGTAGGTTTTTCAGAAAATTCAAAATGGCTCACAAGTTATAGTTCACAAGTTGTTAGCATAAACATGAGTGCAAATTTGAGCTGTTGGTGGTACCATAGCAAACTCCAAATTTGCTATGGTAACATTTCAGACTGTCCCCTATCTGTGTCCCAAATTTCATAATTTTATGTACGGTTCTATGGGCTGCCATAGACTTCAAGAAGAAAAAGAAGCAGAATAATAATAATAACAATAATAATAATAATAATAATAATAATAATAATAATAATAACAACGATTACAATAGGTGCCTATGCACCTGCAGTGCTTGGACCCTAAAAATGGCTTTTAATCAGTCTTGACAAAAGGGTATTTTGTTCATATGTAGATGTAATCAACAGTTGGAGGATTTCAGAAGTGTATCATGTGTTGGGTTCTTTGTTTTAACTAATGACAAAGCTTAAACTAGTTGGAAATTCAGAAGTCTCTCTCAATATTTGAATTCACCCTATTTCCACATCAGCTCCCTCTTTCTTCAAAGTGTCCCCAAGAACTAATAAGAAATGCTCTGACATCAGGTAGAGAGGCCTATGTCCATAAACAACTATAAAAGTGTCCCAATACATTCTCATCCATAAATAGTCTACACAAAATCGAATTCAGATGTATCAAATATACGGCAATCCAAAAAAAAAATAGTTTCTTATTCCACTAGGGGGCAAAATTCAGGGTTATGCCCCCTTCTTCTGACAAAATGTGCAAGACAAAAATGAGCAAAGTAAAAAGTTACATATAATCCCAATCCCATGTCATATATATTAACAATTAGCTCCATGTAGTTCCATGTCTGACACTAAAAAATGTGGAAAAGTTATATGGGGCTGAGTGGTTGTGTGAAAAGCATCTCAGCATGCAAAAAAACATTGAACCTTGAGGTGGATGAGCTACAAAAGCAGAAGACCACATCAGGTTCCACTCCTGTCAGGCAAGAACAGGAATCTGAGGCTATAATGGGCATTTCCTTGTGTCAAAATGATCTTGGCCACTGCGTTGGAGAAACTATAGTAAAAATGCATATGCTTGGTTAAAAAAAAGTGACAGCAGTCTTTCCTTTTAGATGTTCAGAAATACAGTGTAAATTCTCACTCACATTACTCAAAGTAGAGGTTCCTGTTATCTGTATATATGTACAGTGTTACTTGAATAAATTTCTAATTACTTTTGTCTTCTTTCATTTGTAAACTTGAAAACTGGTGTCGTGTGTTCTTACTTGATTCCTGAAATGACTAACTTGGAGCAAACCTTTCTACACACTGCCATCACTGAGGTCTTGCCTGACTTTCCAGACGTGACGAAAGATATTCTGGAAGAGACCTTACAATCACTTGGGGTGGAGACATATGATTTTCAGTTTATTGAGGAAGCCCCATTCGCTGTCAGCATTGAGGCCAATTCAAGCCCGAAAATTCCTTGCTGCTTGGAAGCTGAGATGTAAGTCAAGTATTGCAGTATAGGATGCAACCAGTAGCCTGCATAAAAGATCAATCAAAATTAAAGCTGCAAGCAGCATTTTCGGGGGCCAAGCACCCAGACTTGGTGAGCCACACATTCACAGACATGCTACAATTGTTGCCTAAGCAATCACAGGAAAGCAGAGCCATAACTTTAGGCAAAGGAATTCAAGAGTGATTTGTAGTTTCACTCATGATGTGTATGTTTTGACCACGAATAGTGGTGGAATTCTCTGACTGTAGGAGGAAAGGTCTAAATGGGCAGCAGGCTGCCATTCCTGAAGCATTGTTTAGACAGGTGTCAAGATAATGTGAGCCAAATTAGGTGAAGATTGGACAAAATTTGGAGGAGGAGTAGCAAAAATGACAAATGTAAGCATTTTTTAGCATGTTGTTACTTTTGACCAGCAGGTGGTGCTGGCACGAAATTTGTTGCGTGGCCTCAGGTCATGGTCCTGAAGATGCCTACCAAGTTTAGTGTCAGTGCATAAAGTTGTTGCTGAGATACAGCCTCAATGCCTGTTTGGTGGCTTCGCCATCAAATTCGTTGGCCCATTACGGACAAACCATTTGGAATATTCAAATTTCTTTTATTAACTTTTGTGAGGCGTACTCTGAAGATGGTGTGTACCAAATCTGGTGATGATTGGAGAAAATTTCTAGGAGGAGTAGCGAAAAAACAATTTGACAAAATTCAAGATGGAAAATCTAATTAGATGGAAATTGAGGTCACAGGGTGCATTGAACTCGTCTCGACTAAGGGAATCCATGGAATTTTGGACACATTCTAATGTTTGTAAGGTATATATTATGAATATGTTTTTGTTCATATTCTTTCAGCACAGAAACTCAAAGTATATCTAGCTTTGCTTTTCAATTTTTAAATGCTTAATCTGTGTACACAGGGTTACATTTTTTCCCATTTCTGGTAAAAGTCAACCATCTCTAAGAAGACAGTACAGCTTAAATGAAATTGTCCAAGATAGTCGTGTTCAATCTGCCTTTCCATTTTTCACTGAGCAATAATCCTAACAGGCGATGAGAAATACTTTGACAGTTTTACATTTTATATTTGAGACTGATATTATATCATAGTCATAGAACAGGATTTTATGCCTTTAAATTGTAATGAATATTTATTAAAGAAAATTCAACTGCAGTATTTAGAGGTTGCCTTCACTGTAAACCTCTTGTCATTAATACTGGGTTTGTAAAAGCCTTTCTTTTGCATTTGTACTGGACCTGAAATATGCTTCAATAGCTGAAATAGGCTACAATATTTTTTAGCTTAGCTTTTAAGATGTTAGTACATGCTATCATGTTAGCATGTGAAGCAACTTACTTTTGACCAAATGCCCCACTCCTCCATTACAGAGCTGGGTTTGGGTTAATGTTTTTAGCAGTGTGAGTCTTAGGGAATGTTCCCACTCTCAGTAACAGCCGACAGCTCATCCTTTTTATTTATTAAATGTCACATAACTGCCAAATATGCATCCATGTGTATGAAAATGGTAAGAAATACTGTAGTGTTTATAGTAGCTATTATATGAATGACAGAAGCAGAAAGACTATGGCTGCTTGTGAATGTCGGTTGGCTACCTAAGCCATGTTTTGAATCAAAAAAGCCTCAGTGTTATTATACACCAGCTGCTGAAAGCAAACCGAGCCCTTCGGTTTGCTTTCAAGAGTGTGTTAGGAATAAAGTCACATTTTAAAGCAGTGCTATTTTAAGCACATTAAAGCGTTTAGAAAAGAGAGGGTGAGAATATCTAAAAATGCATGTAGCTGAAAGTAAAAATGTGTTTTATAAATTTTGTATTAGGATATAGGCAAAGTTACATACATACATACATACATCAGACAGTAAACATCATGTATTAAACCCAAACTACTTAATAAAAGTACATCATGACTAGCAGTGAGGAAATGTATCAGTATGTCATGTCAATATTGCTTCCAGTGTATTAATCAAACATAGAGTATTTTTCAGTCTAGCTGTTTTCAGTTGATGAATGAGCAAAACTTTGTAGCGTCCCTCTTATTCAATAAATAGCAATATGCTTTGTGCTTTTTTTTACTTTTGTTAAGAAAAAGTCTCTCTCAAATTGTTTCCATTTCATTACGAATTTCAAACAATAAATGCAACTTTGAAGTGAGAGATTGCTGTAGTGCCTCAGTTCAAGTGGCATGTGATCCAATCAATATTTGTCATTACAAAGCTAAAAATTAATGTTAAGTTTAACTGTAGTAATATTGTAGTACTAGACCAACTGAGTTTTTTTTCCTTCAGAAAACTTTTCATTACTGTCCAAAATATATATCCCAATTAATCAATATACAATTGAATCATAATGTGAACTGAATCGCAAGCTTGTGAATCAAAATCGAAGCGTGAAATGGGTGTCAATACTCAGAGGACGTTTACTGGTGTCCTCCCCCTCCCCCTCCCCATTCATGCAATCCTGCTGCTATACAATTAACATTTTCAGTAACACTTTTCCAGACAAAAAATGAACTCAGGATAATTGCGGACCTGTTATGGCCTGCACTTTTTCAACATCCAGCTGTTTTTTCCTGTTAGGGTGGACTCTGCCAGAAGTTCCTTTGTGAACACCAGAACAGCCAGCTCCTGGGCAAAAATGGTCATGCGAGATCTGTTCAGCCGCTGGAAGGCCCTCTTCGGAACACTCACTGCACTTCCAGCCAAGAAGTACTGTATAAAGAGCGGGAGGGAGAGAGAAAGAAAGAGTCTGACAAATTAATACATAGTTGGGAGATGTACCTATGAGGAATAAATTTTATTCCAATATGAAAGTAATGTGCATAAAACAAGCTTTTTTTTGGAAAAACACTGCTAGTAGTCTGTAAGTTTCACTATGGAGTTGTATGACAGCCGGTTAAAAGGCAATTAAATGTGAAAGGGACTCAATTCATTACTTGCTTGCTGTTCTGACAGATGGATCACTTTAATATTGAGCCATTTTACCATAAAGTTACATGGCAGAGATTCAGCATTCTAAACATCTATGAATTAACTATGGGTGTTAGCCCTTAACTGTAACATACCATTTCAATTTCACTGGCCACAGTACTAGAGGCAGATGACATTCCCGATGAGGGGGGCCCACCGGGTGAGGGAATCAATGACCGGACACACTGCACACACTCCTTCATTAATTTAATCATTTCTGGGAGTTCTATGTGACAGTAAGGGAGAAAAAGGTAAGTTAGTGTTGTTTGACTAATAAGAACATTTGTCTTGTGCATCTGTGGCACTTGACAGACGGATGAAATGTAAAAGCTGGCCAGCATTACAGGAATGTTTGCACTAATGTTCAGTGCAGGGCAGGCATGCCTATTGTGGGGCTTTGTACTGTAATGTCAATCCCTCCAACGCCAACCTGAATACCTACCACGAAGGGATGTCATGAAAGAAAGTCAGGAAAGAAACAGGAAAATAACAAGTAGTGATGCTCAAATTTAAATTCCACTGTAAAACAGCTGCAGGCCTTAATGCTAAGGACTTTTGCTACTGCCCTGCTCGGGCCAATGCTTCAAATTCTTACTTGGCCTGCCAAAATCGCCCACCCAAAATCAAAGTAATGACATAAATAAAAAGAAATAGAAACGTGTGTCATTAATTACTCACCCTCATGTTACGCAGCATGTTTAATCTTCCGGAAGAGGTTTGTTCTTGCGCCTCATTCAGGTTCGGTTGAGCTTCTGTTTATGTTTGCTATCAATGTCAATATATGTGGGTAAAAGCCGGAATTAAATCTGTTCATGGTAAAAAGCGATCGAGCCTCTTCAGAAAACTTAGACTAAACCACTCCATTCATATGGATTAGCTTGACGATCTCTTTATGAACTTTTTGAAGTGTCAAAGTGTCAATTGCGTGGCTGTCAATGGAGGGACAGAAAGCTCTCACATTTCAACAAAAATATCTTAATTTAAGTTCCGAAGATGTAACTACATGAGGGTAAGGAATTAGTGACAGAAGTTTTAATTTTTGGTGAACTAAACCTTAAAAAGTGCAAGTAATGCACAACCCTATCCCCCATCCCCTATCCCCCCAGGTGGATGCTGCACACTGGTGGTGGATGAGGAGATGTAAAGCGCTTTGAGTGCCTAGAAAAGCGCTATATAAATGTAATTAATTATTATTATTATTATTATTAAGTAATTGAATTAGTTTTGAATTTTCCTTCAAGCAATCATGAAAAATTCCAGATGAAATTAAACAATTACTGTGCTGCATTCTGTTCCTTTGCTTTAAAACGGTGCTGATACAGTCAACAATCATTCAAATAAAGTAACAAAAATAAAAAGAGCACATGAAACTGTGAACAGAATCCGTGCATTCAGTCTTAAAGTGACAGCCAATCACTTGCTGCAGTCTGCATTTTCTACCAAAAAAAAGGAAACATTTCAGTTGGACATAAATATTAAAAGGTAAGATCATGTTTCAATCAGGCTATTATTATTTTTACATTTACAGACCTATGTGTACGACACATAGAATAATAATAATTAAAAGTAATAATTCATTACGTTTACATTGCGCTTTTATTGGCACCCGAAGCGCTTTACATATGAAAGGGAGGAATTTCCTCAACCAACACCAATGTGCAGCATCCACCAGGATGATGCAACGGCAGCCATATTATGCCAGAATGGGTTGAGGCATTACATTATGAAGACGTTGTGGAACTTCATCCTCAGAGCTGGTGCGTTGATCTTGTGTGTCTAGGGCCCTGCTCTGAGAAAGGAAATTCTTCAGTTTCTGTAACATCTGGAGATGATCAGGAGATTTTTCCTCAGTGGATGTGTAGATAGGCTCATATTTAATATTACATGCATGGAATCAATTTTACATTTAGCATATCCTATGGCAAATTAAGAAATTACTATCACTATGAGATCAAATTGTCAATATTACATAAAGACTTTTTTAGCCTCCACCTCATCGTTGGTGTCCAACACCCCTGCTTTCGTCCTTGTTCCATATGTCCTTTCCCAAAAGAAGTAAGTTTTTCTTCACGACGAGGTCTTTGAACGAATCTGATAGAACAAGTGCAAAAAAGTTTAGCCTACACCTGCTACCAAAAAAAGCGACACAATAGCGCAATAAAACACTTGAACGTGTATCCAAGGAATAAAAAACAGACAGACCTCCAAACAGCAGGACTTTTGCAGGCACCGTCGTCTTCTCTGGTTCTTTACGTGTAGGCCACTTTATTTCTAGCCAATTATCGTCTCCATCAAGGTCAGGTTTTGACATAACTTGACTAAGCTGGTCTATATTAGCTAGAAGGATTGACGTCCTCTCCACTTTTAATGACTTATCAAATAAGTAATAAATTGCAAATTGGAACGGCATCGTTTCTCAGTAACGTCTCCTGCTGCAAAACGTCGCGTGGCGCGGGATCGTCAAGCGAAGTGAGTACCATCTGCTGCTCTGATTGGCTGAATGCAACACTAAGACACTTGATTGGTCACATACCTTGACGCCGATTTTCTCAAAATCAAAGCTGTAGAATCCAGTAGAGAATACCCTGAAATCATGAGAAAACATGACAGAATAACACGGCGGATATCGCATTTTGCGTAAAATTAAAAATTGACTTTTCAATACCGACCAGATACAATACTGATTTTGGCGGGAATTCAATTTTTGGAACCAAACTCTTCATATATTTGTTTAAATAAATCTCAGCCTTTAGCAATTTGATAATCCCACTAAGCCATATTGTGATTTCGATTTTATTTCAATTAATCGTGCAGCCCTAATCTGAATTCATTATTCCAGATAGCCATGTAATAATAGCCTTGATATTATGTGCATTCTGAATTTATGCAGTATAGAGATTTATTACAGTATTTGTACAGCTTTTCAAGCTGTTGATTGTAGTGTGAAGAAAAAGAATGTACCTTTTGTGTTTGTGTCAATATGCTGAAGTAAACTGGTCACCATGTCACTCTGGCTTCCACGTCTAGCCACATTTAAGATGTTCGGGGCCAGAACCTGAAGAGCAGTCTCTAGATTAAGATGAAGGTCCGTCCCAAACCGCGTCTCGATTTCATGAAGCATCTTCAACACAAAGAACAAATTCAGCCAAATAATTCAGGCAACACACACACTAATACCTTTTCAGTTGAAAATTCATTGTTTTGTTTCTTGCTGATCACATGATACTGTAGTGACATCAACATAACACATCCAAAGTGATGGATGAAATATGTCAGATGTTGTCTCTGCTGTCTACTTTAAATGGATAGTTCACCCAAAAATGTAAATTCTGTCATCATTTACTCACCCACATGTTGTTCCAAACCTGTATGACTTTCTTTCTTCTGTGGAACACAAAAGAAGATATTTTGAAGAATGTTGGTAACCAACAGAATTGGTGCCCAATGACTTCCATTATATGGACAAAAAAAATTCCATTGTATCCATTGTATGGACATTTCTCAAAATATCTTCTTTTTATGTTCCACAGAAGAAAGACAGAAAGTCATACAGTTTTGGAACAACATGAGTGTGAGTAAATGATGAGAGAATTTACATTTGTTGGGTGAACTATCACTTTAATAGCTTGATTGCAGGCTTTGGGTAATCTCGCTGCTGCACACACGTGCAAGAAATAAAATAATTCATTCATTTCAGCTGTGCCACTGTCTGTATGCATGTACACAGGAAAGAGACTGGGAACAGAAAGGGATTACTGATTTCATATCATGTAGACATGTCACTACTTTAATATCCTGTTAGCCTAAAGTGAGCTTCTTTTCTGGCTGCAATTGTGTCCCTGACCAAAACATGCATCCCCTATATTTTAGTGTGCATTGTACATAGTTGATAATTGTACATAATCCTGTAGTTAGTTTTAAATCATTAATCAATTTAAGAATCACACAAAAAGAGTCACACAAATATAAATGTAAATATTAGTGTTGTCAACTTAAAGCATTTAGTGATTTTTATATATAAAATAGCCTAAAACTTTAAAATTAACACAATCGTGACCTGTACATAAATTTATCTACCAAAAGCATTGAATAGATGTGTACTTAGAAAAGCAATTTAAAAATATTGATGTGGGAATAGAAGAACTTGTGTGATCTGGCCCTAACCGTACATGTCCAATCATCCGCCATATTTATGACCATCAGCGGGGCAAAGTAATGGCGGTGAGTACAAAAACATATGCCAAGTATGGGTCTTTGCAGGTCAGAGTAATGGGCATATTGAAAGGTATGTGCATGTTGAAAGGTTGCTCTTATTGTTGGAAAGAGGTTCTTGCTGGGAACTGAATTGATCAATCAGCGGTAACCATACAGATACGTCATTTGCCTTAGACATGAAGAAGATGGAGGTAAGATGTGGTGTGATAAATTATTAGAAAGATATATATGTATATTAATAATAGCTAAGTAGTTAAGAGTATAAATACATACAGAGGTAATTAACAGTTCTTCTTACATTATATCTTGCAGTGTTCAAATCAAAATCAAATCAACATTTATTTCTATAGCACGTTTAAAAACAACACATGTTGACCAAAGTGCTTTACATTCTCAACATTACCACAAAAACAAACACAAATTAAGAACACACCCAATACAGTACACTACTCAGACTCCTCCCCTAAGGACAGTTGAAGGCAATAGAGTAGAGATGCATTTTCAGCAATGATTTAAAACATGCCGAGTAGGAGTGGGCCAGTGTGCGATATCAATGATATAGCGACGCGGTGACGTATGGCGCATTTACGTTCCCGAGCTCACACAACAACAACACCTGTCTGAGAGCAAGAGCGGCATGTCAGCCTCCGATGACGATTTAGTACCTAAAAAGGGAGCTACTTCAATAGTAAGGAAGTGGTTTGGTTACAAGAGGTCAGACCTCCAACAAAGCACAATATTTTGCAAAATATGCAAGAAAACTGTTAAACGCTAAAGGTGGAAACACAACAAACTTGTTTCACCACTTGAAGCAAAACCACACAGTCAAGTACAACCAGACTATGAAGGTACGTAAGGAGGAGACACTAACAGCTGGTGATGTGCGGCCCAAAAGTAAACAAATGACTCAACCGAGCATCGCTGGAGCACTCGCTAGTTGCACTCCATATGACAGGAAGAGTAAACGGTGGATGGAAATTACTGATGCATTTACATATTGTTTGGCCAAGGATATGATGCCAATCCAAACGGTGGAAAAGGAGGGATTTGAGCAACTGGTCAAAAAGCTCGACCCAAGGTACAACATCCCAGGTAGAAAATATTTTTCAAAGACATCCCTGCCTGCGATGTATGAGGACAAACAAGTGTGTGTGACAACAGACAGCGGGGCCAATGTTGTTAAAGCCATCGCTCTCAATAACTGGACCAGACTGTCATGCTTTGGACATAGTTTGCACATTGCTATTGGTAAGTTTCATTTACCAAACAAAAACTTGTAATTTATTTTTGTGAGAAATGGCTGCCACTTTTCCCTAAAAACCTAAGAACAACAAATCAAAAAATCATAATCCTCTCTATTTTAACTCTCTAGACCAGTGGTTCCCAAAGTGTGGTACGAGTACCACTAGTGGTACTCAGGCTCCCTCTAGTGGTACGCAAAGGAATCACTAAATTAATTATAAATTAATGTTAAATACATTTTGCACAATACATTTTAAGTGAATCTTTATTTGAGTGAAGTTTTTTTCTTTTTTTTTTAAGTACAGTACAGTTTTTATTTAACTTTTAGGTACAACACATTTTAATTTAATCATTTTTTAAGCTTTATATTTACCTGTTTCTAAGCACTCTGCAGTGATAATGTTCAAACTGTGTATTTACAATGTTACAGTGGCTGACTACAATAAATATTCTTATTAGGAATAAAACTGCCTTGTTTTTGAACTGTGCAGAGCTGCAGCTGAATAGGTAGGCCTACTACGCTACTGTATTTTAATGTCGGTCATTATGGTGGTACTTGGAGAGCCAAATATTTTCTGAGGTGGTACTCGGTATAAAAAGTGTGAAAACCACTGCTCTAGCCCCATGCCTATTCATAACAGCAGGCAGTCCCAAAACAATTATTGTCATGGGTTATACTGAGAGAGTGTGTGTGTGAGCAAGTGAGACTAACTGTCCTTTATCTTCAGAGAGGAGTATGAAAAACTCCCGGATTGACAGAGCAGTTGGAGTTGGAAAAAAGATTGTGGCTGCATTTGCTCACAGCTGGAAGCAGCAGCGGGCACTCCAGAATGCTCAATCTCCCACACGATGGGGATCAAGACAAAAGATGATCCAGCGGCTGTTGGAACAAGAAAAGGCCATCACACAGGTTTTAGCTGCTGACAGATCAACAAGACACCTGGTGCTAACGTGGCAAGATGTAGAGGTCCTTGATTCTGTGAGCAAGGCTCTAGGTCCTCTCCTCGAATTTACTGATGCATTCTCTGCTGAAGACTACGTCACCATCTCATGCATAAAGCCTGTTCTTGAGTTATTCAGTAATAACATCCTACAGGCAAAGGAGAATGACACGGACCTCATGAAGGCAATCAAGAAGTCTGTACTGGACTACATGAACAGCAGTTACGGAGACACTGTGACTGAGGAACTGATCAATCTGGCTACTCTGCTTGACCCACGTTTCCGCACTGAATACATGAGCGAAAGTGAGAGCAAAGCCATCCAAGCCAAAGCAGCTCATGAGGTGGAATCCCTTCTATCAGAGCATACAGCTGCATCTGAACCCCCTCTTGAAACAGCAGAAGACACCCAACTCACTCAAGGTGCCTCCAAGAGACCACAGAAGACCCTTGGAAGCTTTTTCAAGGGCGCAGCAACAGAGAAGACAGCCGTGTCTGAGAGAGAGAAAATCACAGCTGAATTACACAGCTACTTGAACTGTCCACCAGTAGACAGCGAGTATGATCCTCTTATGTGGTGGAAAATGCATGAGGTGAACTTTCCTCGGCTCAGCTGTTTAGCTGAGAAATACCTATGCATCCCTGCCACCAGTGCTGCCTCAGAGAGGCTGTTCAGCACTGGCGGGAATGTAGTAACTAGTCAAAGATCAGCTCTTATGCCAACATCAGTGAATATGCTGGTGTTCCTGACAAAGAATCTAAAGCTCTGACTGTGATCTGTCTGCCACGTGGATGGCTAGTTAACTCTTAAAGTGTTTACTTGTACAGTTCCAGCACTGACATTCTAACTTGACACATTTCATGGTATATCCATTTTATGTTTGCACAGAGAATTAGAGGCAATGCAACAGTTTCAGCACTGATATTCTACCTCATTTGATGGTAATCCAAAAAATATGCAAGGCAACTGTTACTTAAGTTTTGATAGCATTTTTGTTTTATTTTTATAAGCAGTGAGTGTTTTACATTTTGAAGGTTTGTTTGGATTGCTGCTGTTTATTTACATTTGTACTTTTGTACATTTGCTCCTGAAGAGGTTAAATTACTTTAGTTATTGTTAAACTAAAGTGTTAAGGAGTTATGTTATACTTCTAGTAAAGATTTCCAGGGAAACACTACCAAGGCTACTTTTGTACTTTGCATACTTGACTCATGCTGCGTGACTGGGTCATTACTATTGCACTATAATGCTGCTGCTGCCACCTTATGACAATAGATGCACTAGATACATACACTTCGAATTAGGTAGTCTGTCATCAATGACAGTAGCTCATTGGAAAAGGATGGAAAATGCCCTTCATTTTGTTTGCACTAATAAATGCTGCTGCCTGCCAGCTGCAATCACCAATAAAACATTGTTCCATATTTTTTTGTATATCATCATAAATATCATTATCGCAAATATTCTTGAAATATCGTGATATAATTTTGAGGCTATATCGCCCACCCCTACCAACGAGTTGCAGGATCTAATATGAGGTGGGAGGCTATTCCAGAGATGTGGAGCTGCCACAGCGAAGGCACGATCACCTTAAGTCTTTAATCTTGATTTCAGAACATTCAGAATGAGACTCTGAGACGATCTTAGTGGTCTAGCAGTACAGTGCCATTGTAACAGGCTAGAGATATACTCAGGGGCAAGACCATGTAACCCTTTAAAAACCATTAGCAAGACTAATTTCACTAATTTCATCATCAAAATCATCAACCTGTTTACTAGATCCCTTACCTACTTGTTTCCTCAAACAGATAATTCCTGAAACAATCAAACCTCTTTTAAAGATAATAAATTCTTCCCTTAGCATTGGCTATGTTCCTAAATCTTTTAAATTAGCAGTTATCAAGCCCTTGATTAAAAAACCGGACCTTGACCCCTCTCAGCTGTCTAACTATAGACCAATATCAAACCTCCCCTTTATCTCCAAGATCCTAGAAAAGGTTGTAGCACAGCAGCTATGCTCATACTTACATAGGAATAACATTCATGAAATGTATCAGTCAGGATTTAGGCCCCATCATAGCACAGAGACAGCACAGGTTAAAGTGGTAAATGACTTACTACTGGCCTCTGATCAGGGTTGTGTCTCCTTGCTTGTGCTGCTTGACCTTAGTGCAGCTTTTGATACTATTGATCATGCTATTCTCCTCGATAGACTAGAAAATGTAGTAGGCATTAAGGGAACGGCCCTTTCCTGGCTCAGGTCTTATTTGACTGATCGTTATCAGTTTGTAAACGTAAATGGTGACTTCTCTTCTCATACTAAGGTAAAGTTTGGTGTCCCGCAAGGCTCTGTTTTAGGCCCACTGCTCTTTTCTCTATATATGCTACCTCTGGGCAAAATTATCCGTAAACATGGTGTTAGCTTCCACTGTTACGCTGATGACACACAGTTGTATGTTTCAGCAAAGCCAGATGATAGAGACCAGCTTAATAAAGTTGAGGAATGTGTAAAAGACATTAGAAACTGGATGCTTATTAACTTTCTCTTACTTAATTCTGACAAGACAGAAGTACTTGTACTAGGACCACATGCAGTTAGAAGTAAGCTTTCTGATTACATAATAACTCTGGATGGCCTTTCTGTTTCATCATCTGCAGCAGCAAAAGACCTTGGTGTGATTATCGACTCTAGTCTTTCTTTTGAAGCTCATGTAGATAATATAACTAGGATTGCTTTCTTTCATCTCAGAAATATTGCTAAAATAAGAAATATATTGTCACTACACGGTGCAGAAAAATTAGTTCATGCTTTTGTTACCTCTAGGTTGGATTATTGTAATGCCTTACTGTCTGGATGTTCCAGTAGATGCATAAACAAGCTCCAGTTAGTCTAGAATGCAGCAGCAAGAATCCTTACTAGAACCAGAAGATATGACCACATCACCCCTATCTTATCCACACTGCATTGGCTCCCAATCAAATTTCGTATTGATTATAAAATACTACTATTGACCTATAAAGCACTAAATGGTCTCGCGCCACAGTACCTGAGCGAACTTTTGGTCTTTTATGATCCGCCACGCCTACTTAGATCAAAAGGTGCAGGCTATTT
>CM040472.1:324261-344344 GCA_022758105.1 Pangasianodon gigas | reverse complement strand
TGTGTGTGTGTGTGTGTCTGTGGGAGAGAGAGAGACAGAGACAGAGAACATTCACTACAGTGGTGTGTTTAAAACAGACTTGAGGCCTCGTGAGCCACGTGGGAGGTGTGTAATGATTAATGGATAAATGTTATTACTTATACACTCATGGTCCACTTTATTAGGACCAGCTGTACACCTGCTCATTTATGCAGTCAGCCATGTGGAATCATGTGGCAGCAGCACAGTGCATAAAGTCATGCAGATACAGGTCAAGAGCTTCAGTTAATTTTAATCAAACATCAGATTGAAGAAAAAGTGTGATCTCTGTGACTTTAACCGTAGCATCGATGTTGGTAACAGTTGGGCTGGTTTGAGTTTTTCAGAAACTGCTGATCTCCTGAGATTTTCAAAAAAACATTGAGTGAGTGACAGTTCTGTGGGTGGACTGTCACAGAATGCTAGGGGCTGCCAGGTAGAATATAGTAACTCCAATAATCACTCTTTACAACCATGGTGAACAGAAAAGCATCTCAGCATGCACAAAAGATCGACCCTTTTGGTGGATGGGCAACAACAGCAGAAGACCCCATCAGGTTCCACCCCTGTCAGCCAAGAACAAGAATCTGAGGCTATCATGGGCACAGACTCACCCAAACTGGACAGCTGAAGATTAGAAAAAATATCACCTAGTCTATTTCCAGTCTTCAACTGTCCAGTTTTGGTGAGTTTCTTAGACGGAATCTAACCTTTTACGTGAGCATAGGTAGTTAGATACATGAGCTAGGGTCTGCTATAGACTTACTCAGGCAGGTCAAGTTATACGGTGTCCACTCTTGCATCTCTCCACCACTAAATATCCAAACATCTCACTTTATTCTTTTCGTTATGCGTTCCAGTACGGCGGGTGCCACCCCGTTTCTCCATCCCACCCAGCAATAAGGAGGTGATGCCAGGGGGTAGCGCTGTTCTCACCTGCGTTGCCGTCGGAGCCCCAATGCCCTATGTCAAGTGGATGACTGGAGAAATAGAGCTCAAGATAGAAGAGGAAATGCCCGTAGGGCGCAACATTCTGCACCTTACCAACATCCGCGAGTCGGCTAACTACACCTGCGTGGCCATGTCTTTCCTGGGAACGATCGAAGCCACAGCGCAAGTTACAGTCAAAGGTAAAGTTAAGTCTTTTACTCCTTAATGGCTTTCAGTTTGAGCATGTCTTTTCTCTGATGGTATCTTCAGTTCAAATGGTAAACTTTTCAAAGAATTGAGAGGAAGCAACTTTACCACAAGACACAATCCTATAGAGAGAAAGACGGTAGCCTCGCAACAGTCCACGGTTTTGGACCTGCCAACTAAAGACACGGTCAGGATGAATGAGAAAGATGCATTAGCTTCCAATCTCGGTTCATTTCTTTTAGGCTTTTATTTTGACTTTGCTAATTTGGAAACTTCAGTATTAAAAACGTAAACAAGATGAGAAATGTCTAATTAATTCAAGCTAGCATACCTCACCAGAAATTTTGGCTCACTGTCTTTTTTTAAAGGAGCAGTTTGATATATTTAAAGCCTTTTGCTGCCAGTGAGGTGAATTGCACTTGTAATAAAATAAAAAGACCTAAAAAATGATAATCTCCACTTTTAATATTGTCTGAATTTGCTAAAACCAATGTTAGCTCTCCCTGGGCCACTCCATTTTCTCCAAAATCAAATGCAATCAGGCCCTGAATTTGGGTCAACCTCAGTAAAGAAAGTAACGGGTCTGATGTGAACGTTACTTAAAAAGTCCTGTCAGATACACCATCCTATTCTCTACCATTATTGAGCTTTATGGACTTTGGAAAGCTCAATGGAGAGAGCAACAGGCTTCAGCTCTTTGCCCTTTTGATGATTTGGAGCTGGTATTTGTGCACAGCGAATGTGCAGAGCAGGTGTGAATGTGTTTCGGTCGCACCAGACACCAGGACTCGTGTTAGCAACCTCTAACTCTATTGATGGCACTTTGCACTTTGACAGTCAGTAATGGCTCAGAGAGTGTCACTTGTACTGTCTCTCTCTCTCTCTCTCTCCCTCTCGCTCTCTCTCTCACAAATACACAGCGTTCCAGTCGATCTAAGCTATATTTCTTTCTTGCTTTGTGATGGTTCTGTCTCTGATTCAGAATGGGTTTCAGTGGCCAATCAAGGTACCACTGGCAAGGACTATAAAGTGACAGTTGCCGTGTGATGATAATACATTTTTGCCCTAGTTTTTATCATTATTTACGATATTACCATTATGTCAATCCGTAGGACTTATCGTACGATATATGGACATGACCCCCATCATTTTTGCTGACCTCGATATTGCCCATTGTGTTTACATGCGTGTTTGTTTACTTAACAATGAACGTCACCAACATTTTAGCCATTCACGCTGCTTCTGTCCTCTCGCCTGCTCTAGGGCTGTCAAATTAACATTTAAGCTTTGAATATTCGTCCAATTTAAGATTAAAATGCACATGCGAATGCAAAAATTGTGTGCATTCGAATTTAAGATGTGTAGCAAGCACTAGCACCGAATTTAATTAAAACACTTGAAAAAATGACACACAAGATAACTAACAATGTTTTTTGAAGAAGAAAAATCTAGAAAGAATAGTTTTAGTGTTTCAGATAATCCAGTCCTAGTGAATAATGTCAGGGATTGAGACACTGAAGCTGGACAGTGAATGAACACCGGGAAACTGAAGCGCTTTACTAGCAGCTTAATTAACTCACCCAAACGCATCCTGTACACACATGAGATTAATCAGATATATACACAACATAAACGTAATATTACAACTTGCTTCTGCACAAAATGACACGAATGCACAAGTGAAGCTGAACTTCAGTAAGACGCTAGGTAGAAATGTAAGCCACATTGTGAACACGCTCTTTCAGTAACAACGCACTAAAACATGGACAGTGATGAATTAAAGCATAAAGAATTCACAATATTGTATTACAGTAGTGTACTCAGTGTAATGTTATTATTTCATGACATCAGGTTTTCACACTAAGGGCAGTTTTCACATGTGTTTGTTGATGTTACATGTTTAGTATATAAAATGTGTGAATATTTGGTTTAATTTTTGCCGTTGATTAATATTTGATGCCATTTTAGTCAGAGTGAAATTAACTAAAATGAATAAATATAGCACTTTCGTTTAAAAAATAAGTGCACTTTGTTAACAACCAGGTTTGTAAACAATATAACACGGCGCTGTTTGGCTTGTATTTATTCGTTGCGCCCTCTTGTGGACTGTTGATTTTTGACATTCCGATTCCAACGTCTGAATATTCTTAAGAATGAAAAGTTTATCGCTCTTTGAAAGGGTGTATTTGTATTATTATGCTCTTATATTATCATCATATCAGTGGCATAAAATGGTCTTAAAATGACAATAACATCGTTTATCGCAATTATTTCTGGGTCAATGTATCGTCCAACAAAAGCAGCTATCATTACAGGCCTAATTATCTGCATGGTTCCTTACTTTACCTTCACCTGCTCTCCATCTCCTCAGCTCTCCCCAAACCCCCCACGTCTCTGACTGTAGCTGAAACGATGGCCACCAGCGTCACCCTGACGTGGGACTCCGTGAACACGGAACCCGTCTCCTACTACATGATCCGGTATCGCCCCAAAGCCTCCGACAGCAGATACCAGGAAGTGGACCGCGTTACAACGACGCGCTACAGCATCAGCGGCTTGAGCCCGCACTCGGTGTACGAGTTCCGCGTCATGGCGGTGAACAACATCGGCCGAGGTCCACCGAGCGATGCCGTGGAGACTCGCACCAGCGAACAGGCGCCTTCTTCTCCTCCGCTGCACGTGCAGGCGCGCATGCTGAGCTCTAGAACCATGCTGGTGCAGTGGGAACCTCCGGAGGAACCCAACGGGCAGATCCGCGGATATCGCATCTATTACACGACCGATCCGGATGCGCAGCTCATTGCCTGGCTGAAGCACAACACCGACAACAACCGACTGACCACAATCTCGGGATTAACCACCAATGTCACGTACAGTCTCTGTGTCCTGGGCTTCACTTCTGTAGGAGACGGACCTCCATCTGATGTCCTGCAGGTCAAAACGCAACCAGGAGGTGTGTTTAGATCAAAGATTTAACATTTTTCCTTATAAGGTCTTTTATTCTTAATGCACTTGATCAGCCAAAAAAAATTCATTTCCAATGTACCATCTCCTTCTTTAAGATTTAGGCCATACCCCCTATCTGAGTCACCGTACTCTGTGCTGGGAAAGAAAACTATTTCAATTAGTGCAAACCTAAAGAAGCAAACTTCAAACACCAACCAACCATGCCTTGCCTTGCCTATTGACTCTTTTGTGGACATTTCTAAAATCTAAAATTGAAAAAAAAAAAAAACAATCTAAGCTTCTGCCAGTCAAAACAAAAATGTTTTGTGTATTTTAAGCTTTTTTATTTTTATTTATTTATTTTTTTTTAGTAAATGGTGCACCTGTTGAACCTCACTGAAGTTGTTCAGATTTGAAAACCTTTTTGTTTGTCATATTTTTCTTTGTTGCAGCTCAGAGAGACATAGCTTTTTATAGACAGAGAAACAGGAATAAACACAGCGAGGATCTGGGACAAGTTTTGATGTGTGTGTGTGTGTGTGTGTGTGTGTGTGGTGTACAAAGTTCACAACTCGCTGAAGTGATTCATTCTGCCGTGACACGACTGAGATTTGTCTGTGTTGCGGATTGAATAAATACTTGTGTTTACTAAAGTAAGAGACAGATTATAAGATGAAAAACACAAAACAGAAAAAGCGCAAATGGAGAAATGGAGTGCAAATAAGTTCAAATGACGAGACGGGCAAGATGTATTTGGCGGGTTTGTTTGCTTCTACAAGGCTCAAGTGGCTAAAAATAGAAGTGTGTCTCAATTCAAATCACTTGTGTCATTTCATGCAATTCCCAAATCTTGTTATAGTTACTTCAAAAATGTCATAAGCTACGTAATCTCGTTTCTGAAAAAAATAGTGTTAGACATGGTTAAGTTTGAAGTGAGAATATATCATCGTCCAATGTCAGTTCCAACTTTCCGCTACAATTTCAAATGAAAAATTTGGGGGGCGGGGTCTAAAGGATTAATACCGAACTGTTTGGTAAAAAAGTGATTCTTGTTTTCCAGCATAGGCACCATTATAATGTTCCAGGCTTCATGGGGAAGTTCTGTTCATCTTTCTAGAACTGGACATGGGTTTGGGGCATAAACGATTTTAGGTGGATTCGATGACTTGTTAGCTACTTTAGCATTTGTCACTCGAACACTAAAGCTGGAGAAGCAAATGATGGACCCGGGCTGATTGGCCAAATTTGGCGTAAGGTGGCCAGAATAAGATCTTGACTTGAAGGACGGATCGTTGTGATCGGGTTTACTGATTTCTTTGCTAACTTCCTTTCTTTCCCGTGCGCTCTTCAGTCCCAGCACAGCCTTCTGGATTTGAGGCCGAAGCCGAACCCGACACCAGGATTAAGCTGAAGTGGCTTTGGCCCGTTCAAGAGCCGATCACTTTGTACGAGCTGCATTACTGGGAGGCCGGAACAGACAATAAGGTACGGCAACAACGCTTCTTATCATTTTTTTTCTCTTTCTGTCTCGCTGTTATTGGGCTCCATGCAGTTATTTCTAATCAGTAACTCTGAACCTAAAATGTCAATTTGTGTAGCACTTACGTAAGTCATACTTTCTATGCTCATTCTTAGTTATATTCTGATGATTATCACAGCAGGATTTGTTCACACAATGTTTATTGTCTGATTTACATGCCATTTTGTATTAAAAACATGGCGATAATCAAGTTTTAATACATGTGCATGGTATTTTGATATTGTTTAAATGACAAAAAAGGAGATATCCAAAATCTGTTGTGTAAAAACTTTTAACTCTGCTATGTTGTTAAAATGAAATAAAGATTTTAAATATAACTGTGTTCAATATCTAGATTTTAAAATGTATATACAGTAAGTAAGCACATAGTTAATGAGATAGTATCTTATTTGCATATCTAAACATATTATTTTCAGAAAACTTGTAATGCAAGAAATAGTAATAACGTATATAATTAATTGGTAAAGTTTCATGATAATATGTTCACATTAAACATTTCCGCAATAAATTTCCCAATGACAGTAAAAGTGATTTTACTCAGTCTTATTTCATCATAAAATATAACAGCCAATCAGGTTCATGTATGCAAATGCAAGTCATGTGCTGTAGCACCAGTTTACTTGGAAAAGGGAGACAGGACATGTAAAGTCAAGGGCTTTTTTTTTTTCCCTAATTTGCATATTCATTTAAGTTAATATTCCCCAAAGAGATTTTTAGCCCTTATTTATTAAAAAAAAAAAAAAGAAAAAAAGAATAAGGCAGCAAAACTGCTTGTGTGTATTGTCACATTTTTGATAAGTCTGATTAATTAGCCAGAAATAATTGAATAAAAAAGACATTTTATCATCTGTGTTTCTACACTTTTGTGATAATCTACTGAAGACTCAGAGTGATTCCACTGAGTCCACTTCAAGCACTATTTTTTATTGGATTTTTATATTTACATGACATTCAATGGTGTCTCTGTTGTGTGAATGGGAAGTTGTAATGCCAGAACAGCGAAAACCCTTTGTTAATAATAGCATGATTAGCATAATGCTAGTTACACCACCAAGACCAATTTGTACATCTTGGCTTTTATATTTCACATGGGTTTGGTGAGTCTCTTCTGAGATTCCACACTTACTGCCAAAAAAAAAAACCTGAAGGTTGCCTGGTCACTGATCCAAGATGGTGAGATACAGATGTCTTTTGAAAAATGAATAAAGGTGAAAAAAGCTGTCTTGTGTTTGTTTCGCAGATTCGTGTCACTTTCATCCCGGCTGGGTTGTACGTCGTGGAAGGCCTGAAGCCAGACACTCTGTATAAGTTCTCCCTCGCTGCCCGCTCAGAAATGGGCCTGGGGCTCTTCACCAAGCCCATCGAAGCCAGGACCGCTCAGTCCAGTGAGTGCTCTGCTCTTTCCTCCTGTTATATCAGCGCTAACCTAGAAAAAATGTTAAAGTAAAATCATCCCGCTGCTCAGGGACAGCCGTAGATTTTCTCTCCCTTTCCTCACCTGCGTCTGCCGTTAATTATAATGTTTTCCTGAGCGAGGGCATTACTTTGTCCGTTGACAAGGGAGGAAGGCACGTTTCGGCGCATTCTTGTCACCTTTATTTCGGTTCGGGTAGAAATGGTTATCGAGGATCCTGTAATGTGCCTGGGACATTAACACCCCTACAGTCGATACGAAGTTTCAGGCCGTGATGCGCAAACTTGATATAACCTGCAAAAAAAATATATCCAAGTTGCTTTTACTTTCGAGAATTCCGTCTCTCAAATGAGTACCATAACACAAATATAGCGTAAATATAAACAAGCAAACATAAATACACAGTTTCGTGTTGGAGTCAGTGCAGATAGATTTGTTTAGCACCTGCAGTGTGATTTATTGAAGCCAGAAATTCACTTTGGGAAGGGGATTGTGCGCAAATTAACACTACTGAAGGGCAGGTAATACATTTGCGTTAGCTTGTCTCAAAATAATGGGAATATTTCTTGAAATTATGACTAAAATTTTAACAGGTTTTTTTTTTTTTTTTTTAAATAAGACTACATTATATACTATATCTTTGTGGCTCAGCCAATTAGATTTTGGAACTGAAACACCTTTAAGAGCTCAACAAAAAGTAAAGAATTTATCTTGCTGAGTTACAAATTTCTCCTTGTCTTGCAATGTTGATAAATAAATACTGTTTTGTCTGGTTTTTTCATTTGATGTTCAGCTTGGTCATAGGGGTATTATAATGCTTCACATGTAAGGTTATCTCCTATTCTTTAACAATGCTATTTTGCAGAGGAAGTGTCGAGAGTAAGTGCTGTCCTGCGTAAGAGTTTAATAATTAAATAAGAACACTTTTTTGGTAAATTGTTTGCCTGTGACTTAAGTTAGCATAAGATTGGCATCATCTATTTGATGATAACATTTACATAGCCTTAGACTTCTTGTGGATGAAGCATGTGCATAGCCTTTGAGATGAACTCAGATATCGCTATTATTATTATTTATTGTTGTTGTTGTGTGTCTTTTTTTTTATTTCTTTCACACCTCTGGGCTGTGGAAAGTTAGCCAGATTCACCTGTGTGTCATTTGGCATGGATTTAATTAAATTTGACCTTTCATTGCCTAAAAACACACACACACATACAAATTAGATTATGACTCAAAATGACTCAATGGGACTGCAAATACGTACGCAAACGCCGTCCCATCTGTCAAAAAAAGAAATAAGAATTGGATTGAAAATAAATGCTTACATTTGTACTTTTATAGTCAATTCCACTTGGTGTTCAAGTGGTTAAAGCCATGAGAATGCTGTTGCTAGGCAACTGAGAAACTCGTACACTGAGCATAAGGTCGAGATGAATAAAGATAGTGATTTAACAAGCTATCACGTCTTGTCTTCGGACAACGGAAGTGCACAGTGACCACGGAAACCAGATAAAACAATCTGAAAATGTACCTCCGATCTGTAATTACACTTAGCGTTGATTTCTAACCAAACTTCCGTTGGATCTGCCGTACTGAGAAACATCAAAATCGTGTTACAACTTTAGGAAATAGGAAATAACAAAAAAAAAAGGTGGGAATTTTTTTCATAAAGGTCTCAACACTTTTGAGCATTCGAATTGGATAGAAGAATATTCGTGAATAAGAATCTTTTAGAATAATTTACACAATTTGTCTGATGCTTGTATCCAAAGCTACTGTCCAATCCAAGCACAGATCTGAATTCCCTCAAGGCTTCCAAGTCTTTGGCAGTCCTGAGATGTGAACCCACAACCTTTGGCTCGTTAGATCTGAGCCCTAACAAATAAGAATCTGGCTAATCTCCTAGCCTTGAGGTGTTGATCTTCTTCCTAATTTGACGTGAGTTTGTTAAAATTTTGCTTGACTTCCATTCCGTTGCCTTGCCAGCACCGTCAGCTCCACCTCAGGACGTTCAGGTGCTCAGTCTGAGCTCCACCAGCATTCGGGTGAGTTGGATGCCACCTCCTGCTGCCAGCAGGAACGGCGCTATTGTTCGCTACACTGTGAGCTACCAGGCGGTGAACGGTGAGGACACCGAGCGGCACGAAGTGACAGATATTGGAGCGGACGCCACCAGTGTTGTACTAGAGGGGCTGGGGAAGTGGACGGAGTATGTGGTACGTGTGAGGGCTCACACTGACGTGGGGCCCGGACCTGAGAGCGCGCCAGTACACATCCGAACCAAAGAGGATGGTACGTCTGTAAAGTCCTGGCTGAAAGATGCCAAAATTCCTGCTGGAATCTGAACCCCATTTCCTGTTTCTGTCCTTTTTCATGTTAACTCTTGGGGGGTCACTGTCCTTTCTAGTCTTCGTACCTTTGATTTGTCAACCTCTAACCACACTAATATGTCTTCTCTCTAATATGTCTTTTTCCATGTCTCTACTAATCTTGTCTTTTGTAAATTTGTTTCAAAGTTTATATCTTATAATTTTATATCCTTTTGGTTACAAACGCTTTGGGTTGTTTTAGGACTCTTATTTTCACAAGAGGAATTTTACCTGAGCTCCGGGGTCGCATTTATTCAGTCCACTTTTCAAAAACCAACACGAAACAGCTCCGTCCCGGACTCGCAGCTTTCGCTCCATCAGGTTCAAGTTCACGCTTCTTGGCATGTGTGTGTGTGTGCGTGTGTCTCACGAACTCTGCCAAGCGGTATCACACTCTGTCTCTCTCTCTCGCGTGGGTTATGGGAGTCACTGAAAGCACAAAGGGACACAAATAAGTAGACTGCTGTTTTTTTTCTCCTGCTTTTTTTTTTGGGTCATACTCATTTCTCTTCAAGTGTCTCTTCTTCTTTCTCACTTCCTTCCTTTTTCCTCTTTTGTCGTGAATAAGAGCGCTCCTTCTCCCGGATCCCACAAGGCCGCCATAATTAATATTTGAAGTGTCCCTACTGTAATTAGCAAGTTTTCAACACATTTCCCTGCACTGTTCACTGTCCTTAATCCCCCTCTCTCCCTTTGCAATGCTGAAAATAATTTCCTTTATAACTTATATGTGATAGTTTGCTGGATCTTCATATTGCTTTGTAAGAGCTTGTAGAAAATGGATAAATTCTCCAAAGTCTACAAAAGCTGTCAGAATTGCCTGAAGATACCACGTAAACAGAACAGCACAACACTTGTCGTAAATGCACTTCTTTGGAAAGACACTGAAGAATTTAACTAGCATGGATGATGGCTTGTATAGCAGAGTTGCACAGACTTCTAAGTTAACCATTTCAGGGTTAATTACTTAAATGAAAGTTGCGAACATGCTAATGGCTTGTCTAAAATCCTATTTACCTTGGCCCAGGAATCGGTAACTACCATGCTAAAAATATAGCACTAATGTTTCAGTGCTTCCGAATTTCTTTCCAGGTTTATCATTAATTATTTTTATATTCCCTTATCTTACTTCAGCTTAATATTAATTTTTTTTAAATAAATAAATCATATTTCATATTTGGTGGTCTTTTCATCTTGAGATGCTATTTCTATTCACAGTGCCTGGAGCTCCTCCTCGTACGTTGGAGGTTGAAGCTATAAACTCGACGGCTATCCGTGTGACGTGGAAGCCGCCACTCCCGGGAAAACAGCACGGTCCGATCCGAGGATATCAGGTGCTTTACTTTCGACTGGAGAACGGAGAACCACGAGGGCATCCCAATATCATGGATGTAGTGCTGCCTGAAGCCCAGGTAAGAAAATCAACAAAAAAAATCATCATCGTTTGTTTATTTATTTCTGCAGTAATTTTTAGCTGAAGTTCGTATTCTATCTCTCTCCCCCATAGTAGTAGTAGTAGTTACATCTCCTTCACTAATTACGCCTCCTTCAATGTATAAGACCCTGTATAGTCTTACCGTTATCACCGCGCTGTGGGCGTGTCTCAAACCACGCTCCATTATCAGTGCACTGTGGGCGTGTCCCAAACTACACGCCCTACTCACTATATAGGCCATCATGGTTATTTTGTACCCCTCTTGCAGTGCATTATGGGATTTCATGTGTGCACCAAGTTTTTTTTCCCACTCTGCTGACTGATGATCCCTGAACAGCCACCAAAATAGTGCACTAGATAGGGCTTAGGGGTTAAGTTTTGTTTCCTGAAGTGAGCTTAACCTGATTTTTTGCAGCTCGCTTCACTTCGTTTTAGCTTTGGAGCGTGAATGACGTCGAGCACTTTCCTTTCCTTGAGGTGTGTTGGCTCTGCTTCAGTGTGATTCACATTGGCTTTGTGTGTGTGTTTGTGTGTGTGTGTGTGTGTGTCACCAGGCCGACAGTGTCAGTCCAGGATTAATGTATTGTTAAGAGGAAGTAATAGATTTGATAAATATGTAACTTGTGTTGTACTGTGCGTGGTTATGTAATACAAGATGGGTCAGAACATGACATAATCAGGGGGGTCATGTGATGCTGCCGAGCTGAGAAACCAAGCTCCTATTCTTTTCTCTCAATTAATCTAAAACAACGCTGAAAAACACCTATACTCGACGTTTTCGACTACCTGACGCTAGCTCTCAACGCTGGGTAAAGGCTCGCTGTTCTAAACTTAAGAAAGATCCCCCAAAAGCCACTGAATCCACTGGGGATGATATAGCAACAGAGCATGCTAAATAAAGCCGAGCCGGACAAGGACAATCACAGCTCCAAGCGATATGCTCACAGTTCTCCTTAAAGAATTTCAGGAAGGCAACAACGTTCTCTCGCAAAAGATAGACTCAAAAACAGCAGATTTATAAACCTCTATCGAGAGCTTACACTCTACTATGAGTAGCCTTCTAGGAAGAGCGATGGAGGCCGAACAGCGCATCGGTGACACTGAAGACAAAGTACATAGGACAAGATAACGAACTTTTGAAAAACAAAGCGAAGCCCCAACCCCCCAACAAAGCGAACCCCCAACTGCTCCCCGGGCGCCGCAGCAAAAAAGGCTGCCCACTGCTCTGGGTGTGTGTTCACTACTGTGTGTGTGTGTTCACTTGGATGGGTTAAATGCAGAGCACAAATTCCGAGTACTTGGCTACACGTCACGACACATCTAGGTGCCTTGCTCAAGGGTCTCACCTCAGTCATGGTATTGAGGGTGGAAGAGAGCGCTGGCCATTCACTCCCCCCACCTACAATCCCTGCCGGACCTGAGACTCGAACCCACGACCTTCAGGTTCACCTTTGGGTTACAAGTCCGACTCGCTAACCATTAGGCCTCGACTGCCCCCAATTAGGCCTGGAGGAAGGCCCTGAAGGCACTGAAGGCACTGAAGGCAGTGACTCTGTTAAGTTCTTTGCCTTATGGTTACCCAGGGTCTTTGGCGCACAACATTTTCCCGAACTGTTGGATATTGAGCGGGCCCACTGAACCTCGAACCCGATGCTGAATCCTGATAAACCTCCGAGAGCCGTCTTGGTTCAAGTGCTCCGTTATCAAGACCGGGAAAAAAATCCTACAGCTCGCTAAACAGAAGGAGCATATTTCCCGGCATGAGTCCGGAACTTGCAAAAGGGCGCAAACAAATGGTTCCAGCCCTGAAAGCAATGAAGGAGCCTGCTACCTGGTCCACCCTGCTCGCCTAAAGATCCAAACCAAGAACGGGAAAGTCTGGACATGCCTGGAGAGGCGCTAAAATTTTATAGATGAACCAAATAAAGCTTGAAACAATAACCATTGTGCTTCCTGAGTTTGACTGGTTGAAGGACTTGACTCCAGGACTGTTGTAGTTCCAATTCAAAACAACAGGTAGTCCTTCCTTTATCTTACCATTCTTTAAATCTGTGATTAATACCATTTGTGGTTACAAAATTACTTAATTTACTTTAATCTAAATCCGGAGACATTTTTGAGCTCGGCAGAAGCCTTAGACTGTCTACTGGAAGATGACGAAGGAGCAAACGTGTTTTCCCACGGAGTTTGTTTGTTTGACTGTCGGTGTAGTTCTAAGCCGACAACTGGGGGGAACTGGGTTTATGTGTGTTTGTGTGCGGTTTTTCCTTTGCAATGTTTAATCACTGTCTTGCGAGATACAGGGGTTTCTGCTTTTTCTTTTTTAAATGGGAAACTGATTCAGTCTATTAGTATATATACTTACACATGATCATTCCTTTAAAAGTTCTAATATTTGATGTAAAGGGCCTACACAGCCCAGTTAAAAGGAAGAGGGTGTATACATACCTTAAGAAATTACACGCAGAAATTGTTTATTTGCAAGAAACACATTTAACAGATTCGGAGGATAAGAAGCTGAAAAGAGAGTGGGTGAGACAGATCTTTGCATCTTCATTCGATTGTAAATCAACTGCAATATTGATCAACGAAAATATTCCATTTAGTGCATCTAGAGCTGTAATTGACCCCTTGGGAAGATAAGTTCAAGGTCTGGATAGATCGATTGTGCAGTAGTGTGTTCACCTATCACACAGAGATGAGCTGTTATAGTGAAAGGTAAGAATGATTTCCTAAAACGTTCTTTATGGCAGCGGAGCTGGACGAGTCTGTTGGAAAATGAGGTCCTATGATAGTTTCAGCCTTGCGAATGAGTTCATTGATCCTGCTGGTGTCTCTGACACTGATGCTGCTCCCCCAGCAGACCACACCATAGTAGATGGCGCTCATGACCGCACGCTGGTAGAAGATGCATACATCGAAGGATCTGAGCTTCCGCAGAAAATAGAGTCTGCTCATCACCTTCTTGTACACAGCATCGATGTTGGTCCTCCAGCACAGGCTGTTGTTCAAGTAGACACCCAAGTACAAGTACCCAAGTATTTGTAGATAGGGATTATTCCTTTTATTTCCACCCACACAATATGCATACAAGAATAGATCATTTTTTTATTATCTACACTGCTGCTACACTTTATATATACTTTCTATTTATGTGACTTGTTTTTAATATTTTTGTTTAATTCTGTGTACCTTATGGTATTATTGTCTGTATTTATTGCTGTCTTTTAGTCCTTGTAAAACGTCTACTACATGTTGCGTGGTAGTTTCCTGAAGGAACTGTGTTTCCTTTTTATCCATTGCCATGCGATGTGATAAAAATGACAGTAAAGCTGACTTGACCTTGACTTTGACTTTGACTCACTTGATCTACAACTTTTAGCTGAAGAAAATAGGCATAGCCTGGTCAAACCGTTCTCTGTCTCTGAAACGAAATGATGCTATACTGTCATTACCTTTTAACGAATCACCACGATTATACACCGATTATAAAATAGTAACTACTGTAAAATGATAGCCCAGAGATTAGAAACCTACCTTACTACTCATATTGGTGAAACCAGATCAAACAGGCTTTGTACTTAATTCACACTGCTAAGGTAATTCAAATACCTGGAGAAGTCGCTTCCCTTGATGCCGAAAAGCATTTGACTGCATTAAATGGCCGTACTTATTTCAAGTGCTTGAGAAATTTTGTTTTGGTGTAGGATTCATAGACTTGATTCGATCACTCTACAAATCTCCTACAGCTAATATTGTCACCAGTGGAGTCTTTTGAATTGTTTTTCATCGTGCAAGTCTGTTTCATCCTCAGTATTTGGGTAGAATTAAGTTCTCCAAACAAATTAGTACCTCAGTTCTTATTCAGCTGTGTTAGACGCAAATTCTACAATAAAAAAAAGTTGACGTTTTTGAATTCTGTGTCCTCTTAAAGAAAACACGTGTCTGCGTGTGTATGGTTTGTCCATGGGGTGTGTGTGTGTGTACTGTGTGTAGAAGGATCAGGGTGCCAGGTTATTCTGGGCTCAAGTGGTTTTTGTTTAACAGGAAGCCATCATCTCTGGCCTGAACTCGGAGACGTCGTACTCGGTTACGGTAGCGGCGTACACCACCAGAGGAGATGGAGTGCGGAGCAAAGCCAAGGTCATCAAAACCAAAGCAGCAGGTATGAGAATAGTAATAATAATAATAATAATAATAATAATAATAATAATACTGCGCCCCTGACCAGGATAAAATATATAAAAAATAAAATGCTATAAAAAGATTTAAATACTAAAAAATAATAAATTATGTAATTCCTTATGTAATGGTGTACTTTTTATAAAAAAATTAAACACTTTTCCTAATATTTAAGAAATTAACAAAAAATAAAATTAATTCTAAACACAAATCATTAAACAAAAAAAAGTCTTATTTGACTATATTTTGTGTTTCTTTGTTTGTATGAAAAAAATTGAATACTTTCTCTAATGAACCTGAAATACAGTACATTATTTATATTACAGATTAGGTTCAGGACATTTTGACCGTAACGTGGCTCTTGAGTTTTCCCTTAAAGGCTGTAAAAAAAAAAAAAAAAAACTCAGAACAGTAAGTCATGCTGTGAATCGGACTAAAAATGGTCTTAAATGAAGTCACGCACGGTGGAGCCAAAGTGTGAGACCTTCATCAGCTGCTTCTACATTACACACCCTAAATTAGACATTTCGGGTCGTTTAAAAAAAAAAAAGAAACAGCAGGTACGTGCTGTTAGCTCAGTGGTCCATGCGGTGGAACATTTCATTAATAACGATGACTTTACTGGTGTTTTTTGGGTGTGTTTTATTATTATTATTATTACTGTTAAATTCCACCCAGTTCCCAACAATCACGCCATCCAGAATTAAACTTTTGGGCCTGAATCCATGGAGACCACGAGAAGCTTAGGTTCTGAGAATGCAAAAACAATATGATACAATCCATTTTTCAATTTGCTATTAATAATATTCGCAAAAATAAATTTTTTTCCACGCAATGTAGTCTGTTAGCGGTAATCTTTGGTTGCCAAGATGCCAACATACTGGACATTAGAGATTAGGGTATTCAGTGGACAGAGCAATGGATTACGCTCGGATATTTTCAAGCATGTTTGATTTTTTCACCGATGAACCGCAACTAGTGGTGATGAGAAACAGCCAATGAGAGTCCGAGAGGAAATCGAATTCATCTGGTTGAACTTCTTAACACATTACTATTGTAAATTCCTCTCCTGTTCCACCCTCCAGTCCCCAGTGAGCCTACCGTGATACATTTGAGGTCTTATGGTAATTGTATATATGGACCCCTGGAAGGATAGCACTAATGCACTAAATGTGATGAAAATGGCCTTAAATGAAGGCCGTCTCTGAAACAGTAGGCTGGAACTCATCGTTAAAACCAGACAGGAAACCACCCACTAATAACGATCAAAGTAAGTGGCTGTTAAGAAGCAATAAAAATAGCATAAAATGGAGCCCTCATGAAGAGCATGGAAGCTGAATAAAAATGATCTCTAGGATTAGAGACAAGGACTGAAAGGACTTAATCCAGTCACCTTACTACATGTCCCTGAAAATCGAATGGAAAATTTCGACGTAGATTACGTTTAACGTTTAAAGGGGTCAAGTTTAGAAACCAAGTCTCCAAAATGTTCTTCTCTGCAGTCGTATTTCTTCTTCTCCACCATTTCCTCACTTACAGTTCCTGGCAAGCCCACCATGCTCATTAGCATCACAGTGGGCAACGCTGCACTCATCCAATGGCAGCCTCCGAAGGACATGCCGGGCGAGCTGATTGGCTACCGTTTGCGCTACAAGCGCGTGGATGAGGAATTGTTCACGGTGCGTAACTTCAGGAACACGGACGACCACTACATGGCGACGGGTCTCTTCAAGGGTGCCACCTACAGCTTCCACTTGAGCGCCAAGAACCGCGCAGGCACCGGAGAAGAGTTTGTCAAGAACATCAGCACGGAGGAGGAAGTTCCCAGTGGATTCCCGCTGAACCTGAGCGTGGAGGGACTGACCACCACAACCATCCGGCTTACATGGCTGCCGCCGGCCCCGGCGGAGCGAAACGGACAGATCACTCACTACGTCGTCGTTTACAGAGATATCAACAGCCAGCAAAACAACACGAATCGTACGTTGGACACGCACATGATTCTGCATGACCTTCGACCTGACACCACCTACGACATCCGCATCCAGGCTTTCACCAGCAAAGGGGGTGGACCCATGAGCCCCAGCATCCAGAGTAGGACCATGGCCATGTCGCCAGGTTAGTGCTAGCCATAAGAATCCCTGCAATGAACTGGTTAAAGCTCATCGGCCCAAAATTTTACTCGGCTCCAGTCTGGTGCTTTTTCATCTTGCCAAATACAAGACGCGATAAATCAAACGTACAAACTTTTTTTTGCATTATTATAAAATGCTAATTAGTTTGTTTGCACGATTTTCAGCTACTTCATCATGTTTCAACATTACTGCTGATGATAGATGATCTCATTCTATGATGTATAAAGCAGTTGTTTTGCTTCTTTTATGACATTGTTTGTAGTAAATTTTTTCACTCTTTGTGCTGGCAGTGTTTGAAAGTTGCTGATCAAAGTCTCTAAACATTGCTTCAAAATAGTTCTAACTTTGTGTTAATGCTAGCTAATTATATTGTGTTAGTTTAATATAATTAGCTAATTTATTTTTCTTTTTGTCTTCTCCCTTTTTTTTAAAAAAATTTTGCTAGCTTTTGCAACGAGTTTTGGGGTCAGAGTGGTAATGAAGACGTCTGTCCTTCTGACCTGGGAGCTTCCAGAGAACTTCAAGTCTCAAGGGCTTTTTAAGGTGCGTAAAGTTCGTAAATGGTTGACATTTTATAACATTAACTTTTTTTTTTTTGTGCTTGTGCTACAAGGGTACTGAAAGCCAAGATCACTCAGAATCTTTCCTTTACAACAACTTCTAATTTTGCGTCTAATTAAGGAGCCTAGGGCGCCTTGGTTGATTAAATTAAGGAAAGTGGAAAATTGCTTTGTAAAGCAAGTGAGTGTTTCTAATGTATCCGTTTATGGACTGACATAAAAGAAACGAAAAAATAATATAATACTAAAAGCCTGTATAGGAAACTCCATCTCTGATTCTCTAATCAAGGTAATCAGGTGGCAGATGCTAAACGTACGAGGCTTTTAAGCGCCCTTTCTGCAAATTTACTCGGTTTGAAGGAATCCACAAGCCACAGCATTACTCCATCGAGAAACATCTGGGAAATGTTTCCGTCAGGGTTAGTGTGCGTTTGGAGAGACTGTTATGTCTTCATCACTGCACTGTTCATTGCGCTAATCCCATTAGTGCAGAAAAATCCTCTTCCATCTTGTGTAGCGACTATTTTTTTTTAAATTAACCCTCTACTGCACACATTCATCTTCAATAAGCGCTTTATTCTGGTGAGGGTCGCGGTGGATCTGAAATCAAACCCGGTAACACTGGGCACAAAGTGGGTGAACTCACCTCAGATAAAACACCAGTCCATCACACACACTCATTCACACACTCTTTAACAATGTAGTGTAACCAATCTTTAAATTTAAATTTCTTTAAAGTTTTCTTTAAATGCTCAAAAAAAAAAATCCAGATAAATGGCATGTTGCCAATTGGCAACAGTGTGCAGTAGAGGGATAAAGCTTCTTTAGTTTTGCATTGTAGCTCTGAGGCTTAGATCACAAATAAGTACCAAAAGCCACCAGTCATGCGTCTGATTCTTCAGAAAGGTGTTGATTAATTTTCTATAGCAGCAGCTCTGACAGTAGTGCAGCTGCAAATCACAGGTTTATATTAATGCACTCGTTAAATTAATGTTATCGTTTCTCTAGTAATGCCACTTAAATGGATTTAAAAAAGCTTTCTGTAAGGAGATGTTTATGTAACATTTATGGAAGGAGTCTCCAGTGTCAGCACTTTGTAACAGTCAGAGGTGAAGCTGTAACTTTCAGTTTTCCGACATCTTCAGGACAGAGGAGGTTACGCTTCTTTGCGGTTTCTCGGTAACTGCATTTTGTCTTATTAGCTACAAGAACAGCTTGTTTTGTGGACATTAAATGTAACAATAAACAGATAAAAACTACTCTGCATTTTTTAATAAAGAATAAGAGGAATAAGATTAAAATGCTTTAGGATGCTAACAGTAACTCCACTTTACCACATCACCCTGTTGTTGATTATTTTCCTATAACAGCATGACGCATTGTGTTTTATTACTTAAGAACTGATTTAATTTAATAATTTATTAAATGTAATAAATTATAATATATTTTTAATTAATAATGTAGAGAACTCATTATTTAAAACTAGTACAAATCTGTTTTTTCACACTATTTAATTATTTTTACTATTTTTATTTATTTATTCATTGACTAAATTATTTTTGTCATGATGTATATTTCAAAACCACGATTATTTTCACTTTCGGACACTTTTTAGGATTTTTAATGATATATTTTTAAAAATGACAAAAACGTTAACCAAGCTTTTGTGAATTTTCGGTAAATGAAAATGAGTGGACATTAATGGCGCGTCTTCGTCTGCCCTCGCTGTAGATCCTGTACAATCAGCGGAGTGTGGAGGTTCAGGGCAACATGAAGAGGAAGCTGATCACAGGCCTGAAGCCCGACTCGAATTACTCGTTCGTGTTAATGAGTCGAGGGAACAGCGCCGGAGGACTGCAGCAGCAGGTCTCCATCCGAACCGCTCCAGATCTCCTCAAAACCAAACCCGTCCTCTTCAAAACCGACAAGAACAACGGCAGAAAAGTCACCATCAACCTTCCCAAAGTGGTGACTACAGCACCGATCAGGTCAGGCACAGCACACAGAGAACTGACGATGGGTTACTGAGGGGAATGTTCTCGCTACATGCTAAACGCTAGCTAAAGTTACCACAGGAGGTTATTGCTAGCTAAAGTTACCATGTGAGGTTATTGCTAGCTAAAGTTACCACGTTTATTGCTAGCTAATGTTACCATGTGAGGTTATTGCTAGCTAAAGTTACCATGTGAGTTTATTGCTAGCTAAATTTACCACAGGAGGTTATTGCTAGCTAAAGTTACCACATGGTTATTGCTAGCTAAAGTTACCCCAGGAGGTTATTGCTAGCTAAATTTACCACATGGGTTATTGCTAGCTAAAGTTACCACAGGAGGTTATTGCTAGCTAA
>CM040472.1:315882-324161 GCA_022758105.1 Pangasianodon gigas | reverse complement strand
TTCCAGATTCATACACATTATTATTTTTTATTTTTATTTTTTTATTGTTAAGTCTTATTATTTAAATGTTTTTTGTTCTCATGTAAGATATGTATGTATGTACCAAGAGCACCTTAAAGAAAACCACAACAAATTCCTTGTGTGTCTGCGTGCACACTTGGCGAATAAAGCTGATTCTGATTCTGATTCTGATTCTGAAAAGGGAACCCATCCTCATCTGGGTGACACTGGATAGTGTGATTATAAATAATTACCTATATAGATAATTATCTATAACTGTGTACTACATGGTCAAAAGTGCAATTGTGTAACCATGAAAATTCATTATAGTTTTCACATGAAGTCTATTTTGTTGAAGTTATCAACTGTTCACTGATGAAGACTTGAGTGCAAAACTGTTCGTGGGAATTGCAGTCCAAAGCCATCTTCATGGGTTCTAAGTGCCATCCACAGTAATCTCATGTAACTTTAGGCTGTATGTGTGCGGCCATCCTCAGCAGCAGCGAGTGATTTCCAAGTGATGAGAACTCCAACCAGAAGTAGGGCATCAGGATGGATCAGGCAGGTCCAGAGAGCAGAAGGGTTCAGGATCAGGGTGACAGCATCCAGGCATCCCAGTTCACCACGACACCCTATGCCTGTGAACCCTCCAGATCTGCTCCTTTACCTAAGAAAAACTATTCACAAAAGGCTTGACTAAACAAATGTTTTCAGCCTAGACTTAAACACTGAGACTGTGTCTGAGCCCCAAACACTAATTGGAAGGCTGTTTCATAACTGTGGGGCTTTGTAAGAGAAAGTTCTTCCCCCTGCTGCAGCCTTCACTATTTGAGGTACCAACAAATAGCCTGCACCTTTTGATCGAAGTAGGAGTGGCGGATCATAAAAGACCAAAAGTTCGCTCAGGTACGGCGGTGTGAGACCATTCAGTGCTTTATAGGTCAATAGTAGTATTTTATAATCAGTGCAAAATTTGATTGGGAGCCAATGCAGTGTGGATAAGATAGGGGTGATGTGGTCATATCTTCTGATTCTAGTAAGGATTCTTGCTGCTGCATTCTGGACTAACTGGAGCTTGTTTATGCATCTACTGGAACATCCAGACAGTAAGGCATTACAATAATCCAACCTAGAGGTAACAAAAGCATGAACTATTTTTTCTGCATCATGTAGTGACAATTCTTATTTTAGCAATATTTCTGAGATGAAAGAAAGCTATCCTAGTAATATTTTCTACATGAGCTTCAAATGGAAGACTAGAGTCGATAATCACACCAAGGTCTTTTACTGCTGCACATGATGAAACAGAGAATAAAGAAAAGAGCAGTGGGCCTAAAACAGAGCCTTGCGGAATACCAAACTTTACCTATACATAGAGACATCACTATTTACATCTACAAACTGATAACAATCAGTCAAATAAGACCTGAGCCAGGAGAGGGCCGTTCCCTTAACGCCAACAACATTTTCTAGTCTATCAAGGAGAATAGCATGATCAGTGGTATCAAAAGCTGCACTAAGGTCAACCAACACAAGCAAGGAGACACAACACTGATCAGAGGTAGGTCATTTACCACTTTAACCAGTGCTGTCTCTGTGCTATGATGAGGCCTAAATCCTGACTGATACATTTCATGAATGTTATTCCTATGTAAGTATGAGCATAACTGCTGTTCTACAACCTTTTCTAGGATCTTGGAGATAAATGGGAGGTTTGATGTTGGCCTATAATTGGACAACAGACAGGGGTTGAGGTCAGGTTTTTTAATCAGGAGTTTGATAACTGCTAGTTTAAAAGATTTAGGTACATAGCTAGTGCTAAGGGAAGAATTGATTATTTTTAGAAGAGGTTCGATTGCTTCTGGAATTATCTGTTTGAAGAAACATGTAGTTAAGGGATCTAGTATACAAGTTGATGATTTTGATGAGGAAATTAGTGAATTTTTTTTTGAGGGGTGCTGAGGTGGTGTGTCTGCCCCATGGTGTGTCTTTGAGTGTTTTTGCAAACACTTTGACCATGTCTTTTCTAATGTGTATGTGGTCATAGAGGTCGTTTATTGATGGTGGAGTGATAAGCCAGGTGCACACTGGGCAGGCGTGCACACCCTTTGGAGATGTCAGCATTGACTCTCTGGATCGTGTCAGGGTGGAAATATCTGCAGGCTAGGACGGTTGAGGAGATCGTTGGGGAAGGTCTCTGTGGCCTTTTCTGCTACTCTGCAGATCAGCCGTTCTCCTGCTCAGCTCTCAGGTTGTTGGCTGTGTGGATGATGATGTGGGGGGGTGTGTGCCAAAGCTGGGGTCAGAAAGTATTCTGAGGGCATCACCTGTTTTTGGGCACCAGACTTTAGTGATATTCTGGCCTGGAAAGAGCTTCCTCCTTGCAGGAGCTTTCCATTGGAGTCAATGAGGATGGCAGTGTCAGTCTCTGAATGGGTGTTGTGGCCTTCTGGGGTTCCTCATCTGGGTTGCTGTGGGTTGCAGGTATGTCTGCTACACTTTGGATGTTGCTGTTTTGTGGAGGTTTGGTAGGGGTCACTGGAGAGCTTGGTGTTGGCTGTGTAGAGGTGGTGGAGGGCAGGGGGTGTTTGGCATTTGGAGGGTTAGAGGGACACACCATCTGTGCTCTGAGGATCTTTATCAGGGTGTCCCTCTGTTACAGCTCAGTTTTTAGACCAGTGAGCTCTTGTCTCAGGGCCTCTTCCATTTCTGAAAGTTCCCTGCCCATTTTGTGTTTAAGTTCTGTAATGTCTCTTTTTATTGTGTCTCTATCCTAGGACAGGTTTTTAATTTCCTCCTTTAGCTCTTGGGTTGCCATTCTGATCTGACATAGCTGGTCTCTGAGTTGGTTAATTGTCTGTAATGGTAGTGCTGTAGGCTTGAACTCGCTCATTCAGCTCCACTATCTCTACCTCCAGCAGTGACAGGCTGTGCTGAAGTTGGGCAACTGTGTTGGCTAGTCCTGGGCTTGGGGGGAGGGCGTTGTGTCCTGTTTCACCTGGAGTGAGCCATTCCTCTGTGGTGGCACTGGTGGAGGGCTCAGAATGTTTGTTGAGTTCTGATGTTCCATCAGTGGGGATCTGCTTGCAGGGGTCCGCTGTCTCCCTCTCTACCATTTCTTTTAGGGAATGGAACATTTTTTTCAAGAACTGGACAGCATCATTTCCCTGCACCATCACAGTTCCATTCTGATAAAAGTTAACTGTTAGGTGCCTGTTCTCTGGATCTTTGTCCTCAAATATGCATAGTTGTCTCTCTTTACATATTCCTTGCTTTGTGAAGTGTTCAAAAAAAAAGTGCAGAATGCTGTGTGCCATACTGTTGGGCGTTCAGTGTAGAAGAGCAGGTTGGTGGTGATGATTGTGCCCTTGATTGAGTTGTGTTTGTAAAGAGTTTCAGGGTTTTCTTTCTGGGCTTTGATTTTGTGTTGTTGTTTGCTCTTCTCAGACTGGATGTCTGCTGGGTACTCAAAGGTGCGAGCACTATCCCCCGCCGCTGTTGTTGCCATAGCGTTAAAGTTCACAAGTCTTTGACGAGCAGGGCAATAGTTTAGCTGGCCGATCAAAAGGTGTGAGGCCCAGACTGTCTTCTTCTATTGTTGTGTTAAAATAGCATAGCACTTATCTTTTGGCTAAGTTGGTTTTAAAGTTGTTTTTTATTTATTTATTTTTCCTTAACATTTGTTCTTTCAAAGGTACTTTGTGAGAATAAGAGTTCTTATTTGCTTACCAAGTTGAATGCCTCTGTTGATTTGCTTTGAATCCAGTTATTTCTTCTGTTTTGTTTCTGTTGTTGTTTGGTTGTTTTATTTCTGATGTTGTTTGGTTAGTTGTCCATTTTCAGTTATGTTTCATCCAAAGCATTTAATCCTTTTTGTTGTGCTAGGAAATATTTGATGTAGTTTCTTGTTGTTTCTCTGTTTTCTGTTGTTGTTGTTTCAGTCCTCTCTTGTCTGCTCCAGTGTGAAGAAAGTTCTTCAGTGCTGTTTTTCTTTTAATTTTCATTGTTCTTCAAAAGTGGTTTAGCCAAATTTCTCTGCTATTTAAAGGGAACTTGTGTTCACCATGACATTTTTGACAAATTTGCTGTTTTTTCCTGAGGTTTATATCCTCCTGTCTCGTTATGTCTTTCTCTTTTCCTGTCTCGTTATGTCTTGCTGTCTCTTCCTGTCTCGTTCTGTCTCGCTCTCTCTTCCTGTCTTATTCTGGGCTTCTGTTATTCACTCTGATGGAAAGAAACTCCAGCTGCTCTGTGTGTGTGTGTGTGTGTGTGTGTGTGTGTGTGTATATTTGGTTGAAAGCTTCTCTGTATACCGCAATGTAATTTTCCAAAAAAAAAAAAATGTCCCCGTTTTCCTTGCGCTCCTTAGGACAGCCAATCGCGGATGATCCGTCAGTTCCAGTTCACTGATTGGTCCGAGCAGGGTATGCCAAAGACAGGTGAGGGATTCATTGTTTTCATTGGCCAAGTGCATAAAACCAAGGAGCAATTCGGCCAGGATGGACCAATCACTGTGCACTGCAGGTAGGACACACACGCACACACACATGTACACCAATTACGTACATCAATTAGATAGATATCTTTATTGTCATTGCAGTACAGGTCTACCAGATCTACCAGAAGTAGCACTGTAACAAAGTGTAGGTTTTATATATGTGTATATATGTGTGTATGTATATATATATATATATATATATATATATATATATATATATATATATATATATATATATATATATATATATATATATATATATATATATATATATAAAATATGTACATATGTATATACAACAGCACCCAGATTACCCATGGATAATATAAAATATATACAGATACTATATAGAGGCATAAAGATAACCTAGGATATACTGTATACTATGAATCTACAATTGTATAGAGATAAAACAGAATATACAGTATAGAATAGAGCAGCATGATGATTACAGGCAGTAAAACATCAGTGGCCTAATGGTGTAGTGTAGAGTTCAGCAGGGTGATGGTTGTGGGGAAGAAGCTGGAAGAACCTGCTGGTTCTGGTGTGAATGTTCCTGTATGTCCTCCTGGATGGAAGGAGGTTGAACAGTTTGTGACTGGGATGGGAGGACTCCCTGATGATGTTGCGTGCTCTACGCAGACATCTACTGTGGTGAAGATGTTCAGTGGCTGGTAGTTGGGCACCAGTGATGTGTTGGGAGGTTTTCACCACCCTTTGCAGGACTTTCCTTTCAGACACCATGGAGCTGCAATACCACACTGTGACAGAGTTGATGCGGCGATAGAAGCTGGGGAGACAGAAAGTAAAGACGCTGTTGCGCCTTCCTAACCAGAATTGAAGTATTATGGTGCCAGGACAGATCCTCAGAGATGTGGACACCCAGGAACTTGAAGCTGGAAACATGCTCTACTTCAGTCCCATTGATGTAGATGGGAGAGTGTCTGCTGCTTTTAGATTTCCGGAAATCCACAATGAGTTCTTTGGTCTTCTCGGCGTTGAGGGTGAGGCTGTTTGGATCTCCTCCCTGTAGGCCAACTCATCATTGTTGCTGGATGTGACCTACCACTGTGGTATTATGTGCATACTTGATAATGATGTTGGAGTTATGCAGAGGCACACAGTCATGGGTAAACAGGGAGTGGAGCAGTGGACTCAGCACTCAGACTGAGGTCTATTGGTTAGGAAGTCCAGAATCCCACTGCATATGGAGATGCTGATGCCCAGGTCGCGAGCTTGGTGATCAGTTTGGTCGGGATGGCGGTGTTAAATGCAGAGCTAAAGTCAGTGAACAGCATCCTTATGTACGTGGTGGAGTTGTCCAGATGGGTGAGGGCTGAATGAAGAGCAGTGGAAATGGCATCCTCTGTCGACCTGTTCGGGCAGTAGGCTCTGATCTTAAGATCAGTGCTTCATGGAAATAAATTAGGATAGTTAAATTAGGGATGGGTGACACGGCGATATAATATTGATATTGTGATAATTTGTCACAAATGGTTTTTGGAGCTATCGCCAATATCATGTTTTTATTTATGATGGTTTTAATAATATATATATATATTTTAATTTCATAATGCTGATTCAAAAAATAAATGCTAAAAAATTTGTGCTTAATTTTAATCATTGTAGTTAGAGATTTGTAAAGATTTTTCATTTTCTCTTTAGTAAAAGACATTAAATAATCAAATCATTATAAAAATGTTTTAATGCAGCAGTACTGTACTTTATATCGTGATATCATGTATTGTGTATTCAAGCATTGTGAGATAGATAGAGAGATATATTTTTGTCAAATTGCTCCAGCTCTAGTTTTAAAAGGTACAGTCAAATTTAGTTCGTAGTTTCATCGTTACAGTCTTGAACTGTTTTTTTGTCATCAAATGTCGGATTATGTTTTGAACAAAACTCCATCATTCCTCATTAATGTCTCTCCACTAAAGTGCATTCTCAATGGCTGAAAGCAGGAGGAATGAACGCGTAAATCAATATTCATGTAGATTTTTTTTTTCCCGCACAATGGATTCTAAAGGAAAATGTATTGGTTCTGGATAACTGATAACTGAGTGTTATAATTCTGTCTGTGTGTGTGTGTGGTTCCTCAGTGCGGGAGTGGGCAGGACTGGAGTATTCATCACTCTCAGCATCGTTCTGGAGAGGATGAGATATGAAGGAGTGGTGGATTTATTCCAGACGGTTAAAACTCTGCGCACTCAGAGACCCGCCATGGTGCAGACTGAGGTATAAACACCTCCACTCAACACCTCCACTCAGGGCCAGCCCAGGCTCTGCAGTGTATTTTCTTTAAAATAAACTTAAGCTTCCATAATGTTGTTTTAATTTCAGTTATATTGCTGCTTGCTTTCACTTCACGAAAAAACTCCTAAACATAAACATAAATAAAACAAATAAAAAACAGCCCACACTGTCTGTGTCAGTTAAAAGGTTCTAAATAAGCTATTTCAGAATAGTAAATAAACAGCAATGGCTGACGTGAACAGTCGTTAACCTGTGATTCTTAGCTCTATATTGCTCTTTTTTTCTGCGCCGCTTCTTTGCGCTGCTTCCTGCCTTGGGCACCTGATCATTTCTTTTTTTACGTATTTTTTTTAACGTATAATGAGGATCCGATTATGTGCAGCCTGTAATCGCGTAGTGCTAGTGGCATAAATAATACATATGGTAACGATGCCAGCATGCATAACTAATGCATTATGCTGATGTATCATAATCACGTCATGATGCAGGCAGTGTTTAAATTAGTCCAACATGTCATGTTGTCAAATAATTTTTTTTTGGTTGATGTCAACTTGATGTTATTGTAACCATTTAAATTTAATCAGTAATGAAGGGATGTTAATTGGTACAATTAATTTTGGTCAATATATGGGTAGAGGGGCGCACAGCACACTTCCGCCCAAAAAAAAAAACTCTTGTGCATTTTTTTTAAATGATGGCGTGAGTCCACTTTTTCTTTTCCGATAACGATACCGATACTGAAGCCTCAGGTGTGAGCCGATATCGATATCCATCTGATATTGTTTTCTTTAAAACCTGCTCGGCTTTAAAATTATATTTTAAAGACTTACAAACAAAGGGAAAAAAACACATTGCTAAAAACAAAAAACCTGTAGTTTTCTCACAGCCAGGAAAAAAAGGTGCATCATAAATCTGATCAGATCCTGTAACAGATGGAAAAGGCTGGAATTGAGTTTGGAAAAGATTTGATTTGGAACTAGAAATGTTTACATATTAAGAAATTTTATTCTATTTACACTTTATTGTATTGATTATACATATTTGCAGTGCAAATGATTGTTATCAGCCCGATACTGATCCTGGATATCGGATCGGTGCCGTCTGTCCTATTAACACGTTCTCATTAAAGTTAATAGCGAGACGTTTGTTTTTGACGAATATCGAAATGCAATGGCAATTTTTAAATTAGTTTTATTTCCTTTTTCTGGGAAACAGACATTTGGATGTAAACAAATGTGATGATTATTTGTTTATTATTTATGAGGAATTCTGTGATGAGAAATGAACTGAACGTGTGTTTTCCCCCTATAAGGACCAGTACCAGCTGTGTTACCAAGCAGCTCTGGAGTATTATCTGGGGAGTTTCGACCACTATGCAACATAACACTGCGGGACTTCAGCTACTGGGAAAAATAAAAAATAAAAAATTCGCACACGCACACACACCGATAGCATTTTTGTTGGTTTTTTTTTTTTCATTATAAAATTTTATTCTGACTTTTATTTTGTATATTTTGATGTTTTT
>CM040472.1:308382-310882 GCA_022758105.1 Pangasianodon gigas | reverse complement strand
ATGTGTTGGGCCAGACAGCCATGGTAACACACTGGATTGCCACCTTGGATGAGGTACCTGTTAAAAGCAGAGCCTATAGAGTGTCACCATTAAAAAAAGGCTATAATTGAAGAACATGTCGATAAAATGCTGCACGACAAAATTATAGCGCCCTCATCTTCCCCATGGCCTTCTCCGGTAGTTTTAGTTCCTAAGCTTGATGGTTTGATGCCGATCATACATGACATCTTGGAATCACTGGCAGGCATCTGGGCCTAGCAGTGCTTCAACCGGTCATCCTCATTCTGCTCCCACCCGAAGTTCCCTTGTCGTGTTACCTGTTGAAGCACAGACAACATTGGGTTAGTGTGTGTGTGTAGCTCACCTTCTGCCATGGCGTTCCCCTCGTCCTGGGCCATGTAGGACTCATGTCAAGGTAGGAGCCTTCCTTTGCTGTCTCGTCCCCGTGGCTGTGGAGGCTGGGGTGGTGGGGAACCCTGGCCAGTCTCTCCTCAGGAGTAAAGTAGAGGCACTGGGAGGTCGGGAATGATGCCCATCAGGAGCGGCCAGGTTCTTGAGCATCTCCAAGGGTTGGTAGGACCACTGGGTAAACTTCACCACCTTGATGGGTGACAGGCCGCACTGGGCTGTCAAGGCAGGAGGTGCTGGGCGTCTCAGCTGGGGTAAGGGAGGGGGGTGGTGGTGGCAGTGGCAAGCCTCTTGTGGGCCAGGGGCTCCTCAGTCACAATGTGTAGACTCTGGGCCAGCTTCTGGGTCACCACTTGCTGCTGGAGGTTTGTTTGTTTTGCAGGAAGAATAGTGCTCTTTTATTAAGGAAAGTTTCTGAGGTGTGGAAAGGGAGAGGGGAGTGAGGTGTGCAAAGGTGCTCTGGTGGTTCTTGGTCTAGGATGGGACCCTGGTGCTAGGGCTGAGCAGCATAGGAGGCACTGTAGTCGACTGAGGAGCAGGGTGCTCTGGGTGAGGCAGCCAGAGTGCGTAGTCTTCCGCAAATCCGGTGTCTCCTGTGAGAGACAGAGAAAAGTGCATCAGTACGGTTAGAGAAGAAATTGCTCACCTGCCTGTGTGTGGAGAGCCCTTTTATGCTCTCCCGGTGGCTGCATGATGGTGGAAAACTGCTGTTGTAATCATTAGCCGCCAGCCGTGTGTGTTTAAGCCGCCTTGCCTTGCAGCCACGTGCTGTCGGGCTGTTCTTTCAGCACCACGGTGGCAGTTGTGTGAGGAGCGCTTTTCCTTCTTTGTGTGTGGGCTGCCGGTCCACCGTCAGAATATATATTATATTTAATCCACCACAATGGATTTGAAATAAAACAATCAAGATGTGATTGAAGTGTAGACTTGATGCTTTGCCAGGCCTTCACTGCAGCCACCTTCAGTTGCTGCTTGTTTGTGGGTCTTTCTGCCTTCAGTCTTGTCTTCAGTAAGTGAAAAGCATGCTCTATTGGGTTGAGATCAGGCGATTGACTTGGCCACTGAAGAATATTCCATTTCTTTGCCTTCAAAAAGTCTTGAGTTGCTTTCGCAGTATGTTTAGGGTCATTATCCACCTGAACTGTGAAGCGGTGTCCTATCAGTTTTGTAGCATTTGGCTGAATGTGAGCAGAGAGTATTGCCCTGTACACCTCAGAATTCATCTTGCTACTTCTGTCAGCAGTCACATCATCAATAAACACCAGTGAGCCTGTTCCATTGGCAGCCATACATGCCCATGCCATAACACTGCCTCCAACATTTTTGACACTCATCTCTTCTCATCATTCTGGTACAAGTTAATCTTGGTTTCATCAGTCCAAAGAATCTTATTCCAGAACATGGGAGGCTTTTTTAGATGTTTTCTCGCAAAGTCTAATCTGGCTTTCCTGCTCTTGAATGTTGCCAGTGGTTTGCACTTTGTTGTAAACCCTCTGTATTTACATTCATGAAGGTGTCTCTTGATTGTAGATTTTGACAATGATACGCCTACCTTCTCCAGAGTATTCTTGACTTCTGTTGATGCGGTGAAGGGGTTTTTCTTCACCAAGGAAAGGATTCTGCGATCATCCACTTTAGTTGTCTTCCATGGTCTTCCAGGCCTTTCGATGTTGATGAGCTCACCAGTGCTTTCTTTCTTTTTAAGAATGTACCCAACTGTTGATTTGGCCACACCTAAGATTTTTGCTATCTCTCTTATAGATTTATGTTGTTTTTTCAGCCTAATGATGGCCTCCTTCACTTGCGTTGAGATCTCCTTGGACTTCATATTGGTAGCTCCAGTCAAACAGCTGCCAAATGCCAGCTCAATACCTGATATCAACTCCAGACCTTTTATCTGCTTCATTTGTCTTGAAGTAATGAGGGAATGGACTGCACCTGGTCAATTAACTTCTTGTCAGTCAATTGTCCAAATACCTTTGAGCCCCTGAAAATGGAGGTACTTTGTTGAAAATGGCTGTAATTCCTAAATGGTAAATGCCATATTTTTGTGGAACCTCTTAAAATAAAGCTGAAAGTGTACACTTCGATC
>CM040472.1:293861-308282 GCA_022758105.1 Pangasianodon gigas | reverse complement strand
CTAAGTCTTTGTCTTCCATTGTGTTGCAAACTCTGTGCCTTTTGTTACTGTTTGGATTACCTGGTCTCCTGAACTTTCTGCCTGCCTCTGTGTTAATGATTTTTGGATTTTCCCTTTGGATTTATTTGCCTGATCTCCTGAACCTCTGCCTGCTTCTGTGTTAATGATTTTTGGATTTTCCCTTTGGATTTATTTGCCTGATCTCCTGAACCTCTGCCTGCCTCTGTGTTAATGATTTTTGGATTTTCCCTTTGGATTTGTTTGCCTTCATGTTTGGACTTATATTTGGTGCTTTTTCTGAGTTGGCCTTTAGAACCTTTTAATAAATCTTTTGGACACTACCTGGGTTGCTCTGCACTTGAGTCTGTATTCCCTAACAGTCTAGTGGATTGGTGTTGGACTATCACACCAGAGACCTGGGTTCAATCCCCACATTGTGACAGTCGGTTGTGACAGGCTACTGTGCTTTCCACGTCACTAACTGAGAAAGACCTAGACTTTCTGCTGCTTACTGAAACATGGCAAATTCCTAATGACTATTTCCACCTAAATCTCCTCACTCCCTCTGGATACAGCTACCTGGCCAAACCTCGTTTGACATCTAGGGGTGGTGGTCTGGCTGCTGTCTACTGTAGTAACATCCCAGTCAATACCATTGACTTTCATGTGACTTCAACCTTTGAATATCTAGTTCTCAAAATCTCTGGTACATCTCCTATGATTGTAATCCTCTTGTATCGTCCACCTAAATCAATGTCAAATTTTTTCACTGAACTGCATGAACTGTTAACCCTTTCCTGTGCTATGTCTTCTTCTGTTATCTTACTTGGTGATTTCAACATACATGTTAATACTGATTGTGCAGATTCCCGCGAACTCATGTCAGTTTTTGAATGTTTCAATCTCGTACAGCATATTGACTTTCCTACACACTTAAAAGGTCACACACTTGATTTGGTTTGTACTACTGGTCTACGTAATTTTTCTGTGCTTGGCTCTCAGACTGGACTTTCTGATCACCTCTTCATCAAACTAAACTGTGAAATGCCTCTCCCTCGCCTTAGGGTGAAATCTACCATATCTTTCCGTAACCTCAATTCTGTTAATCCATTACTGTTTACTGAATCTGTACAAACATATCTTTCTGACATTACTGAACACACTAGTGCCCTTGATATCCTTGCCAAATATAACTCCTCTATTTCTACTGCCCTTAATATACACGCCCCCCTTAAATGCAGACTTGTACCTTCTTCACATACGTCTCCCTGGTTCACCCCTGCACTTCGCAAACTGAAAACTACTGGTCGTCGCCTTGAACGCCTTTACAGGAAAACTGGTTTGAATGTCCATCTTATTGCTTACAAGGACCATATTCAACGATATAAATCTGCTTTAAATACTGCATGCTCCAGTTACTATTCTGCCCTCATTACCAATGCATCCTCCCGTCCTAAAACACTGTTTTCTGTAGTCAATAAACTCACCAACCCTCCTGCACCTGTCATGAGTAACTCAGTAGACCTTTGTGAGTCATTCTTACACTTCTTCCAAAATAAAATTAATCGCATATATAATCTCTTTCCAACAATGAACTCCCCTATCCACTCACATGACTTCCCCTTTGATTTTGCACCTGGTACTTTTACTGATTTTGACCCTCCAACCCCTGCTTATATCTCTGAGCTACTCAAAAAATCTAATCCATCTTTCTGTCATCTTGATCCTGCTCCTACTGCTCTACTCAAAAACTCTGCACCTGTTATTTCGCGGCCTATTTCACTTCTCAGCACTGGTGTTGTTCCTCTTGAATTAAAAACTGCAGCTGTCACACCAGTGTTAAAGAAACCCGGCCTTGACCCCTCTGATATGGCCAATTACAGACCAATTTCAAATCTTCCGCTTCTCTCAAAGCTACTTGAAAAAGTTGTTGCTGCTCAACTTCAGTCATATTTGTCATCTCATAACCTCTATGAATGTTTCCAGTCTGGTTTTCGTACTCTTCACAGCACTGAGACAGCTCTTCTTAAGGTTGTCAATGACCTTCTTATGGCCACTGACTCTGGCTCCAGTAGCATTTTAATTCTTTTATATCTTTCCTCTGCTTTTGACACTATCTCTCACAGTATTCTAATCTCACGACTTTCTGCTCTTGGTATTTCTGGAACTGCCCTATCTTGGTTCACTTCTTACCTGTCTGACCGCCAGCATTACATCTCTGTCCGCCAGGCTAAGTCCTCTACTGCTCCTGTCTCTCACGGTGTTCCTCAGGATTCTGTTCTTGGGCCTTTACTCTTCATCATCTATATGCTCCCTTTAGGTAACATTATTTGTCATCACGGCTTTAACTTCCATTGCTATGCAGACGACACCCAGCTCTATATCAGTTCTCAACACAACTCTCCTTTTTCCACCAACTCCATAACAGCTTGTATTAATGATATAAATGCTTGGATGACCAGTAACTTTCTCAAACTCAACACTGATAAAACAGATCTACTACTTGTCGGTTCACCTAAAAATGTTGCTCCTTTCTGTGCTGATAATGTTAACATTGCTGGGATTTTGGTTCGACCTTCCACCACCGTTAAAAACCTGGGTATAATCTTTGACTCCTCTCTCTCCTTCCTGCCTCATATTTCTTCACTCACCAAATCTGCTTTCTTTCATCTCCGTAATATTGCTCGTTTACGTCCCTTCTTAAATATCAATGACGCTGAGACACTGGTTCATGCCTTCATCACTTCTCGACTCGACTACTGTAATTCTCTTTTCTATGGTCTTCCAAACACAACATTAAATAAGCTCCAATATATCCAGAACTCTGCAGCTAGGGTTCTCACTTTTTCTAAGAAATCCTCTCATATCACTCCCATCCTACACAGACTTCATTGGCTACCCGTACGTTTTCGTATTCAATACAAGATTCTCCTCATCACCTTCAAAGCACTTCATGGTCTTTGAATACATACATTTCTGATCTCATTCATACTTACTCCCCAGTTCGCACATTACGCTCTTCAGATACTGGTCTACTGTTAATTCCACTCCACAGGTTAGCATCGTTTGGTGGACGAGCGTTTTGTATCTCTGCCCCCACATTCTGGAATTCTCTTCCCAAAAACATACGTGATCTTTCTTCATTACAGGATTTCAAAACCCACCTTAAAACACATCTTTTTCTTTCTTGTTTTTCTGATCTCTGACTGTATGATCTGATTCATGCCATGGATTTCTTGTTTATTTCCTTTTGTTCTTTGTCTGCTGTCATGTTTATCTATTTTCATATTGTAAAGTGACCTTGAGTTTGCAGAAAGGCGCTATATAAATAAACTTATCAGCTCGTCTGCCAGAGAACCCTTCTCTCTCTCTCGCTCTCGTGTCTCTCCCCCTCCTCGCCCTTTCCCTGTCCCTGCTTCACGGAAACAGGGGCCAATTCCCCCAAAACCCGTGCCCCAAACCCGTGCTTTCCCTCCCCCTTCCTCTACCCCGTGCCTGTCTCCTCTCTACCCCAGGTGGGTGAATCTGGGGCTGCAGGTGTGGGAGTAAGGCCTGGACCGGTGTGCTGGCACTGCGGGGAGCCTGGGCATTCCCAGGACCACTGCCACGTGATGGAGGTGGGGACGTTGGTCCGGATCCCCGACGTGCCGCAGGCTGCCCCTGATCAAGCCGGGTTGTACCGCATACCGGTGAGTGTTTAAGGGGGTACATACTATGCATTAGTGGATTCGGGCTGTAACCAGACCTCAGTTCACCAACGCTTGGTTCGAGGTGAGGCATTGGGAAAGGCACGTTTGGTGAAGGTGCGGTGTGTGCACAGGGATGTTCATGAATATGTGCTAGTGCCAGTCGTTATTCACTTTGGGGGACAAAAATATAGAGTAGAGGTGGCGGTTAGTCTTCACCTCACCCATCCACTAATGCTGGGGTTCCAAGCGTTAGCGAGAGAAATGTTTGTGGATGGATCCTGCAGTAGTGAAAAACGGTGTGGGATGTGCTCAGCATTGGCTGGAGAGGCGGTGCCGGGGCCAGGGATCCCTCTTGTCAGGGATTTCCCTCGGGGATTTCCCCTTGGAGCAGTCGCACGATGAGAGCCTCAGACACGCCTTCGACCAAGTGAGGGTAATCGATGGTCAGCTAATTCAGCCTAATACTGCGCTTCCCACCCCTATTTTTCGATTATTAAGGATAGATTATATCGAGTGACGCAGGACGCTCAAACACAAGAGGAGACGACCCAGTTGTTGGTTCCGAAGAGCTGTCGGGAATTATTATTCCAGGCGGCTCGCCATAATCCGATGGCGGGGCACTTAGGACAGGTTAAAATACTGGACCGTCTCATGGCCCGCTTCTATTGGCCGGGCATTCGCGGCGATGTTCACAGGTGGTGCCCGGCATGTCACGAATGTCAGCTGGTGAATCCGCCGGCCACCCCAAAAGCGCCGTTGTGCCCACTCCCATTAATCAAGGTCCCCTTCGAAAGAACTGGCATGGCTATGCAACGCGGTACCCGGAAGCACTGCCTCTGCGCAACATCTCTGCACGTTATGTTGCAGGGGCACTCTACCGTGTTATCTCCCGAGTTGGGATCCCGAAAGAGATCCTGACTGATCAGGGCATGTTGTTTATGTCACCAACACTACGCGAGCTTCACGAGTTGTTGGGGATTAAATCAATTTGCACCAGCTTTTATCATCTGCAGACGGATGGGCTGGTGGAAAGATTCAATCAAAAGTTGAAAAATAAGATTCGTAAGTTCGTTCACGACGATGTGCGGAATTGGGATAAGCGGGTAGAGCCCCTGTTATTTGCAGTGCGAGAGGTCCCGCAAACCTCCACAGGGTTTTCCCTGTTTGAGTTATTGTACGGGCGGAAGCCTCGTGGCGTGCTTGACATCATTTGGGAAAACTGGGAGGAGGGACCTTCCAACAATAAAAACGAAATTCAGTATGTTCTTGACCTGAGAGCAAAATTCCACACTTTAAGCCACATAGCCCAGGAGAATTTGCTACAGGCGCAAGAACGTCAATCCCGGCTGTATAACAGGGGTACTCGGCTACGGGAGTTTGCACCGGGAGATAAAGTGCTCGTTTTACTACCCACGTCAAGCTCTAAGTTACTCAATTAAGGCGAATGGATAGAGGCGTGGAGTGGGAGGGGTACCACCTTAACCTCCTTAAACCGTGGAGGGAGGTGTTTCCCGTGGCTTTGGCGACGGTTGTTCCGGAGGGATAGGAGCTAGGACTGGAGGTAAATCTAAAAATAGCGGCTCAATCCACCCCGGTCCCTTATGGAGACCACTTCTCTCCATCCCAAATCAAGGCTGTGCTTGAAATTAAGGAGTCCCATAGTGACTGGAGCAACCCATTGGTTTTGGTGCCCAAGGCCGATGGGACTATCCATTTTTGTATGGACTTTAGGAAAGTCAATGCAGTGTCTAAGTTTGATGCATACCCAATGCCTCGCATTGACAAGCTGCTCGATTAGTTAGGCACGGCTCGCTTTTATTCGACACTGGATTTGACAAAGGGATATTGGCAGATCCCCTTGACTCCAATATCTCGCGAAAAAACAGCCTTTTCCACTCTGTTTGGGTTACACCAATTCGTGACCCTTCCTTTTGGGTTGTTTGGGACCCCCGCGACATTCCAGCAACTCATGGACAGAATCCTCCATCCACACGCTGTTTATGCTGCTGCCTATTTAGATGACATTATTATCTACAGTAATGAATGGCAGCGGCACATGCAGCACTTAAGGGCTGTTTTGAGGTGGGTGGGGCTCACGGCAAACCCAGGGCAGTGTGCGATTGGGCGGGTGGAAGATTGATAAGACAGCATTTTTAAAAACATGAAGGACAGCAGGTTATAGTAAACGATTGTGTTTGCAAAATGAGACTAGAATACTCTCACTGTCATAATTTATTTCGATCTTCATCACATCGTTTTATTCACTTCTACGCTTAGGCAAAGCAGGGGTGTAGTGATTCTTTTTTTTTTTTATAATTTCTGATAGAATACAGATAGAGAGTACTGTTGCGAAATGTCACGTGACAAAGTCATTTGGAAAAATTTGGTGGAAATATGTTTTTAAAAATGTATGATATAAAAAAAAAATGTAGTTTGAATAAAAGAAATTACATCAAACAGTAGCTAGATTATCCCCGCCCATCTGTAATAGCTGTTGTTTCAACTTTTTCAGCACGAGTTTATGTCCAAATAGGTGGATGGAAACTGTCTTTGTTTTTTGTTTTTTGTTTTTTTGCTTTTCCTTTGTCTTTTCTTTCCTCAGTGCATCCCTGACACTTCAGCACAGCACATCTCCACGTTCTCCTCGGCAGCCTCGCACTCATCATCCTGCCTCCCCAGTGACGTGATGAGTGTTAGCCATCCATCTTGTTCAACACTTTGCTTCTTTCTTTCTTCTCCAGGAATGAGAGAACATCCTCCCATCTCCGTGTATGAGCTGGCTGACCACATCGAGTGCCTCAAAGCCAACGACAACCTGCTCTTCTCGCAGGAGTACGAGGTAATAACCATTCATACACACCCCCTACAGCTACAGCTTTACCTCTGACCGTTACATTGCGCTGACGCTAGAGACTTCTTCCATAAATGTTAATCAAATAAATGTCTCGTTACAGAAAACTTCACTTAACGATTACAGCACTCTGTTAAATCAGTTTAGGATTAGGTTTTAGATATTGTGAATGTTTCTAAGCGTTTATCATAATCTCACAACGAGAAATAAATTCTATTATATTTAAAGTTTTTTTTCTCCAGTGCTAAAGTCATTTTTTCTGTCTATTGAATAAAAATAAGCACTCATCTTGCTAAGACTTGACTCTCTGGGGAGAAAAAAAAAAAAAAAAAAAGCATTTCACCAGCCCAGTGTTGTATAATGAATTCTCTTTTAAGTATCGTTTCATAATTTGGGTGTTTTGTCTGGTTTGTACCTTGATTGTCTGTTTTTTTGCGCCTTGGCTTTGTTATATTTCATCTGCTCTTCAAACGGTCGCTCTGACTGTTCTGATGGGAAGCCACGTTCTCTTCTCCTGATTAAAGTACTGCTGCATTCAGTGATACGGATCACTGTCCAGACACCGAGAATGCCAATAAAAGTTCTGTGAGCTGAAGTCATAAGCGAGAGTTCTGTCCAGTTTGTCACTCATAATCTGTCTCTTTTTCTTTCTCTCTTTTTTCCCTCACTCTAGTCTATTGATCCTGGCCAGCAGTTCACCTGTGAGAACTCCAACATGGAGGTGAACAAACTGAAAAACCGCTACGCTAACGTCATTGCCTACGATCACTCCAGAGTTGTGCTGACCTCCGTGGACGGTGAGAGTCGATCACTTGAATATACGCTTAATAACCATTCAGGTGGTCAATATTTAATACTATTAATCATTATTCTAGATCGTTTTACTTTAACATTGTAGACTTGTGATAATATTAAATGCATATAAGCTTAAAGTTCAACATAGCTTTATTAGCGTGATGATATTAGAGACAACGTCGCCATAGCTTAAAAAGGATGTTTGAAGATGTTTGAAGGCCACGACAAGTTGCCTTCATTGAGCAAAAGCTCGTAAGTGTCATTTGCCAACATTCGGTTGCTGGTGTTCAGTGCACCACAAAGCCATGCTGAAGGAATCCAGCCAAACGCACCAACGTTCCCAATGAACTGGAAGTGATTTTAAGATTTTTTCCCCCTTCTTTGTAGCTGTTCCAGGTAGCAACTACATCAACGCGAACTACGTTGACGGCTACCGCAAGCAGAACACCTACATCGCCACGCAGGACCCTCTGCCCGAGACGTTCAGCGATTTCTGGAGGATGGTGTGGGAGCAGAGGACCAGCACCATCATCATGTTGACCAGACTGGAGGAGAAATCACAGGTCAGTTCTTAACACTCAGCCAAGACTAAGACTAAAAAAATCAATTAGTTGGGATTAACAAAGGTCTTGGATCTCAAAGTTCAAGAACTAAGCATAGTTTTATTGATTAAGGACAAATTTAATTTATTTAATCCTTAATCCTAATTATTAAATAGCTCGTAGGAAATTTGATGATTTGCAGAAATCATTAACAAGGCTGAGAGACAGTTCAGTAGGTGGAAAGTCGTCTATACACTGACCTTCACTAGAACACACTAAAGCTACCTATCAATACGTTAATATGTATAAATACATTATAAATAAATACGTTAATGCATATTTATAATAATAACGTAACACCTTGTGGTTTGTGTAGTAACAGCTCATTTGCAGGGACTTATATGGCTGACACTCAGTATAAACAGATTAAAAAACGTTATTTATTAAAGGAAAACGTGCGTAATCAAGGGCTGGGCGATATATTGATATAATATCAATATTGTGATAAATTATTTCAAAACTGCACTCGTGGGTTGGGATGATGGACAGAAGGTCAGACTGGTGATAAAGGAAACACGGAGGAGAAGAATATGATGGAGCGAAGTGCGTCGATTCGGGACGAGGCCGAGCATTTAGAGATGTGACGTTTGTGCTTTATTTGCTCAGATTGTGTTTCTTTTGTTGTAAATGTCACAGGTGAAGTGCGACCAGTACTGGCCAGTTCGTGGAACAGAAACGTATGGAATGATCCAGGTGACCATGTTGGATTCAGTGGAGCTGGCGACGTACAGCATGCGCACATTTGCACTTAATAAGGTAAAAAAAAAAAAAAAAAAACCACATTTCCACACATGGCAGAATAAATAATATTTAAAATCCATCTGTTCCTCCTCATTATTCACAGAGTGGAGGATTTTCGGCTTTACACTTCAAACACATGAATATTTTCTCACTCACTAAAATCTTGAGCTTTTTTATTTATTTATTTTTTTTTAATTTTGTGTCAGAACGGCTTGATTGTGAAGAGGGAGGTGAGACACTTTCAGTTCATGGCGTGGCCGGATCACTGCGTCCCCGAGTACCCCACATCCATCCTGGCCTTCCTGCGCAGGGTTAAAGCGTGTAACCCTTCTGATGCCGGGCCCATGGTGGTGCACTGCAGGTGAGCTAACACATTACACATGCTACACCGCTGACCTTTACAGCACATCAGCTCGTGTTCCTTGTGCATCTCAGGCCACGTACATTGGTACATGAGCTCGCGTTATTCAGACTTCAAATGATCCAGTCTTAAAGGAACAGTGCAGATAAAAAGGTTCAAATGACAATTTTAACCCTAAAGACATGCTCGGTGTCTGAAGTACATTTGCTGTTTAAACTTAAATAGATTTTACGACACAGTGATGTGCAAAATGGCAGTTTTTAATTCATATGAAGGGATAGTATGAACGAAAATGCCCGCAATAAATTAATTGCAGATTCAGTTAGTTATAAGCAATTCAGTTAGCAATAAATGTTACAGTGCTCCTGGAGCAGATGTGGTTAAGGGCCTTGCTCAAGGGCCCAGCACTGGCAGCTTGGCAGTGCTGGGGCTTGAACCCCCGACCTTCTGATCAGTAACCGTTGAGCGACCACCACCCTTAAGTGATTCTGTTAGTAATGAGTGATAGGTGATGGGTGATTGAGTTAGTGTTAAGCGATTCAGTAATCAGTGATTCGGTTAGTAAAAGCTGATTCTGGATATGAGGCATGTTTAATTGGTTTTTGCCCGTCAGTGCCGGCGTGGGTCGCACCGGCTGCCTCATTGTGATCGACGCCATGCTGGAGCGCGTGAAGCATGAGAAGACGGTGGACATTTACAGCCACGTGACATGCATGCGCTCTCAGAGGAACTACATGGTGCAGACAGAGGATCAGTACATCTTCATCCACGAGGCGCTGCTGGAGGCGGCGACCTGCGGCGTCACCGAGGTCCCGGCACGAAACCTCCACACCCACATCCAAAAACTGAGCCAGCCGCCGCCCGGAGAGACCGTCAGCTCCATGGAGCTCGAGTTTAAGGTCTCTCTCTCTCACACACACACACAAAGTATAATCGCGGAAAATTGATAGAAATGGTTTGATTTTGTTAGCGGAATTATAAAGTGGAATTTCTGACCTTTTTTTAAAAATTTTTTAACCAAAAAATCTGATTCACTGTAAATTTCAATTCCTATTTGTATCACATCTTTTCTTTGCATTTTTTACCTTCTAGAAGACAGATTGAATTTACTGACCTTTTTATATATTCCACTATTATTATAATTTTGTTGTGAAAGACAGTTAAATCATTATTTGATAAGTACTCAGCCAAAATGTTTTATTGTTACAGGTCTAGCTACAAGTTTTTAAAAAATAATTTAACAATTATTCATCAACTTTTGTTTTTCTATAAGTTCTTCAGAGAGGAGTTAAACAGAATAAAAATGCTCCAGAGAGACAAACGAAGAAAAATCTCGATAGACTGTAATAGAATATACAAGAATCAGTATTCCTGTGCAGATTTTGAAATTCTACCAAAGTATTACATTTAAAAGTGCTTTATTACCAGATGTTATGTTGTTAAAGTAGCTGGATACTGTAATAACAGTGTTTCCCAAAGGAGTTTTGTGAGACTGTGGTAGGTGGACCTCTGACCCCCGTAAGAAAATTTGTACATTTTAAAGTTAAATGCATCAACCTGGTGCACTTTGAGAGCAAAATTAAGAGGCTAGGTCTATGAAGAACTGTGTGCTCTTATAAACAGTTTTGTGCTCTAGTAGTAATTTCCTACATTTATTGAGTTCATCTTTTCATCTGTAGAAACGTTTCTATCTGTTATTTATGTACGGAGAAGTTTCTACGGGATATTCGTCTTGTGGAAGGTGGTTATGAACACACTCACAGAGGGAGAGTGTTATACGACACTTCATGCTCATCAGATCGCATAATTTAGTGGATGTATAGATGTATAAATGTATAGAAATGATGATTCTGTCTGAAGAACTGTGAAGTAAACGTGTTGGAATCCTATCAGTATTTCTCCAAATGTGCAACTTTTGGACTAAAAGCCCTAACGGACGTTGACTAGCGAAGCCCTGTGATCATAAATAAACGGAAACAGACGTACAGAATTTGAGCGAGGATGGAAAAGTCAAATAAAAAGAGAAGAATAGACAGAAGCAGGATTTAAATTAATTAGAAATTTAAATTAATGATATTAAAAGTTGTGTGTGTGTGTGTGTTTGCGCAGAGGCTGGCCAACTCCAAAGCTCACACGTCATGCTTCATCAGCGCCAACTTGCCGTGCAACAAGTTCAAGAACCGACTGGTGAACATCATGCCGTTTGAATCGACGCGTGTGTGTCTGCAGCCAATCAGAGGGGTGGAGGGGTCCGACTACATCAACGCTAGCTACATTGACAGTTACAGGTAACACACACAGACACACTCACACAGCTTTTAAACAGTTCATATGCAGCTTTAATGCCTTGTCACTTTTATCACTGAATGAACAGAGCAACACTGACTTCTCCACCTCTGCCATGTTTACTACAACATTCTCTCTGTCTCTCTGTAATGTTTTATCTACGTTGTAAACCTTTCTGGATCTTTTCCTCCAAATTACTGCAGTCTCACCAGAAGTAAGATGACTGAAGAATCTGTTGAGTGCATAAAGACAGCCTAGGCACTGTATGGTCTAAACACAGGTTGGACGCAGCCGGCTTTTATACTGATGTGTACATGCGAAGGACATACCCAAGGTTAATAAGAGAAAAACATGATCAGGGACAAAAACATCTTAACCCAAAAATAGATACGTGTACATCATGAGTGAACAAAGGATACGTATGCATTATGAGTAAGCAAAAATCACAATGAATTGATTTTAAACGATTTTGTCATGTATCGTGCATCAATAATCATGGAAAAAAGGAAAATAATCCCACAATTTCCCCCCTTTGGACAACCCTAAAGGTGTCCTCAAAAGGAAGCTTAAACTTCCCGTGCTAGCATACATGGCAAAAGATTTTACTGTTACTCTGGGCTTAAGATAAGAGGGGGGTTTCATGGCAGGAAGGAGATAAATATATGAACATCGACCATTGAACCTGGCAGGTAATTCACTATAAGCGTTACTGCTGCATAGCCAATAAGTATCTGAAGGGGCCAGAACATGACAAAATTCATTAATTGATAGCCAGTTTATCCAGGGACCAGGTACAGAGACACAGTCAGCTATTGAGTGGGCTGTGAACTGGATTTGCAGGAGATGAGAAACAGCTCTTAGATGGCATTTCTCAAGGTCAATGGCAAAGCTACATAATGCCTTAGAAAGTTCACCTACAGAGGGTGGTCCACTACGATGATTTTCTACACACCATGAAAATATAGATGGAGTGATGATGTCAGTAAAACTACGAGGAGGGAGGTATGTCTGATTACAGGGTAATAAACCTGGAGAGCAACAGTGAGTTGTAACTGCATGTGTAATATTGTGACATGTAGTGACATTAAATGAAGAAACATCTGTACGTAGCAAAGTATGACCATAATAGCTTAGGTTTTGCTGAAGGTTTTAGGAAAACCTTGACCTTAATTTGAGAACTTAATTTATATGTCTCTAATTCTTTGGGTGGTAAATGAGCGGTTATAGCATGGGCTGTACAAGCTATAGCTTTTACATGCTTTCCCCACACTGTAGGAGAACTAGGCTTCTTGATATATCTAATCAAATAACCTTGGGGCCCAGTTGCCACATACATACTGTTGTATAATGTGAAACCAGTGATTGGGATTAATTTGTAATCAGTGATACTGCCTGAAGGTTCTGCTAGAAGTAGAGTCAGAGTCAGTCTCGTGTTGTGATGATGCCGAGGATGGATGGGTCTTGCTTCAGCACGGTGCGAGCAGACGGCGAGCAGCAATGAGGTGCAGCGTGGGGTCAATTAGGAGGGGCGTTGTACTCCCCTATACCCCCCAGCACCCATCGATGATTTTGACGTTCCTCCAGAAAGCCACCTCTTGCAGTGCCAAATATGTTTTGAGAGCCTGTTGGACCCCAAGCCTGAAGAGATGCAGTGGCTGAGGTTCTTGTTGTCCCGGCTCACCGGCCGAGCCTGCCAGTGGGTGGAGTCGCCATGGGCCTCGGAATCGTAGCCAAATTTGTATGCCTCCTGAGAGTGGTGTACCGGATGGCCGAGTTTAACCCTGACTTAGAATGTTTTTTGGGGAGGGCCAGTCTGTCAGCCGAACACACTCGGCCGTTCACGAGCTACTATGAGGAGAGGAAGGCTGGAGATGAAGAGGAAGGGAAGTCCCCGGCCAAGCTCCAGCCAGAGGCCGATAAGTTCATTGTCATAAGTTCGATAAGTTCATCAACCCTAGGCATCATGACTTGATGGTAGGTGCACAGTTTTGGAACAGCGCCACCTAGTGCTCATGAGATATGAAAAAAAGTATATTTTTGCTTTTCGGACCATTTGTCCGATTTTCACCACATTTGACCCGGATCATCTTCAGTCCATGCCATCATAAGTTATGGATTTCATGTTGAAAAAAAGTTTCTGATATATTAAACCATTTCCATATAACACATCGTCAAAGTTGCCATAAGCACCGCATAGTGTTTTATGCAGTATCTTGGCAACACTACTGCCTATTGCAATGTGATTTGATGTGTAAATCATGACCATGCTCTGATGCTTGCTTAGCTCCATAATTTGCCTCTGTTATGCTTGGCTCCATAATTGCTGCTTGCAATTGTTATTATTTTTCTGCCCTAAACCTGATCGTGCAGACCAAACTGTCTGGATGGTAGTACTCCACCAGTCTACTACGGCTCACAGTCTCACGTCAATCGGCCACACGGTGGCGCTGTAGTGATCAAAACATAAAGTTTTATGAAAATGGTCGTAACTTTTGAACCGTTTGTCACAGACATTTCCACCATTTAAAAATTTCCACAATTTCGATTTTTTTGAAAAACCTACTTTTGCGAACTCCTCCTAGTCCATTCGTTGGAACTTCACCAAATTTTGCTCAGATCATCTTCAGACAATGGAGACCAAAAATTTTTCAAAGATTTTTGATAGACCAAACCGTTCACGTACAAGACGTCAACAAATATGATGGAAAGCATGCAAAAATGAATGCGAGGTTATATCTCTGCAATGATTTGGTGTATTGATAGCAAATTCCTGATAAGAGAAAAAGGAGAGGCTGGTGAGGGAACGACTGTTTATAGCTGCTACACTGCCTGGCCAAAAAAAAAGTCGCACAATCTAATATTTTGTTGCACTGCATTTAGCTTTGATTACGGCACGTATTCGTCCTGGCATTGTTTCAACAACCTTATGCAACTTCACAACATTTATTTCCATCCAGAGTTGCATTAATTTTTGGCTGAGATCTTGCATTGAGGACAGGAGAGTCTAACCACTCCGTAAAGTCTTCTCCAGCACATCCCAAAGACTTTCAATGGGGTTAAAGTCAGGACTCTGTGGTGGCCAATTCATGTGTGAAA
>CM040472.1:256386-266668 GCA_022758105.1 Pangasianodon gigas | reverse complement strand
TTTTTCTCCTATTCCCTAAACTTCTTGGAATTGATTGTTTTGCTGCTTCTATTATAACTCCACTAACTACTCGATTTAATTCCTCTATTTCCTCATCAACATTAATTACTCCCATCATTTCATCACTTATCTCCCTGAATTTCACCCAATCTGCTTTACTAAATACCCATCTTTCTGACCCATTTGACTCATTTATTTCGTTTCTTATACCTATTTCTATAAAAATTGGATAATGATCGCTTCCTAACGTACTATCTTTATTAACTTCCCACCAACATAACCCTGCTATAGCTTCTGATACAACTGTAATATCAACTGCCGTTTCCTTCCCATTTACCACATTTATTCTAGTACCGTCCCCATTGTTTACACATACTAAATTTTTTAGTTCCATTAATTCCTCTATTACTTCCCCATTTGAATCATTATAACTATCCCACAACGTATTATGAGGTCATCGTGCTGGTGGTCATGGACCGTTTCTTCAGGGCTCTCCCGCCCGAAGAGAGGAAGGCGGTGGGCATGTGGCAAGCCCGCAACCCCAGAGAGATGCTGGAGGCTCTGGAGCGAGTGGTGTCTATGCTGGAGATCGGCAGGGGCAACCGTCGTGAGTTCTCCCGACCTCCACTGACGAAATGCCTGGATTTGCACACCCAAGGGGAGGGGAGACCCAGCCAAACCCGCTCCGCTTCTGGGATGCCGCAGGATGTGTCCATGCTGACAAAGCCAGACCCTGCTGCTCCTCGACGCGTGGAAAAGTCCTGGCTCACCGGATGCACCATCCATAAGGCAACACCTCGCAGCCTACCCACCATCCCAGTCAAGGTCAATGGCAGGCCAATCTTGGCCCTCCTGGATTCCGGGAGCACGGTCACCCTGGCCCGTCCGTCCATCCTCATTTCTCCTTGAACCAGTGGTTCCATGACAGTTTCACGTGTCCACGGGGATGTCTGGGAGGTCCCAGCAGCCCAGGTCACCGTGAACCACCACGTTAAGGAGTGACCCCTCCTTGTGGGCCCCATCCTGGAGCTCCCCGTTCTCCTGCTCCTTGGCCGAGACTGGCCTGGGTTTGCCAAAGCCAGGGCCCCACGAGCCACAAGGAAGAGGAGGACCAGGATGACGCGGTCGAGGGACCGGCCAGCCTGCCTAGCCCAGGGCGAAGAAGACGCCGGAGTGACCTCAGCAGGTGAGCCCCCCTCCCAACTAATCCTGTGTCCTCTGTGTATTCCCAGGTTGCTCAGGAAGGAAACTTCGGCCGGGAGCAAAAGGAGGATGCCAGACTGAAGAACTGCTGGGCCCAGATGCGGGTCATTGAGGGAGTGCACCAGCAACCTGACCAGCGGCTGCAAACCACCCACTTCCTGGTATGAGGGGGCCTACTCTATCTCAAGACCAAACTGCTGGTGGTGCCCCGCAGCCACACCCAGGCCCTTATGCACCTGGCCCATGCGCACCCGCAGGGGGTATACCTGGGGGCCCGGAATGCCCTTGAAAAACTTAAGGACCGGTTCCCCTGGCCCGTGATGGACGCTGAGGTTCGGGCCTTCTGTCAGGAGTGCCCGCGGTGTCAGCAAACAACCCCCTACAAGCCTGCTCCCGCACTGCTTATCCCTATCCCCATTATTGGTGTCCCTTCGAGAGGATAGGTATGGACCTGATAGGGCCACTGCCAAAGTCTGCCCGGGGCCATGAGTACATCCTAGTCATCGTGGACTATGCCACCCGTTACCCTGAAGCAGTTCCACTTCCGAAGGCCGCCTCCCGAAACATCGCCCGTGAGCTCCTTCTCCTCTTCAGCTGCATGGGGATCACCAAGGACATCATCACCAACCAAGGTATGCCCTTTATGTCTAAACTAATGGTGGATCTGTGTCAGCTGTTGCAGGTGAAACACCTGAGGACGTCCGTCTACCACCCCCAGACCGACAGGCTGTTAGAGAGGTTTAACCAAACTCTGAAGAGGATGCTCCGGAGGGTGGTAGACTAGGAAGGGAGCACATCGACAAGGTGATGCCCATTGTTAAAGAGCACATGGAGGCTGCTCAGCAGGAACAGAGGAGGGCCTACAACTGTCCCGCTCAGCCCCGAGAGTTCCAGCCTGGTGACAAGATCCTCCTCCTCCTCCCTGACACCACCTGCAAGTTCCTGGCTCAGTGGCAGGGCCCGTTCATGGTCCTCCAGAAGGTGGGCCCCACCAACTACCGCCTGCAGCAGCCAGGTAAGCACACAGACACACATATATATCACATCAATTTGCTTAAGAAGTGGACTGAGTCTGCTCCTGTTGTGTTTGCGTTTGCGAGCCTTTCCCCAGATCCACCGGAGCGTACCTTGGTCCGCAGAGGAGAGGAGCTCACGCCAGCCCAAAGCCAGGAGCTGGCTGAGCTGGTGGACCAGATTGCAGACATCTTTTCCTCCGGCCTTAAGCACCGAGTCCACCACGACATCAAAACCCCTCCAGGAGTCGTGGTCCGACAGCTGCCCTACCATGTCCCAGAGGTCAGCCGGACACTCCAGGATGGCATCATTGAGGAGTCCACCAGCCCCTGGTCCAGCCCCATCATTGTGGTGCCCAAACCTGACAGGAGCATCCGGCTGTGCAACGACTTCCTGAAGCTGAACCAGGTTTCGGAGTTTGACAGCTACCCCTTTCCTAGGGTCGAAGACCTGGTGGAGTGAATGGGAAGGGCCCGCTTCATCTCTACTTCATCTCTACTGCACTTGACTAAAGGTTACTGGCGGGTGGCCCTGAGTCCGGAGGCCAAGCCCAAGACATACTTCTCCACCTCCGGTGGCCACTTGCAGTACCAGGTCCTCCCCTTTGGGCTGCACGGGGCTCCAGCCACGTGGCTTATGGACATCGTCCTATGGCTTCTTCACCAATACACCACGGTCTACATCGACGACGTTGTAATACACTCCTCCACCTGGTCCGACCACCTGCGCCACCTTAGGGAGGTCCTAGGGGAGCTCCGGAAGTCTAGGCTGACTGCCAACCCCAAGAAATGCCACCTGGGACTAACGGAGGCACAGTATCTGGAGTATCAAATCAGCCGGGGCCTCCTCATGCCACAGGAAAAGAAAGTGGAAGCCATGCATGAGTACCCAAAACCCACCACCAAAAAGCAAGTATGTGCCTTCTTGGGATTGGACAGGTATTATAGACATTTCGTGCCCAACTTTTCCTCGATTGCCTCTCCCCTCTCAGATGTCACCAGGAAAGGCCAGCCGGACCAGGTGCAATGGATTCAGGGTCCTCAAGCATTTGAGGACCTGAAATGAGCCCTGGCCTCCCCTTCATCATCCAGTCAGACACATCGGAGACAGGACTGGGGGCTGTCCTCTTGCAGATCTTCAACAGGGAGGAGCACCCGGTCCTCTTTGTGAGCCAAAAGCTGACCCCCATGGAGAGGAACTATGCTGCCATAGAGAGGGAGGCCCTGGCCATCAAGTGGGCCATGGAGGAGCTCAAGTACTACCTGGCCGGCCGCCCCTTCACCTTAGTGACCGACCACACTCCTCTCCAATGGATGGCCAAGGCAAAAGATACCGCCTACTTCAAGCCTTCATTCACAGTTCCCTCACTTTCACCCCCACCTAATGCCTTCACCAATTTCTTCAATAAAGAGCACGTTCCCCACATTCCTGCCTCTAGCTGCTTGTGTTCAGCCTCCTCATGGTCTCGCATGTCACAGTGTTATCCACATTTAAAGTGATTTAGCTGCCTCTGGCGCCATATAATGATGATCTATGGCATGCACTTGTCTCTATGGTCATTAGAATGCCTGACCCTCACAAATGCTCAGCAACCTGTATGTGTGTGTGTGTGTGTGTAAGTAAGAGAGAGGGTCAGAAAAGAAGAGAGACACAGAAATACCATAACAATGCCTTTATGCCCTCAAAGATTCAAACGTCAAACATAACTTTTCATTTTCTTAACACAAAAATTTAAAAAATGAAATAAGATCTTAACAACATGTAACACTTAAAACATCTTTATATTAAACATATTAAAATTTCAACTTTAAACATTGTTTTCTTTTTTCATTGATTTATTTTTTTTCTTCCTCCTTCCCCTTCTTGTCAGGATCCTAGACGTACAAGAAAAGGATGTTTATGTTATTGTTGTAGTGTTTTGGTGTTTTGTGTTTGTTCTTTTTTTGTGCTTTACCTCCAACTCTTTTGGTTTTTCTTCTTTGGTATTTTGTCCTCCTTCTTCCTCTTTTTTCTAGAAATTCATTAAAAATATAATTTAAAAACCTCAAAAATATACAGTCTTAAATGCTTCTGTTTGGTATTCTTTTTCAATTTAACACAAAGGTTTTCATTACAAATGATATTATCAGCAAAAGTAGAATCTTTGAAATCTTTACATGAATTTCAGAGTTTCTTAGTATTTGGTATGTCCCCTTTTTGCTTTAATGACAGTGTGCACTTGAGCTGGCATGGACTCTACAAGTTTGTGCAAAAGCTGATGATCCATTTTAGATTTAGAGTGTTGTCTGATCACACTCTTCAATAGAAGAGACTAGACATGAGGAAAATCTGACCTTTTATACAAAGCAGAACCTTGACCAAAACATGGTCAATATCATACGTTTGCTTAAATTTAAATGGGGACCTAGAAATTGTGTAATTCAATTCAATTTTATTTGTATAGCACTTTTAACAATGGACATTGTCACAAAGCAGTTTTACAGAAATACATAAATTCAAGATATAAATTTTAAATTTATATCAGAGGCGACGGTGGCGAGGAAAAACTCCCCGAGATGATATGAGGAAGAAACCTTGAGAGGAACCAGACTGAGAAGGGAACCCATCCTCACCTGGGTGACACTGGATAGTGCGATTATAAATCATTCCCGTCTATAACTGTATACTATATGGTCAAAAAGTGCAATTGTATGCATATGTGGAGGTATGCTGTGTGTGTATGTTTTCCACACTTACCATACGTTTTGCTTGCTGAGCTTCTTCATAGCGCTGCTCACACTGCTGGTGGTGTCTCTTATAGCGATCCATACGCCGGCGAAGGCGCTCAGCGGGATCTTCCCTAGGTGTTTCTTCCTTAGGGCCCTCTTTCTCCATGTTCTAAACAATTTAAAAGGAAAAGTGCAAAGTCCATATTAGGCACAATAAACTACATGCACACTAACTCAAATATATAGCAGTAATGTAAATTTTAGCATAAAGGATTACTTACGTTTGATCAGGTTTGGAAGAAGTCTGGAATTGTTAAAGGTTTAAAAAGATGAGATATTGTTCATTTATAACGCACACTGAAATTGGCCCAAACTGACCAATAATTTCTTTAATCCAGAAAAAAGTAACACAAATTTGATTTTTAGATTATTTTATGACCTCTGCATTATTGAATCAGTACAAAAACATTTAAATTTCCAGACATTACTACATTATTACAATATTTCAACAAAGCATTAAATGTTGTAGAAAAAATGTTTGTATGTCAGTAAGAAAGTAACATAATACACCACTTTTCAAACAGAAACATAATGAAGGCTGTCAGGTTTTACCTGCAAAAAGAGAAGCAAGTGTGTCAGTCAGAGTCTCCAGAAGAACTGTGGCAGATTCTGCAAGATGCTCAGTAAGAAAAATTATAATTATAATTCAGAAGGAGTTAGATTTATTTTTGTCATTTTTGTTCAGTTAAAAGATGCATTTCAGGTGCGGTTCTCAGGAAGTGTCTTAATTGCAACCTTGAAAATGGACTGAAATTGGCCCAATTAGACAGGAGGAAGACATCAAATGTTGTATTTTAATATAAAAAAGCTAAGTAAACACTCATAATCTGGTCTCTTACTGGTATAGAGCTGCTCTGATTTTCTGATCATTTTCTAACCTCCGACTTTTGTTCTTCACTGTGCTTGTTTCAACCATACATACTATTTTTCACCGTATTATATCTATCTTTTAAAAGAATATGTCATATAAAGATCTCCTTATCACTGGAGTCAATCTTAATTGGTTATTAATCTGTGTCCAGGGCCGAGTGAAGCTTCCTGTGTTGAGTCAAATTAATCTGCAGGCTCTGCTGCTGGTGGTGCCCTTCCATCAATTCCGTCAAAATGACAGTTCCAAACTGTCATTTATAGTTTTTACAGCATATTAAATCTCTCTTTCCCTTCTGTATGTTTCTTTAAGTTTCAGCTTTGCAACCGTACTCCCCTCAGCATCAAAAGACTCCTGGTTTTCCACACACACCTGCCTGGCTGGTCATGGGGGAAAAGAGACAGCTTGTTGATGGCATCTGGAAGACAGCATCTGGAAGAAGTAAAGCTTTGCAGTTCTCTCCTTTAATTTTTCAGCCAGAAATCACAAGAAGTTTTACAGTCAAAAAGAGAAGGGCACCCCGGAACACCTAAAGGCAAACTTGGGGTCATTGGACTTGGGGCCTCTGTGTAATGCCGGCAGTTGAGCAGCAGGTACCCATCTATTTTTTTGGACGGAAAAAGGAACCTCAGCTGGTGTGGCTCACAAACCTCTAAGAGATGAAGATGGGAGAGGCAAACCCCAACACCTCGGCTCATAAAGGAGGAGGAGGAGGAGCAGCCCGCTGTAACGAGGAGTCAACAGAGTGAGGATCCATTTGCAGCGTTTAATAAAAGGCAGACACAGTCGTACAGGCATGGTCGAGCAACAGCAAACAGGGTAATCAGAGGCGAGACAAAGGCAGAGTAATCAGACAGGCAGATGATGGGGGCAGGCAGCAAACAATCCAGAAATGAGAGAAAACAGTCCAAGGTCAAACACAGTTATCCAACAAAGAAGGTAGAAACGCTCAGAAATCTCAGCCGGGGCAAAACAAGACTTCGCAAAGAGTGAGTGTGAGACAGAGGCTTAAGTAGTCCCGGTAATAAGCTGCAGGTGAGCTCGTAATCAGTGCTGGGCACGGGGTGATGGGAAATGTAGTTTAGAGGGGAAAGTCAATACTCGGGTGATGGTGACCTCTGGTGACGATCAGGGGGAACCACAGAGGCCGGATTCGTTACACCCGCAGGCACTACCCAATAATGATTCTTCCACAGGTTCACCTAAGGAAACCTTGTTACGACTTTTACTTCCTCTAGATAATCAAGTTTAATCAGCTTCTTGGCACTCTGCCATGGTCCGTGAGGAGCCTCGGGGTGCCGATCCAAGGACCTAGCTAGGACTTCCGATCTGTAGTAGCAACGGGCAGTGTGTACAAAGGGCATGGACCGAATTAATGTGAGCTTATGACCTGCGCTTACTGGGAATTCCTCATTCATGGGGAAAAATTGTGGTCCCCATCCCAATCACGAATGGAGTTCAGCAGATTACCTGGTCAAATGCTGATCTGACCATTGTGGATCACGTGAAGCCCCAGACATCTAAGGGCATCTCAGACCTGTTATTGCTCCATCTCGTGTGGCTGAAAGCCACTTGTCCCTCTATGAAGTTGGACGCAGAACTATTTAGGATCCCGGAGTCTCGTTTGTTATTGGGATTATATATAAATATATACAGTCAGGTCCGGAAGTATTTGGACAATGACGGAGTTTTTGTGATTTTGCCTTTATACACCACTTCGATCACGTCTTGATTGAAATAAAACAATCAAGATGTGATCGAAGTGTAGAGTTTCAGCTTTATTTTAAGAGGTTCCACAAAAATATGGCATTTACCATTTATGAATTACAGCCATTTTAAGCAAAGTACCTCCATTTTCGGGGGCTCAAAGGTATTTGGACAATTGACTGATAAGAAGTTAATTGACCAGGTGTGGTCCATTCCCTCATTACTTCAAGACAAATGAAGCAGATAAAAGGTCTGGAGTTGATATCAGGTATTGAGCTGGCATTTGGCAGCTGTTTGACTGGAGCTACCAATATGAAGTCCAAGGAGATCTCAATGCAAGTGAAAGAGGCCATCATTAGGCTGAAAAAACAACATAAATCTATAAGAGAGATAGCAAAAACCTTAGGTGTGGCCAAATCAACAGTTGGGTACATTCTTAAAAAGAAAGAAAGCACTGGTGAGCTCTACAACATCGAAAGGCCTGGAAGACCATGGAAGACAACTAAACTAAACTAAAGTGGATGATCGCAGAATCCTTTCCTTGGTGAAGAAAAACCCTTTCAAAACATCAACAGAAGTCGGTAGAAGTATCGAAGTATAGAATTGAATAAATATATACAACAAGAAGTCACGTTAAACAATAAAGAATATTTATTGATATATACAAGCAATTTTGATAACATAAGTTGACATAATTTTGAGTTTAAATGAAAAACATCTAGTTCTCTTCATTGTCTTGCTGGACAGTCCAAATATCACCAAGGTTCAAGTTCACCACAGAAGGCATAACGTTCTTCCTCAAAATGGCTTGGAGCTGCGTGGCATGCGTCTTGGAGTCTGGCTATGAAGTCCTTGGTTATTAAGTGATCTTCTTATGGTTGCCACTGACACATTTGTCCCAACCTTCATTAGGTCATCCTGTAAGCGTTTTGCAGTAAAACGGGGGTTTTTCTTCATTGTCTTGATGAGATGGCTAAGGCCTCTTGATGAAATTTTGGGCTTTCTCCCACGGCCAGGCAAGTTTGCTGCCAAGGAGCACATAAATTTTTTACTTCCATAAAATCCTCACAGTGCTGTCTCTAGGAATGTTCAAGGTCTTGGAAATCTTATACCCATTGCACTTTGGTGCAATGAAATTATCTCCTCTCTCAGGAGAAATTATCTCATCTCTCTCTCTCTCTCTCTCTCTCTCTCTCCCCCTCTCTTTTGTGACAGCTCCTTAGTCGTCACCATGGCTGCAACACACCTTGAACACATCCCTGGGTGGTGTTTATATAATGTCATCACATCTGAAGCAAATTAAGGGTCGTTATTGAGTTCCCAATGGGTTAATCATGTTTTAACCAAACTTTAGTTCATATAGACTAGCAGTAGGTTTTAAAATCAGCAATATTATATACGGGTTGAATAATTGTGACATGGCAGTATTAACAAAAGATCCTGCTACTCTAAAATATTACATCATTCATTTTCTTTGTTCATTTGTTGTATCATTCAACTGATAAACTTTTCTGCAGAGCCTAAATTAAGTCTTTAAAGTTAAAAAACCGACAGTTTGAATATTTCTAATTGCAGCTGTATATATAAATATTATCACATATCCGCTATAATCAGCATCAAACTACATTTCCCAAACTGCCTCACGGCCTACAAACATGGCCGCCATGAACTCCAGTTCTCAACTCACCTCACTACCTATAATAATGGCCGACTCGGATTTCAACTCCCAACATGCTTGCTCACTGTCATGTTCACGACAGTCTATGATTGCACACACCTGGACTCAAAGGCGAAAGCCATGAGCTAGTGTTGGCCCATTTACAGACGGCCGAGCTAGTGACGGCCCATTTGGTTTTGTGTTTTTGTTTGAGTTGTTGAAGGTGCGCTGTGCAAATAAATACGAAAAAGTGCGGTGCAAATAAATACGAGCTCTGCTAAAATTCCGTCTGTCTTCTGAGTCTTCCTCCACACCCTTGCACACCATGTTCTTCAGTGATGTGGAAACCTGGGATGCTGGAAGACTCAGGCACCCCCACTGAAGCCTCCCCACTCAGTAAGATCATAAAGTCCCTTGCCACCCTCCACCAAACCCAACACCAATCTCTCCTCAACCTGCGCAATGAGCAGCAGCTGCGCTTTGAAGCTCTCACGAGACCCAGCGGGCACTCCAGAAGCTGCTGCAGGCCACCACATCTCCAGGTGTCCCCTACCACTGTGCCACACCTGATGTTCACCAAGATGGCCTCCACGGATGATAAGGATGCCTTCTTGGAGCTTTTTAAGCATGCTGCATCTCTGTAGAAATGGCTGGAGGAGGAAAGGGCTCTCATCCATCATGGACGCAGCTGGTCCTCTACTTGACCCTGATTTTTTTTTTCTGCTGCAATTTGCTCAGTGTAACAGGACTCTGGACTATGAAATCCGAAGGCAGCCATGCCAATTCATATTTTTATGGTTGTTTCGTCTGTCCTCTACTTGACTCCTTTTGTACTTTTTCTGGTTCACCAACTACTCTTTTTCTTTGCAATTTAGTTTCTTTTGCAATACAAGTCTCTTGTATAATTAAGCAGCATTGAATCCCTCCGCAACCCTAGTTTGGGCAGAATTGACAACGCTTGTAAACCTCTTTGGGTGAAGGTTCTTGCCACACAAGCGGCTTCAAAACCCAGCTGCGCAACCAATTCTCATTTATTTTCAATGGTAGTGCTTGCGGTGCTCTTCC
>CM040472.1:241736-255129 GCA_022758105.1 Pangasianodon gigas | reverse complement strand
TCAACTATAAATAGATGTTACTTCAATGTGATTGTTTTCAACGTTATAAGCTGTCAGCTTTCAATAATAGTTCAATGTTGATCTGACATAGAAATTTCGATCTCAACCAAAATGATGATTCTGATAAAAAAATCAACAATGGATCAATGTCAGCTTACTGAGGATGGTACCACTTAGAAACCATGAAGATGGCTTTGGACTGCAATTGATATGAACAGTTTTGCACTCAAGTCTCCATCCGTGAACAGTTGATAACTTCAACAAAATAGACTTCATGTTAAAACTATAATGAATTCAAAAATAACTCTGATTCTTATACTGATCAGTTGCTCATAAGCTCATAAGCTCCTAGTTACACATTCGCACTTTTTGACCATATACTATTCAGTTTAGAAGGGAATTATTTATAATCACACTATCTTGAATTTATATATTTCTGTAAAGCTTCTTTGTGATAATGCGTATTGTTAAAAGCACTCTACAAATAAAATTGAATTGAATTAAATTATACTATAGTGTCCCCTTCAGGTGGGTATATATCATTTCTTTTGGCTGAGTACAGGGTGGGATATGGGACATAACTACCAAATTTGGTGGTGATATTTCAATGATAACCCTGTCTTATAGCTGTTTAAGTATATTAGACTCTGCCTCACTAGAATTGATTGACAGGTGGTGCCATATTACTTAAAAATCACAACATGTTTTTTTCATAAGGATTGAGGTTCACACTGTGATGAGTGATTTGACCCTTAAATTTGTGAGGATGGGCCAAAAAAAAAAAAATTCTTGGAATAGTTTACAAAAGTAGGTTTCACATATTCTAAGTGGGTGAAGTTTAATGATTCTTAAGGATATTTTTGTTGGGAGAACCCAGGGATATTCTAAAAAAAAAAATGTAAGAATTTTGTTTGTAGGACTCACAGTTCATGAGATATTGACCAAAATGTAAAGCCCACTACTATAGCGCCACCATTAGGCCGATCGGGCCCGTGTCACTTGCCTGAGTAGCAGGACAGTGTACTATCTACTGACCAAGTTTCATGTCTGTATGACTTACAGTTTGGTCTGCATGATCAGTTTTAAGGCAGAAGAAGAAGAAGAAGAAGGAGAAGAAGAAGGAGAAGAAGAAGACAGAAAAAATCCTAAAAATTACAAGAGGGTTCCAGCACCTTTGGTGCTTGGACCCCTAAAAAAGAAAAGAATTTGAACAAAAACAATAGGATTGTAGCACCTTTGGTGCTTGGACCCCTAAAAACATAAGCTTTTTCACACCGTCCATTCTTTCTGACCAAACCCACTTAATTACCACACATAACACACGTAATTACTATGGGATGAAATTAGTCCCAAAATTATTTAAAAATGCATACGCAATTATCCATGAACTTGATAAATGTTGCAAATGAATCTTACTATCCACAAACAAATGCCTTACAATTTGAGTCTGGGAAATTCACAATTAAATGATTAAATGATTTGTACAAATAAAGACATAGTTGTGACTACAAATGTTCTATTTTGTATTACTGTATCATTTGTGCATACCAAAAAGATGATGTGCATTTGTGGATCAGGTAGCATGCGTGCATTCATTGACATCTTTTCTGAGTCGATTCTGTTCAGTTCATTTTGATTTTGAGAATTTCTTTCTGCGGTTTTAGCCTTGCGCGATTCACACACAACTGTGCTTAGGCAAGCAGCTAGCACTAGATGGCAGTCTTAGGTTTACAGAGTTGGTGGCACCTGCCTAATTGTGCTTGATTTGAGAACAAGTGCTACTGGACATTTTTGGCATGTTCCCAAAGAACCTCAGAATATCTAGTAAAACGGATAATACTAATTTAAACCAGTAAGCTGGATGGGTATGTACAACCAATTTGAACTACATAACAGGATGACAAGTCTTGAAGCTTACTTTTTTATATAGTTAAAAGAAAAAACAATTACCAGTGTGGGCTTTGACTTACCAGAATTTGTACCAGACTGGACAGGGACAATAAATTATAATTTTTTTATCTTTGTCTTTTGTGATACTTTGTTTCTTGGTGGTGGGTCTTGGGTACTCTCTCACTGCTTCCACTTTCTACTCCTGTGGCATCAGGAGCCCCCTGCTGATGTGGTACCTGAGGTACTGTGCCTCGGTGAGACTAGGGCGTGGTTGGCGATCAGCCAAGACTTCCGGAGCTCCCCCAGGACCTCCCTGAGATGGTGTAGGTGGTTGGACAAGGTGGAGGAGTGTATGAAAACGTTGTCTATGTATGCAGCAGCATACTGGTGGTGGGGCCACAGGACGACTACTATCAGATGCTGGAAGGTGGCTGGTGCTCCGTGCACGCTGAATGGGAGGACCTGGTACTCCCAGTGGCCGTGGGAGGTGGAGAAGTCCGTCTTGCCTTTGGCCTCCAGGATCAAGGCCCCCTACCAGTAGCCCTTAGTCAGGTCAAGGGTTGAAATGAGCCGGGCCTTCCCCAGCCGCTCCACCAGGTCCTCAACCCTAGGGAGGGTGTAGCTGTCGAAGTCCAAGATCTGGTTCAGCTTCCAGAAGTCATTACACAGCCTGAGGCTCCCATTGGGCTTGGGCACCACGAAGATGGGGCTGGACCAGGGACTGGTGGACTCCTCATTGATTCCGTCTCGGAGCATCCGGCTGACTTCCTCCTTGATTGCCCTGCAGCGGGGCCTCTGGGACGCTGTAGGGCTGCTGTCAGGCCACAACTCCCAGTGGGGTCTTTATGTCGTGGTGGACCAGATGCGTGAGCCCGGGGATTGAGGAGAAGATCAACTCGAACAACTCCTGGCCCTGGGCCGGCATGAGCTCCTCTCCTCGGTGGACCAAGGTACGTTCTGACCGAATCTGTGGAAGGCTCGTGTAAACACCACAGTGGCAGGGGCAGTCCACTTTATTAACAGGTTTATATGGTATATTTGAGTGTCTGTGCGCTTACCTGGCTGCTGCAGGTGGTAGTTGACAGGGCTCACCTTCTCAAGGACTGTGAACGGGCCCTGCCATCGAAAAAGGAATTTGCAGGAGGCATCGGGAAGAAGGAGGAGGACCTTGTTGCCAGGCTGGAACTCTAGGGGCTGAGCGGGATGGTTGTAGGTCCTCCTCTGCTCTCTCTGGGCAGCCTCCATATGTTCGCTGACAATGGGCATCACCTTGTCAATCCACTCCTGCATCTCCTGGATGTAGTCGATAAGGGAGCACTAGGGGGAGGGCTGCTCTTCCCATGACTCCCAGGCCATGTCCAGCAGCCCCTGCGGTCGCCGTCCGAAGAGTAGCTCAAAGGTTCTTCCCCTCCCCATCTCCCACCCTCTGGAGCATCCTCTTCAGTGTCTGGTTGAAGCACTCTACCAGTCCATTGGTCTGGGGGTGGTAGACAGACGTCCTCAGATGTTTCACCTGCAACAACTGACACAGATCCGCCATTATTTTAAACATAAAAGGCGCACCTCGGTCGGTGATGATGTCCTTCGTGACTCCAACGTGGCTGAAGAGGAGCAGGAGCTCATGGGCGATGTTCAGGGAGGTGGACTTCCAAAGGGGAACTGCCTCGGGGTAGTGGGTTGTATAGTCTATGAAGACTAAGATGTATTCGTGGCCCAGGGCAGACTTCGGCAGGGGCCCTACGAGGTCCATGGCTACTCTCTCGAAGGGGACACCGATAATGGGGAGAGGGATGAGGGACGCGGGAGCAGGCTTGTAAGGGGTAGTCCTCTGACACTGGGGGCACTGCTGGCAGAAGGCACAGACCTCTGCATCCATTCCAGGCCAGAGGAAGTGGTCCTTCAGTTTTTCCAGGGTATTAAGGGCCCCCAAGTGTCCCCCCAGCAGGTGCGAGTGGGCCAGGTGCATGATGGCCTGGGTATGGCTGCGGGGATCCACCAGCAGTTCGCAGGGTTGGCCTCGCTTCTCTGTCTTGTAGTAAAGGAAGCCCCCATGCACCAGGAAGTAGGCTGGTATTTGCTGCTCGGGGTGTTGGTGGACCCCCTCAATGACCCGCACCTGGCCCCAGCAGTTCTTCAGCCTGGCATCCTCTTTCTGCCGCCGGCCAAAGTTCCCCTCCCTTGCGACCTGGAAAAACACAGATGATACAGGGTTAGTGGGGATGGAGGTTGCCCCATTGTCTCCTTCGCCCTGGGCCAAGCAGGCCTGCTGGACCAGCGGCCGTGTCGTCCTGATTCTCCTCTTCCACGGTGCTCTCAGGACTCTCAGGCTGTGGAGAACCCTGGCCAGTCTCGACCCAGGAGCAGGGGCATGGGGAGCTCTGGGAGCTCCGGCAGTCATTCGCGCCTCGGACGGCAGAGCCCTCAGGAACCGGTCCATGGCCACCCTCTCGACGACCTCGGTGGCGGAAAGGCGTTCAGGCTGTAGCCATCTCTTGGCAGTATGTAGCATTTGGCCGTGAGGGGGGCTTTTGGGTCATAACTCCAACGATGGAGCTCTGCCGCCACGCTGGTGGGGGAGAGGCCACAGCGTAGTAGAATCTTGCTCTTGACTACGTCGTACAGGGTGGCTTCGTCTGATGGGAAGGCATGGTACTCCAGCTGGGCCTCTCCCGCTAAGAAGGGAGCAAAGGCGTGGGCCCAGCCCTCCTTAGGCCACTTCTCCCGCTGGGTGATTCGCTCGAAGGTTAGTAAGTATGCCTCCATGTCATCGTTAGGAGAGAGTTTAGTGAGGAGGCACTGGGCCTTTCAGCAGGGGTCAGGGAGGGGGACTGCAGCAGCACTGGTTCTTTGCCGGAGCTCCAGGAGCTCTTGGGTAGCGACTTGGAGGCCGCGGGCCAGCTCCTGTGTCACTGCCTGCTACTCCAGGCTCATCTGAAGGAACTGCTGAAATACTGAGTCCATTTTTGTGCTAGGTTCATGCCCGCATCCTCCACCGCTATGACAACGCAAGACTTTCTTCCATGCACAGGCTGCCGGCCCGCTGTCACAACTCATCGTCAGTACTCAAAAAAAACACCATACTTTTAACTGCTCTATTTTTCTTGATTTTTCTTAGACAGTTTCCCAATATGTTTAAATCAAAAACTGAAGCAAAGAAAGGCAAAGGATGGTTTGCTCAGCTTCTATCAAGTGCACAGACCTCATAGTTTGCGTCTTACCCACAATTCTAACACCGAAGGCTACCACAGAACTGGAACTAGGGAAAAAAGTAGTGTCAGTACCGGAGGACTGCAAACATGAAGATGTAAGTGATAATAATATTGCTAGTGTTGATTTGGTATTTCTGTATGTAGTATTCAAAAAGCTATATGCTATGTTGCACTTAAATACCACACCAGCATGACTGTAGTGCTTTAAAATCCTCACACTGTAATATACAGGAAGGAAACACTTTTCTCAGGCCTCCAGGTAAATCTGTTCCCCCTGTCTTCCCAGTGTAATAGAGACTGTTCTATAGATGGAACTTGTTATACATAACGATGTCACTTAATGATGACCTCACCAACGTGGCTGTAGTTCTTTATAACTCCTCACACTGTAATATACAGGAGTCTCAGTGGAAACGAATGCTCTGGGGGTGAAGTGTGTTGAATAGTTTAGCTGATTAAACATGTACACAGTACTAGCATCAGAAGAATTTCACGCTGTTTGTTAGATAGTTTGTAATTAAATACATATTTTAAAGTATGGAATGTATTGTTGTCACAGCGAACATCATGATTTCGCACATGCGCACTGAAGGGAAACGGGACACGCTGACACTGGACTAATGTAACAGGAGACTCAGCGCGCGCTTTGTTTACACGCGCGTGCAGCACGTGCGAGCGAGCTGATTTCAAACTTTCGAAAAAAAAAAAAATCTTCAACCGTCAAATTTTAACCGTCGACCATCAGAGGTCGAAAGGTAGGAAACATTTAGCTTTTGGTTAACTCTTAGTTAAGGGCGTTGTTTTTTTTGTTTTTGTTTTTTTTTTAAATTATAAATCGTATTTGTTGTCAGAGAACATATCTAGGATGTCTATTTTAACTGCACACTATTTGTTTGACGTTAACTAATGTCTAATGTTATAATTTAAACTCTAACAAGGTTCAAGGAGAGTTTATAGTCATTTTAGCTTGCAAAAATACTTGTCAGTGTATAATATAATTAAATCCAGCTAGCAAGATAACACTGCTGTTTAGGCGATGCTAATGTAAACATGCTTGATTCTGGGCTTTGCTCAGAGAATGCATTTTACTGGCAAGATAAGAGGTAGGAATTTATAGTGGTGTTTGTTGCCATATTACACATGGGTAAGGTTACAAAAAAGAAGCAGTAAAATAATTTATTTTGCAGTTGGCAGCTGTCAGTTATTATTGTCAGGACTTGTGCATTTTCTCTTGCAGCTGTTGTAAAAGCAAAACATTTTAAACCAGATATCATTACCTAACATTTAACTTGCATTAGATTTATGTGCATGCAGTACATGTTTTGCATGTTTTGCTGGAAGATATTAATCAGTTCAGGGTTATGCACATGTACATCACATTTTTAAATATGTTGAGGTGTTAACTCAACCCCAAGCATGTATACTAGACATACACATGATGTAACATCTCTAGCTGTGTGCTGAGAGAATTAATGTTTAAGCTGTTCAGTCTCGGCAGGAGGTTGTGTTCTCATTACACAATGCTGGAGGTTGGTTTAAACCGCCCTGTCAAGGTACGTTCACTCATACAGCGACTTGCAGCGACAAAGCAACAGGAGACCGTTCATTTTCAATGAGTGCTGGTGACTTACAGCGACAGGACTGACAGCGACTGTTGGCTACTTGATGTGGGCGTGTCCAGCGATGCAGCAAAGTTGAGAAAAGTCTATGCAAATTTGGAGCCACTTGGTGCAGAGACTACCAATGGGAGTGAAGACAGTACAGCGTACGTGATCTGTAATCCGCCATGTTGCCTGCGGGTCCGAATAGTTTTGTGGACCCAGACTTGCACTTTTGCTACAGATAGATGGCCACAATGGCAAAGAACACACACTGCTTTTCCTTCATCTCTTAGGATATGATGCCTACATACACTGATGAATTTTATATACAAACGCTCTCCCTCCAGGATGTTTCATTTTAGCGGTTTGTTGTCAAAAGTGGAAGGCTAGTTGCACCACCCACTGATAAATGTTACTATGGCAACCAGTAGTAGGAACACCTACTGGCGACTTCATAGTATGGAGACTGGTGACAGAATCGCTGTATGTTCAAGCGTAATGAGACATGTCCGGGCATGTAGCGTGCAACGCCGATTCAGCACAGTGATGGGAATTCCGTCTCTTTTTAGTGAGCCAGATCCTTTGGCTAAGCTCAGCTATAAGAGCCGACTCTTTCGGCTCCCAAACGGCTCTTCATTTAGTACCCTTTCTGGCTTTTAGAATTCAGCCAGATTTAGCAATGTTTTGACCTATTGTTGGTATGTGTGCACATATTATTCAGTGTAATTGTACTAAAGCCCTGAAGAGGCAAAGACCCCTCTTGTATTCGTTTGTGTTCTTATTAATATTATTCTTCTTCCACCATGGAAGTCTATGGCAGCCCATAGAACCGTGTGGTAAAAAGTTGTGAAATTTTGCACACAGATAGAGGACAGTCTGACCTGTTACCACACCAAGTTCGAAGTCTCTATCTCGAAACCTCTAGCGCCATGTTTATGCTAATAACTTTTCAACCATAAGGGCTAGAGGGAAAAAAGCTTCCTCTAGTTCCTTGGCCCATGCTGAGTTGAATGCCATGATTTTAATTTTGATGAGATTGACGAGATTTTCCACCATTTTGAATTTTCTGAAAAACCTACTTTTTCAAACTCCTCCTAGACCATTTGTCTGATTTTCTTCAAAATCGAATCAGCTCATCATCAGACCATGCCGACAAAAAATTATGGAATTCAAGTAGATTAGGACGTGAGGCTATATCTCCGTAACGCTTTAGAGTATTCAGACCAAACTTAGTATATGTCATAGCCATCATGACTTGAGGGTGGCTGCACAGTTTCGGAACAGCACCACCTAGTGCTCACGAGATATGAAAAAAAGCATGCTTTTGCTTTTCGGACCGTTCGTCCAATTTTCACCATATTCGACTCAGATCATCTTCCGTCCATGCCAGACCAAACCGAACTGTCAGTCCGAAACCACTGATATGCATTTTTCCAAAATAGGCCATTTTGTCTGTCCACCATTTTGAGTCATGTTAAAAACCTACTTTTTCGGAGTCCTCCTAGACCATTTATCCAATCTTCACCAAATTTCACATAGATAATTATCAGAGTATGCTCGAAAAAAACTTTTTGATATCTCCAACCATTTCCATTAAACGCATTGACATAAGCACCGCATAGTGTTTTATGCAATATCTTGGCAACACTACTGCTATTTGCACAGAAACTTGATATGTAAATCATGACCATGCTCTGACGCTGGATAATCTCCTTACTTTGTCTCTGTTGTGTTTGGCCCCGTAATTGCTGCATGCAGCTATATTTTTACATTATGTTTGGTATAAAAACCTTAAATAATGTAAAAACCTCAAACACTATTACACGTGTATTGAAAGTTGTATTTATATTGAACTATCCAAAATAAAAACCATTCCAAACAAACGACACTCAGTGGAATACGGTGTGTCATATAATGAATACAAAATAAATTACAATGTGCAAAACAGCAGTATCCAGCAGTTTTAGCTGTTTCTATTGTAGCAACTCTAGGATGCAGTGAGCTGAACACAGACACACAAGAGGCGGATTGCAGGAAAAATAGTGCTCTTTTATTATGGGGAAAGGGAGAGGGGAGTGAGGTATGCAGAGGTGCTCCGGTGGTTCTTGACCTAGGGTGCTCTGGGTGAGACAGCCAGGGAGCGTAGTCTTCCTCGGATCCGGTGTCTCCTGTGAGAGACACTACAGTTAGGTAAGAAATTGCTCACCTGCCTGTGTGTGAAGAACCCTTTTATGCTCTCCTGGTAGCTGCAGGATGGTGGAGAGCTGCTGCTGTAATCATTAGCCACCAGCCGTGTGTGTTTAAGCCACCCTGCCTTGCAGCCACGTGCTGTTGGGCTGTCCAAAACAGAAGGGGTGCTGAAGCGGAGCTATTCTTTCACCACCGCGGTGGCAGTTGTGTGAGGAGCGCTTTTCTTTCTTAGTGCGCTGGCTGCCAGTCCGCCATCACACTATTAACAGTGAAACAGTGAATCATTGTCTTTGGGGAGATTGGCCTAAAGAAAGACTAAGTGCCTCAGCTTAGAGAGGTTCATCTGGTTTCTTCTCTCTGTTATTATCTGCCCTGTTTTGGAGAAGATTATTTCTGAAGGGACTGATGTCGCTATCACCTTGATGGTGGGTAGACTGAAGCCTTGGTCTCCCACCAGCTCAGAGGGTATGCGGCTCTTTGGATAAAGGGCTCCTCGAGATAGGATCACAGTAACTCAGAAAATTATGCTTTGTTTTATTATGTGATATATGGACTTTGTTCAGTTTATTCTTCTCTATTATTACTGCCATTCATTTTGCCATTTTGTCTATTATTACTGCCATACCATTCATCTCTAATATTCACCTCTAATATGCAGTTATATAATAATAAATAATGTAATAACAATTGTCCACTGTACCTGTCTGCACTGATCTCCACAGTGATCTGCTCAGAGAGTTCCAGAACGGTGCATGTCTCTCGCACTTCCTCCTAACCACAGTAAACCACTTTGTTTTCTACTTGCCACTCTTTTGCCACTTCTCTGAAGTGTGTCTGTCACTAAACTCAAAACAGTCCAGAAGACAGGACACCAATTTATAATTTTCAATGAAGTGACATATAACAGACATGAAGGAAGTGGTGGCTCTGGATGTCCAGCTGTCAGTTGTCAGCCAAACTGCTGGCACTTTCTTGCAGTGAAGCACGTTCTCTGTCATACAGTTTTGGAATAATTGTTTAGAGTGTTTTCCTGCTTGGAAGAACATGCATTGGATTGAGAGCATGGGTGTAGCTTCTAAATCCCTTGTCCTCCACGATTGAGAATGTTTGGAAATCCCTTGCAGTCATTTTAGGTAATACCTCATCAGCTATGTTCTGTCTGACACATCATGATTGATGCTGAACACAATTTTTTTGTTTCCTGGAATGGACAAGACAGCTCCTTTTTATCTTCTCATCATTGACTAAAACTGAATAAAGGTAATGATGATGGCAACTTCATCCATCCTCTATTTTAGGGAAAATCTAATCCCTCTCGACCTGATAAACACAACATTCAAACAGTGCATGGAGTGTGCATGGCCGAGCAGTGTGGCAAAAAGATCATCCTATTATTCTGTCTTTTAATTTCCAAAAAAACAAAATTGGCTCTCAGACGGGAGCTGGATTCCATCGTTCACTTAAAGGAGCCGGCTCATAGAGCTGACTGGTTCGCAAAAGACACAACACTAAAGCAGGCAACTTGCGCTAACTCTTGTCTCATACTAGCATGCTAAACAGTATGCAAAAAAAAAATCACTTTTTCTGCACTAAAGAGTGTCCTAAAAATCTAACGCCGGCTTGCTGCTCCAGCACCATGGTGACGTTCTACAATTCTACGCTGAAATGGACCCTGCTCGTGCACTATTCTATCACCATGGTTACCGTGTGCACTGCAGTGTTCCACACTGAACAGTATTCTAATCAGCCAATCATGTGGCAGCAGCGCAGTGCAAAAGATCATGCATATACAGGTCAAGTAAATGTTCACCTCAAACATCAGAATGAAGAAAAGTGTAATCTATGTGACTTTGATCGTGGCATGGATATTGGTACCAGATGGGCTGGTTCGAGTATTTCAGAAACTGCTGATCTCCTGGGAGTCTTTAGCGTTTACACATAATGGTGCAAAAAAGTAAAAACATTGAGTGACAGTTCTGTAGTTGGAAACACCTTGTTGATAAGAGAGGTCAGAGGAAAATGGCCAGAATGGTTTGAGCTGCAAGGAAGGATATAGTAACTCAGATAACCACTCCTTAGAACATCAAACCTTGTGGTGAACAACAGAAGAAGACCCCATCAGGTTCCACTCCTGTCAGCCAAAAACAAGAATCTGAGGCTATCATGGGCACAGACTCACCCAAACTGGACAGTTGAAGATTAGAAAAAATATCACCTAGTCTATTTCCAGTCTTCAACTGTCCAGTTTGGTTGAGTCTGTGCCCACGATAGCCTCAGATTCCTGTTCTTGTCATGAGGAAATCCATGGAGACAGATGCACATGCAGAACTTCTTTATTTAGGGAACCATAACCCAAGGAACCAGGCACAGGAAACACCATAACACCAGGATAACCAGAAACTGAGCCAAACTAAGAAAACAAGACTAGAAAATACTTAAACTATCAAAACAGACTATGCATAGTACAAACTATAACAAATGCAATAAAACCAGAGACACAGACATAACCTGACTTGATGCAATGTTCCAGCAACTAAAAGAAAAAAAACAAAGAACTTAAATAGAGTAACTAATCAAGACAACAGGAAACTCATGAGTATAGTTAATACAGGAAATCAGGGAGACAACAGAAGTTGTCTTGCGAGACAGCCAGGGTACCTTCTAGCAGCCCAAGTTGGAAGTGCCCCGGATACCATGACAGTTCTTGGGTAACAGGAATGGAACGTGATGTGGTCTTCTGCTGTTGTAGCCCATCCATGGTAAGGTTTTATGTGTAGTGCAGCTTCTTTCAGTTGTTGTTTGTTTTGGGGGGTTTCTCCCTTCAGCCTCCTCTTAAGGAGGTGAAATGCTTGGGTTAAGGTCTGGTGATTGACTTGGCCAGTCTAAAACTTTCCACTTTTTTTTCCCTGATGAAATCCGTTGTTGTGTTGGCAGTGTGTTTTGGATGAAGTTCCTCCCAATTAGATTGGATGCATTTCTCTGTAAATTGGCAGACAGACTGTTTCTGTAGACTTCTGAATTCATTCTGCTGCTACCATCATGAGTTCCACCATCAATAAACATTAGTGAGCCTGTTCCAGAAGCAGCCATGCAAGCCCAAGCCATGACACTACCTCCACCATGTTCCACAGATGTGCTTGTATGTTTTGGATCATGAGCAGATCCTTTCTTTCTCCACACTTTGGCCTTTTCATCACTTTGGTAGAGGTTAATCTTGGTTCCAGAACTTTTCTGGATCATCTCTGTATTTCTTTGCGAATTCCAATCTGACCTTCTGATACTTACTGCTGATGAATGCTTTTGCATCTTGTGATATGGCCTCTATATTTCTGCACTTGAAGTCTTCTCGAATGGTGGATTGTGATACCTTCACCCCTGCCCTGTGGAGGTTGTTGGTGATGTCACTGACTGTTGTCTTTGGGTTTTTCTTCACAGCTCTCACAATGTTTCTGTCATTAACTGCTGTTATTTCCTTGGCCGACCTGTTCAGTGTCTGGTTGTTAATACACCAGTGGGTTCTTTCTTTTTCAGGGCATTCCAAATTGTTGTATTGGCTATTCCCAATGCTTGAGCAATGACTCTGATAGATTTTCCCTGTTTTCTCAGCTTCAAAATGGCATGCTTTTCTCCCGTAGACAGCTCTCTGGTCTTCATGTTGGTTTATCCTTTTTAACAACAAATGCAGTCTTCACAGGCAAAACCCAGGGCTCAAACCAAGAGTAGACATTCAGAGCTATTAATTTTTTAAACAATCAATTTAACAGGGCACACCTGGGCAACAAGAAACACCTGTCAGTCACATGTTCCAATATTTTTGATCACTTGAAAAAAAATGGGTGTGTTCAAAATTTTGAAGGGGTAATATCGAATGTAATGAATGTAATATAGAGGTTTATTTATTTGATTCAGGTGCTTTGCTGTGTTTCATTGCACAAGCTGTTAGATAACAAGCTGTAATCATACCTGCATTTGTTGTTTCTTGTGTTTTTTTTTTTTCACTCCACAGATACCATGGCTACAGAAAATTGTCTGAGCAGTTCGCAGCTAAACAGGATTTACAATGAAAAGCTGGTGAGTTAAACTAGCATTCAGGAAGCTCTCTGAAACCTCGTAGTTGTGATGTCAATCTTTATTTATATATCCTTTCTTTTTTTTTCTTCAGGTAAGACCCAGAGTGCAATTGCATACCCTGTTAAAAGATGCAGGTGCAGATAAGGATGTTTTCACCATGAAGGAGGTAAGAGGGGTGCATATGGGGGGAAAGGGGTCTTACCTGTCATTAGGGGTGTAAATCACAAGTTTCATGACGATATGATCTAATATCGATTCTTTTAGCCAGTGATTTCAGTTTGATCGATTCGAGGGCCTGCGATCGATATTAAACGATGTGTCTGTTTCTCACAATCAGTAACATTTAATTCACAGATAGAACCAAAATATATTTTGAAAAGTTTATTGAGCTTTTGTCATTATGAAATGCTATTTCAGTGCAAATAAGGACCT
>CM040472.1:212860-241636 GCA_022758105.1 Pangasianodon gigas | reverse complement strand
ATTAACACACAACTCAGACTGCTCTACTGCACCTTCTTACTTCAAACTGTGAGCATTTGCACTGGCCCACTTTTGCACATCCTGCACTAATGTACAGTTAATGTCTCTATTTTTATTTTCCTAAATTTTTATATTTTTATATTTGTTTACCTTATTAGTATTATTTTTATTTCTTGTATTTTATTGTATTACTAAGCACCAGTACACCAAGACAAATTTCTTGTACATGTAAACCCACGGTACTTGGCAATAAAGATGATTCTGACTAGCAGGATGTTGTCATGGCAAATCACAAAAGAAGAATCCGATTGGCACATTCATTCTATATTAGATCCTGAGGAAAAGTAATACTATATTTAAGGATTTTTCTGAATCTTTATACAAAACTGATCACAACCAGGAAAATTTTGGTGCTAAAAGCTTTTTAAGTAAAATACAGCTTCCCGAGATCTATGATGAAGACAATAAACTACTGAATGCAGACACAACCGAGAAAGAGGTCCTCCAGGCCATTAATGCACTGGAAAACAACAAGGGCCCAGGACCAGATAGCTTCCCAATAGAATAGTTTAATGCGTTTTCCAATATATTAGTACCTCCCCTAACAAACATGATTAGGAAGAATTGCTTGAGAAAGGATCACTTCCACATTCTCTAGAACTGTCAACAATAACACTACTTCCTAAACCGGGTAAAGACAGGCAGAAATGTGGGTCTTACAGGCCGTTAAGTCTCCTCAATATGGATTATCATGTTCTGACCAAATTACTTGCCCTAAGGCTGGAGACTATTATATCCAAAGTAATACATCCAGATCAGATGGGCTTTGTTAAGAATAGACAAGGCGCTGATAACGTCAGAAGGCTCCTTCATATAATTAATATTGCCCAAAAGCAGAATATACCCATGTTTATTCTGTCTATGGATGCTGAAAAGGCTTTTGAGAGAATCGAGCCTACTTTTCTTTTTGCAACCTTAGAAGCCATGAACTTCTGCTTTAAGTTTATTGGATATTTAAAACCCATATTTAACTGCCCCAAAACACAAATATTTACTAACGGGGTTATGTCAAGCACTTTTAAACTGTCAAGGGGCTGTAGACAAGGCTGCCCAATATCCCCTTATTATTTGCCCTGGCTATCAAACCCCTTGCTATTGCACTAAGGTCCCATACTGCAATAAACGGCATCAAATTGGGTATTACTGAACACAAATTATTTATGCCAATGACCTATTAATATATTTGACCAATCTGCAATCTTCTGTCCCCCATTATTACAAGTACTTAAGAAATACAGTGATACCTCTGGATTGAATTATGACAAGAGTGAAGCTCTCCCTCTTAATGTCCCAGATGATTTAAAATATATAGTTAAACCATTAACTTTGTACCCCAGGGGGTTTGAATATTTAGATATTTACATAGGTATAACATATGAAGATATGCTTCAAAACAATTATTCCAAACTTCTTGATAAAGTGCAAAAATGGAAAGAATTACCCTTATTGTTAATTGGAAGAATCAATGTCATAAAAATGAACATTTTACCTAAATATATATATATATATATATATATATATATATATATATATATATATATATATATATATATATGAACCTCCCAAATTTTAGACACTACTATTTAGCTTTGCAATTTCGCCCAATATGGATCTGGTCTTTCCCTGATAGAGTTAATACTAGTTGGACATCGATAGAACAGTGGGAGATAAATTCCATCCCACTAAGGATTGTTCCCTTTTTGAGGCTAAAAGGAAGCTTGTCTAAATTCACTAAGAATCCAGTAATACTCCATACATATTCTGCTTGGGTGGAATTGCATCAATTACTTGGCCTTAGTGTAACTCTGCTTAGACATTCACCTCTTTGGGAGAACCCAGCTATACTTTCAGGAGTAGTGGATAGTACTCTAAAAGCGTGGATAAGTAAAGGTATAAAGACGTTGGGGGATTTGTATGCCAATGATTCCTTAATGAGCTTTGATCTATCTCAGACATATAATATCCCGAAAATATAACTTCTTTAAATACCTGAAAATTAGACATTGGGTGAAAGAAATTACCCCTCAGACATTTCCCGATATTCCAGCACTGTCATAGTTTGAAAACGTTTTGTTTAACAAGATTACGTCATCTCCAAGAGGTACTGCTTCTGTAATCTACAGCAAAATGCCAAATAGTTTTAAGCCTTTTGATAATGTAATCTTGAAACAGAAATGGGAAAGAGATCTTGCCTGTACATATGATCACGTAGAATGGGACTATGTCATGGAAAGAATGCAAACTATGTTTATATCTAGCAAGCACAGGCAAATCCAGTTTAATATTCTGCATCGAACATATTACACTCCTCAAAAACTTCACATATTGAACTCTGATATATCTTCAAAATGTCAAAGATGAAAAGATTTGCTACACATACTTTGGAATTGCCCTGTTTTAAATGAGAATATATATTCAATGTATCTTCAAATGTTATAGGTACTGGCATAAGCAATGATCCTAGAATTTGGGTGATAGCAACTCATTAGATTCTTCTCATCATAAAAATATTTCACCCTTCTGGCTGGAACTGCTCGTAATAAAATGCATATTAATGAACTGGAAATCTGCACATCCTCCATCAAGAAGGCATTGGATCAACAAAATCATTTCATACTGCACTCCCGAGAAAATCCTTTTCAGTGTTAGGAAAACACCAAAGACTTTGGGGCACCTTTCTGGACTGTTTACCCTCTCTCACTGCAAAGTAACTGCAATGTCTTATGGTCCTACACTAGTGATCAGTAAAGCAAGTACATGACTCTACGCACCACCTGTGCTGTGAGTTGCATGTTTTTTTTCTGTTTTGTTTATAAAAGAAAAATGGCTGTTGTAATTTCATGTATATGTATATATAATTTTTTTTCTGTATCATAACTGGAAAAGAAAGCTAAAAAAATAAGTTTCAACACCTAAAAAAATATAAAAGACAAACAGTGACTGACTTTGCAGGTGGGACTGAGCCATGACATCATGGTCAATATTTGATTTGATGAACTCCGATCTATTGATTATTGTTTTTGTGCATCAGCAGCAGTGAAAATGTTTGTTTGTCCAGCACTCCAAGTGACAGATAAAAATTATGAAATCTAAAAACATCATAAACAGCAGGTACAATTTGAATTGAATCATATTTAATATGTTAACAAGTGTCACAATAACCAGAGATGAGATGGATTCAAATGCAGAAGAGCGTATATTTATCGAAAGAGGCAAGGAGACAAACCCAATTCGAAAGGCAATATCAATGTCAATAAACAGGCTTGGGTCAGGTGAAGCACGATCAGCATAAATAGGACAAAGACAAAACTTGAAGAACCAAGAAACTAGCAAAGTCAAAACCAGGATAACAAACACAGGAAAATAAGGCTTGGTAAATGTCACAGGCGGATGCACAAACTAAGCATTTACTTTGCAAATTCTTGTGAATGAAAGTCTCTTTTTTAAAGTGTGTATGTGATTGGGAACAGGTGAGTGTGTTCAATAATCCAGTGACTGCGAACGTGCCAATGGTGGTGGGTTCTGGGTAGCGTAGTCTGAGGTGGCTATGTCTGTAGGCCGCAGTGTATTCTGGGGAACTCAGTTCACAGACGGAGTTGACCTGACAACAAGATACATAAGATCACAGTTTGCGTATAACATTCACTATCAAATATACCTATCAAATTATCCTCTACGTACAATATACACCTCACAACTTATGTTTATGATGAACTGTGCGAAATCTGTGGCTTTGTAAATGACTAAGAACCGTATGTCTTTCACACGGTCTAAAAACATGTGCTGCACAAAACGGACAATGATACAAATTTCCAACTCTGAAAGCTTCGAAAGAAACAGAATCACTACTGCTTCTCACTGTAACGTGTCTGTTAAAAACAATAAACTAATAACTAACGCTGCAAGACATAATGCAAGGAGGACTGTTACTTACCTATGTATGTATTTATATTTTTAACTACTTAGCTATTATTAATATGCATATATATTTTTCTAATAATTTATCACACCACGTCTTACCTCCATCTTCTTTGTGTCTAAGGCAAATGACGTATCTGTATGGTTACCGCTGATTGATCAGTTCAGTTCCCAGCAAGAACCTCTTTCCAACAATAAGAGCAACCTTTCAACATGCACATACCTTTCGATATGCCCATTACTCTGACCTGCAGAGACCTGGCATAGGCTTCATGTGTTTTTGTACTCACCACCATTACTTTGCCCCTCTGATGGTCATAAATATGGCGGATGATTGGACACGTATGGTTAGGGTCAGATCACACAAGTTCTTCTATTCCCACATCAATATTTGCTTGTATTCCCACAACAATATTTGCAAATTGCTTGTATAAGTACACATCTATTCAATGCTTTTGGTAGGAAAATTTACGTACGTGTTAATTTTAAAGTTTTAGGCTATTTTATACATAAAAAATCTCTAAATGATTTAAGTTGACAACACTAATATTTACATTTATTTTTGTGCAATTTTTTGTGTGATTCTTAAATTGATTAATGACTACAGAATTTTACTATGTACAATTATCAACTATTTACAATGCACACTAAAATATAGGGGATGCATGTTTTGGTCAGGGACACAATTGCAGCCAGAAAAGAAGCTCACTTTAGGCTAACAGGATATTAAAGTAGTGACATGTCTACATGATATGAAATCAGTAATCCCTTTCTGTTCCCAGTCTCTTTCCTTTTTCAAGATTACACAGAGGTAGACAAATGGACAACAGATGTTGTCTGCAAATGGCTCCAAACCATCAACTTTATTGATTCCAAAGAAATCTTCAGAGATATTTAATGGAGTTCTACAAATGCCCATTCTGTGATGTCATTAAGTATACAATACCCAAGTACCTGAAACATTTACATCTACTTCATCAACACCAGCGAGACTTCAAAATAGTATGTAATATAGAGGGGTGTTAGAGAAGCTACAAGACTGTCCCTAGTTTTAGAAACCACATCTACCGAAACCATGGAACTGCCCCCATCCAGGAAGATGTTCTCAAGAATGTGAAACAAATGATCAGGACCTCATCGAGACAGAGAGCTTGCCACACATTGATGACAACTGTGTCTCTCATATTGATCTGAATACATTTTTGAGTGGTCTAAAACATCATATTGCTCTTTTTGTTTTGAATCTTCAGGAAAAACATCTCATCCTTAAAGTTACACAAGAAACAGTCATCACCAGCCTTCAATTCATTCTTAATTTTTTTCAAGAGCAGTATACTGAAATAATTAAATTCCAAGTATCATGTGATCAGTGAGAACCAAAAATATGCATTTTCAACTGAAAAGGTATTAGTGTGTGTGTTGCCTGAATTATTTGGCTGAATTTGTTCTTTGTGTTGAAGATACTTCATGAAATCGAGACGCGGTTTGGGACGGACCTTCATCTTAATCTAGAGACTGCTCTTCAGGTTCTAGCCCCAAACATTTTAAATGTGGCTAGACTTGGAAGCCAGAGTGACATGGTGACCAGTTTACTTCAGCATATTGACACAAACACAAAAGGTACATTATTTTTTGAAATATGGTGCTTGTTACATGTAGCCTACACCAATTGGGAAACTTTTTAAAGAGATGTACATCGGAAGCACTGGTGAAAATGTCTATCATCGCCAACTTTTGCTGGACATTGGAGAACAAAGCTCGGGAGGAATAAACGATGAATTGCTGGAAGAGCTATCCGACCTCAGACTGCTACGTGAACCTAGCACGGATGCCGGCTCGCTTACCACGCTTCAGCTGGCTCACACACCGTTTCCAGTGCCCTTTCTCCCGGCCAGCATCATCAGGCAATAGTGCGGTCCCAGGGCCTGGCTAAAGACTAACCTTAGCCATTCGGCTCTACCATCCACTCTCCTCTCCAATGTTTGCTCTCTGGACAATAAACTGGACTTACTCGGACTACAGCTAACAGCTGTGTCTTCATTGTTACGGAAACATGGCTCAATGACAGCATTCTGGACGCAGCCTTTCAGCTAGCCGGGCTAATCACACATCGCACCGACAGGATAGCTGTGTGTTTATGTAAACAGTGAATGGTGCAGGAATGCCGTTGTGGTCTCAAGCTACTGTTCGTCACTGGTGGAGTTTATGACTGTGAACTGCTGGCCGTACTACCTGCCCAGAGAGTTTACCACCGTACTCATTGTCACAGTGTATATTCCACCCAGCGCTAACACAAGGGAAGTGTTAAGTGAACTCTATAGTGCTGCCAAAATTCCACCAGCATGTTGATTTCGCAACTCGTGGTACAGACACTTTAGACCTTGTTTACGCCAACATTCACTGAGCTTACAAGGCTGCACCCCACCCCCACCTCTGCCGCTTGGACCACATCTCTGTTATGCTAATCCCAGCACACAGACCGCTTCTGAAACATGCCAAACTGGTTCTGAAACATGTGAGAACCTGGTCTGAAGGAGCCATCTCAGTCTTCAAGACTGCTTTGAGCACACAGACTGGAATATGTTCAGAGAAGCTGCTACATACCACAACACCACAGATTTGGAGCAATACACAGCATCAGTGACTGGCTACTACATCAAGTGCATAGATGATGTGACTTCCTTCAAGACCATCACCACACACACAAACCAGAAACCATGGATGACTGCTGAAGTGCGCTCGCTGCTGAAAATCCAAGACACTGCCTTCAGGTCTGACGACAAGGCAGCCCTCCACACAGCCAGGGCCGATCTGTTCTGGGCTATTAGAGAGGCAAAGCACAACTACGCAGAAAGAATCTACAGTCACTTCATAAACACCAAGGACACCAAGTATGTGGCAAGGCATTCAGTCTGCTCCCAGATGCACTGAATGATTTCTATGCATGGTTCGAAGCAGAGAACAACATGCCAGCGTGGAACACCACCCCAACTCCCACCAACCAAGTACTTTGTCTGTCTGCAGTAGATGTCAGGAAAACTCTGTCCAGAGTTAAACCACGAAAAGCTGCAGGTCCTGAGAACATACCTGGCCGGGTGCTCAGGGAATGCGCTGATCAGCTTGCAGATGTCCTCACAGACATCTTCAACATTTCCCTGAGCCGAGCAGTCGTCATTGTGTGCTTCAAGACAACCAACATCATCCCTGTGCCGAAGAAATCATCTGTGTCCTGCCTGAATGACTACCAGCCTGTTGCACTCACATCTGTCATCATGACTTGCTTTGAGTGGCTAGTCATGAAACACATAAAGTGCAGTCTTCCCACCACACTGGACCCATTTCAGTACACCTACCATCCCAACCGCTCAACAGAGATTGCCATATCTGCTAGCATCCACCTTTCTCTGATCCTTCTGGACAAAAAGGACAGCTATGTAAGGATGCTGTTCATAGACTTCAGTTCAGCATTCAACATAATCATCCCACAGAAACTGACAACAAAGCTGAGCCTGCTGGGGGGACCATCTCCCTCTGCAACTGGATCCTGGACTTTTTGACTGAGAGACCTCAGGACATCAGGATCAGCAACACCACACTACAGTTGTGGGCCTCATCAACAAGAGCATTTGATCAGAGTCAGCATACAGAGAGGACGTGAACCCGCTCGCAGAATGGTGTAGAGACAACAATCTCTCTCTTAATGTTGATAAGACTAAAGAGATGATTGTTGACTTCAGGAGGACCCAAGTGGACCACTCACCACTGCACATCAATGGAACAAATGTGTAGAGAGTCAAAAGCTCCAAGTGCACATGGCGGAGGACCTCTCCTGGACTCTGAACACCACCTGCCTAGCCAAGAAGGCCCAGCAGCGCCTCCACTTCCTTCGGAAGCTGAAGATAGCCAAACCCCCCTCCCATCCTCACCACCTTCTACAGAGAAACGATAGAGAGCGTCCTGACCAGCTGTCTCACCATGTAACCCTAACCCTAGCCCTTTATTTTGAGAAAATAGCAAGTTTCAAGTGTCTGGACAATGTAAGTTTTGAGTTGTCTTGTTTCTGTGTTTTTGTTTTTTTATGCGAAATGAGTAGAATGAGTAAAAAAAAGAAAATTATGTGATTTTCTCAACTTCATTTTGTTCCAAACTGTATGACTTTCATTTGTTTGTGATAAGTAGATGTTTGAGATGGCCGAGTTTTAAGGAACTGACAGCCACAGTCACCATTCACTTTGATTGTATTGGAAAGAAGGATGCATTGAAAGTGAAAGATTTCAGTGCCCAGGAAGAGTCGGGTTCGGTTAACTAAGTTTTGTTGTGGCCACAACATATGAAATCATGGGAACGCAATAATATGTTGTTCCCTCAACACAGGATCTTGAGGCCATGACTTCACATTGCGTGGCCACGACTTAAGGATGCCGTTACCTTGACAAAATGATCTTGTGGCCTCAATATAATGTCTCGTGGCCAAGACATATTATCACGTTCCCATGAGTTAATATGTCATCCCCACAACAAAACTAAGTGAACCGAACCTGTCCCTTCCCAGGCACCATGAAAAATGACTGAGGCGATCATTCAAGATATTTTGTTTCACCAAAGAAAAAAAGTCAGGTTTGGGACGAAATGGGGTTGACTAAATGATGATAGAGTTTTGATTTTTGGTGAAATATCCCTTTAACTCAAAGGACTTTATTGTATTCTCAATTACTCAACAGATCTGTTAAATATTTTTCCAACTTACAGGAATCAGCAAAGCCAAAACCCACAATACTTTTTCATGGAGCTTCAAACCTCGTTGATGCAAAAAGAACCAGCATCAGAATGGGTGGTGTCAGTATCCTGACTGAAGACATGGAGGTGACGGAGGCACTGGACAGTGACAGTGTCTCTTTGCTGTCTAGTTCATGTTTATTGTGGCATATCCAAAACCCAAACCCATTCATTCACACAATCAATTTCATTCAGCACTATTTGTTTAAACTTTCCCTTGACCACATAAGACTGTCTATCCCGGTTCTCAAAATGCACAACCAACTATCATAGTTATACTATAATAAGTCCTTAATATATCCAAACTGACATTAAAACATTAACACAAATAAGCTTTGTTATGGTTAAACTATTTATACATATCAACAACAATTTATAATATTATAATACAGTGTTAAGAACTTAATATTAGTCTTGAATATTTTAACACTAAAATTACTTTTAGTTTTTGTTGTTTGCATAGTATTAATAATTCTTATAGTTAATATTTCTTAAATTCTTAGACTATGCACTATTATTTTAGGCATTTTTTAAAATTATTTTCATTATTTGAGTGATATTTGTGTCATATTTATAGTCATTGAAATCTACGCCATGCTACTCTATTAAATATTATTTATTAATTAAAAATGTAATTCTACTGTGGTTATTTAAGCTGTCAATAATATGAAATATTTCATTCACATATCCATAATATTTTCAGTAAAGGACAAAGCAACAATAAAAAATTAGGTTCATGAAAATGAACAAACCTATAAAAGGTTCTATATAGAACTGTTTCACAGGCTACAGAGAACCTTGTAGGGTTCTTTTGATTGAACCTTTAAAAAGGGTTCCAAATATGAAGCACCCGATAGAACCCTTTAAGGTTCTATATAGAACCTTTTCTTCTAAGAGTGTACATACAAAATCCAGAGCAAGTAATCTCTCCAGAATGTGCTGTTGTAATAATTCCTAAAGAGAAATGGAAGCCATGGATGAAAGTAATTTTAAAATGATCAAAACATGAGATTCGCTCTGAATATAAATTAGACCATGTTCTACAGTACATGTAATACAGTATTACATATAGGGGTAAACATTAAATGGAATATTGTCAATTTATAACCCCCATTCAGTTAATATCTAAACAGTCATTTAGATTGCTGCTAACACTGCCCACTACCTGGGAATTTCAGATTGCTTCAAAATATAAATTGTTTTATAACCTTTGCAGTTCATCTCCACACAAGAGTTCTGAAATGTAACATGTACCATGTGACATTACATCTATCTGTGATTCTATAACCTGCTTCAGGTGACTTAAGCAATGCCACTGAGAAACTATGGATCTTAAAGATACAAAATATAATTTGCACAATTGTCCCTGACCAGTCTGGTACAAATTCTGATAAGTCAAAGCCCACACTGGTAACTGTTTTTCTTTTAACTAGATAAATAAATAAGCTTGAAGACTTGTCATCCCATTACTTAGTTCAAATTAGTTGTACTTACCCATCCAGCTGGTTTAAATTAGTATTACCAATTTTACTAGATGTTCTGAGGTTCTTTGGGAAGATGCGAAAAACGTCCCGTAGCACTTGTTCTCAAATCAAGCACAAGTAGGCAGGTGCCACCAACTCTGTAAACCTGAGACTGCCATCTAGTGCTAGCTGCTTTTCTTAGGCACAGGTGTGTGTGGATCGTGCAAGGCTAAAACTGCAGAAAGAAAGTCTCAAAATCCAGATGAACCGAACAGAATCGACTCAGAAAAGACGTCAATGAATGCACGCATGTCACCTGATCCACAAATGCACATCATCTTTTTTGCATGCACAAATGATACAGTAATACAAAAAAGAACATTTGTAGTCACAAATATGTCTATTTGTACAAATCGCTGCACATTCATTTAATTCCGAATTTTGCAGACACAAATTGTACGGCATTTGTTTGAGGAAGTCATCATCAATCAAATGTCTGTTTTGAGGTGTAGGTCAAAGGTCATCAAAAATGTTAGGTCTATGTCAAAGGTTAATGATGATAGGATCCAACTGAAAATCTAAATGTGGTTTGAACCTCAGAAGTTAAAAACATATGTGTAAATGAATATCAGTCACACACACACACGCACACATGCTCCACAGATGTTAAAAAACATATGATGACAGACCAGCATCCAAACATCTGAGTTCCCAGGAAAGACAGGTAAGCATGTAGCATCAGTTTAAGCTCCAGCTACCAATGGTTTTCAATCTGTTTACATTTGCCTGTCTCTGAAGCACCTCATTAACTTGGAGATTTATGTGTTTTGGTTGAAATCATATAAATATGAACAGTATGATTGTTTTAATTGCCTAGTCTAAGTCAGTCTTTAGTCAGTCAGATCACAGTGTCCATCTTATTTTTTAGGGAGAGAAAGACAGTTTTAAATTTTATTAAATATCATTAAAATTTTGCCCCACCATTGTTGTAGTAGTGGTGGCAGCCATGCATGACGTGATTATGATACATCACCATAATGCATTAGTTATGCATGCTGGCATCGTTACGTGTTATTTATGCCACTAGCACTACGTGATTATATGCTGCATATAATCGGATCCTCATCATATGTTGAAAAAAATAAGTGAAAAAAGAACTTATCAGGTGCTGAAGGCAGGAAGCAGTGCAAAGAAGAGGAGCAGAAAAAAAGAACAATATAGAGCTAAGAATCACAAGTTAACAACTGTTCATGTACATTGATGTTTATTTACTATTCTGAAATAGCTTATTTAGAACCTTTTAACTAACACAGACACTGTGGGCTGTTTTTTATTTTATTTATGTTTAGCGCAGTGTATTTTCTTTAAAATTAACTTAAGCTTCTATAATGTTGTTTTAATTTCAGTTATATTACTACTTTAACTTCACCAAAAAACTCATGATTGCCACCTAATGCAGGTGCAGGCAAGCTGAGACGGACGTAAGTGCATATTTATTAAGAGAGGCAAGCAGACATATCCAAAACGAGAGACAGAATCAGAATCAATAGACATGCGTGGGTCAGGCGATCAGCAAATGGGGAAAACTAGGCAAAACAAACATGAGAAACAAGAAACAGGCAAGAAGTCAAAAACCAGAACGAGAAACACTGGACAATGGCTTGGTAATGCTCAGGCGGCAAAACACTGAAACAATACTGCGCAAAGAACAAAGACACACTGGGGGGTATAAATATACAAACTAATCAAGGGCAAATTAGGAACAGGTGAGAACAATGATGACACATGGGGAGACAAACAATGACAGGACATGGGTGGAGACAGGACATGAACCAAAACAAAACATACATGTGAAAGTAAACAAAGTCCTGTCAACCCGGAAGTGCACACTGTCACGCTACGTGGCGCTTAAGCACGCTGAGTGCTCCGGCACTCAGTGCGAGGAGAGATACCTGACAATGATGTGTCTCAAAATTTGTCTTTTGATGCAATCATTGATGACTTTGCTGCAAAGAAGTCCAGGTGTGTGCAGTTTTGAAACAGTTCTCAAATTCAGAAGAGATTCTCAAATTTTTGCACAAAAATCTAAAATCGTGCCTAGGGTGCCAGCAGAGCCTGGGCCGGCCCTGCCTACAGAGACCCAGTACCAGTAATAGAAATCAGGTCTCCCTTAAGCAAACTCTACATCGATAGTTAAGCTGAAGAGAGTGATGAGGATACTCAACCTGCTGTGAACCCTGTAGGGAGTAAAATCAGAAGATTCTGAGATATCAAACCTCTCTCCAACAGTTAAATGGAAATTAACTCCTTAAAAGATGACTTTTGTTCTGCCAGTGAGAGCTCAGTGAACAGAGAAATGGGATTCAGAATCTGTAACTCAGCAATTTGAAGAGATTGAAACATTCATGCATAGATCATTGGCCAAATTAGAACAAGGAGTGGTAGAATGTCTACAAAGAAGACATGGACAATGGAAACAGGAAGTCGCTAGTCTCAGGAAAGTCAGTAACCCAGTGGTCCGTTTTTCCGTTTGGAGCTACCTCTCCAGAGAACAAAGGGACAACTTCTAACATGCCAGGTGCTTCCTATACTAGACCCCCAATGAACATAGAATTCCCTAGTTTTGGTGCTACTAGGGACACAAGTGATGTGATGGCGTTCGTTGAGAAATGTGAAAATTTCCTCATTCTCCGGTAACTGTCGGATGGCCAAGAGAAGATCCATAACAGAGTAGAATTTAAAAGGGCATTCTTGGGAGCATTCCTTCCAACCTACTCACAGAAGTAGAGGAGCAACTCAAGGCCATGATCCAGGGATCCAATGAATGTATTAGATACTTTGCTATGACTATGGGGCCTTGTGCCTAAAATTGAAGGCTGACCTTCCAGAAGAGGACGTAGTTGGCAGCATTTTAAATAACTGCAACCCTTCACTGGCGGGAAGCCTGAGAGGGGCGGTCCATAGTGTAGAGCAGCTTGTGAAGATCGGGTCCATGGTCGAAAGAGACCTTAATGCGAAGCGAGGGTACTGGGCTAAAGTGAACAACCTCAAAGCCCAGGAAAAAGGGAAAAGAGACCCCTTCTTGTCATATGGATGTTTCGAGACCTCATAAGGAAAACACTCATCGCCTAGCTTTGATGTAGGCCAACCCCCTCCATTGCTGTTCGAATCAGGGGATTGCAGGTAGAAGCTATTGTGGACACGGGCTCTACTTTCACATTGATGAGACGACAGTTGTGGGGGACATGGGGGTGAAACCAGGTGAGCAACTACAACAATGATTCAGCAGCATGGCAAAGAAGATCCCGGGCTGGAATTCTGACTTACCAACAACTCTATCCGAAATAGCAGCTGCCCAGAACCAGGATGATCAGGTAAATCAGTTGATGGAGAAAGCTGATATACAGGATGGGAAAAATGACCGGATGTGATGGGAGATCCAGCAAGGCATGCTGTATAGTATTAAAAGAGTATAGTCTAATTCGAGCACTAATTTGAGTACCACTAAAACTGGTACATCTGTTGAGTTGACATTTGTTATTGCAGTGATTTGTTTCGAGTGATTCTGATATTTGGTTTGGGAAACACATGGGATTTTTATGTTTCACTGACGTCCTGTAGAGAGAAAGAAGGACTTTTATTTTGATAGTGGAGTCTCATGATGAAAGGCCTAATTGAATGAGCAAAGAAGCAAGCTAGCAGGAGAGACCAGCAGCTCATCCAGGGAGAACATGCTGGCAAAAAAAAAACTCTGAGTGTCTGGAGGATTACCTGTTTGTGGGGCCTGTTACAGTGCATCGCAGCTTGCTGTGTAGGGGGCTGCATAGCCACAGATCAGTCAGAGTGCCACCAGAATATTAGACAGGTGATTGTAATGTTATAGCTGATCAGTGTATATTGCATCTCTACACACATTTGATTTGAGGTTAAACTTTATTTAAATAAATCATTTTTAAACAACACTAACATTTTTTTTCATTACAAAACAAAAAAGCAATTTTTGCTTGCTTTATTTGAACATATGTAATGAGGTAAAACCATGGTTATAAATTTTTCTTAAATTTTAGTGCATCAAACAGTGCACGGGAACTAACTGCAGGTAAGAACTGAAGTTGAAGAAATGTTGGACTGAACGTGCCATAGGAATGATTCAAGGAAACAGTCCAGACAATCATTTACGCTTGTTGCATTACAGCATAGAACTGGGAAAATCTCAATTTAAATGTTGCTGAAATTGGGCCTCGTACATTTGAAAAGGAACAGCCACTTTGTCACTTGCTAGTGTGAGCATAGGGCATTGCAACACTTAAACGTGCTAAGGAACAGTGAGGTAAATTAACTTCGTGCCTATCCGTTTCCCCCTCAGCTGACGTAGGTGAAGACAACGGACTGAATGGGCTCCCTGCACACGGGGCAGAGCTTGTTGTGCTTTTTAAGCTTCTTGGCGCAGACGTAGCAGGCCATGAGGTGTCCAGTGCGTCTGTGGACAATGCAGCCGTTCTTAGGTCTGCTCTGGCAGATGACACAGGGCTCCAGGCAGGATGCAGGCAAGCATGACTTGGTGCTGTTTAAGCTGGTGGTGCGCTCCAGCTCAGGCGTTTTCTCCTGGGTGGATGAGGTGGAGGGCTGCAGGCAGCAGAGAGACAAGCCCTGGGAGTCAGAGCAGGAAGTACTCTGTGAGCGCGAGCTCTTGCCATCCGGGACGTCCACGCCTTCATCCGGGTCGAGAGTCGGAGTGGGAGATTCGGCACACGGTACTTTGGCTTCGAGGTTCGTGTTGGAGCAGGTGGTGTTGGTTTGCGTGTCGTTACACATGTCATTGCTGGGGTTCTCGGACACAGAGCAAGTCTCGGGAAGCCATCCCGGATAAACCTTCCAGCAGCTTTTGCAGTGGTCAGGGAGTGGAGGGTTGGGCTCGTCACACTTCACACATGTGCGAAACAAACATTCACATACATCAAGTAAAAAGCTTTTCAGGGACTATATAACATGACTTGATAATGTGAAGTGGGCGATACAATACAGTTAAAGAGGCTACATGTTATAAATGCAATTTATCCAAAAATCTGTGACCCAAAAAAAATAAGAAGGACAAGAAAAAAAACCATACCTCCTCAGTGATCTCTGTATCTTCATCAAAAGAGTCCTCATCCTCTTCACTGATTGTATCATAGACCTATAAAGAAAACGTAAGAATAAATAAAAGCAAAAATCGATTTCACAACTATCTTAACAACAACTGACTGTGAGTACAGACCACTGTTCCTGCTTGCACTTACAACCAATGACCACAAGAGGAAGCTTTTGTTATACCATTCCCTATTCAGAAACACGTTTTCGCAGCAGGAGTTTATTTATAAAGAGCTAAAAGTGGTGCTTATTTTAAACAAGAGCAGCTGTTTCACAGAATAGAGTTGAGACCTCATCTTCTCCTGGTACAGAGTCTTCATCGTTCTCGCTGTAGGCGTCTGAATCGATAGACTCCACCTCAAACTCCACACTGAAGTTATCAGAGTCAGAATCGTCACTCTCATCACCCTCGTCACTGTGAGATCTGTCTATGTCCTGTAAAACAGAAAGACAGACAGGTCAGACAGGCAAAGGGAACAAAATGGAGGAATACTACAGGGTGATTTGTATATATTGTAAGTTCTAAAGCCACTGTTTAGTTTTAATCAAATATTACAAATATACATAAGCAAATAATACATAGTTTACTAATTCTCAGGTTGTCACTTCTCCCAACACATGATCCAGCTCATAAAGGTCTCAGCTCACTGGCAAGGTATGAGGAATATTTTGAGCAGAAGAAAATACACCAGCCCTTTCTTTCACTCTGTACTAGGGCAGGGCAATACAATGACAAAAATAAATTAATTTTCTGTAACAGCACGGCTTGGGAGTAGTGCCGACTGTAATTCAAATTGCAAACCGCTCTAAATACTTTGTTTCTATAGTAACAGCTCATTCACAGGGACTTGTGTAATGTGAAGTGAAGTGAAGTGACTTGTGGCCAAGTATGGTGACCCATACTCGGAATTTGTGCTCTGCATTTAACCCATCCAAGTGCACACACACAGTAGTGAACACACACACACCGTGAACACACACCCGGAGCAGTGGGCAGCCTTTTCGGGGTTCGGTGCCTCAAGGGTTGCTCAAGGGTCTCACCTCAGTCGTGGTATTGAGGGTGGGAGAGAGCGCTGGTCATTCACTCCCCCCACCTACAATCCCTGCCGGACCTGAGACTCGAACCCACAACCTTCAGGTTCACCTGCGGGTTGCAAGTCCGACTCTCTATCCATTAGGCCACGACTGCCCCATGTGTGTGTAATGCGTGTAATGCGTGTAATGTGTGTAATCGACTGAGGAGTTTCTTGAACATTTATAGAAGGAGTCTCCAGTGTCAGCCCTTTTCAACAGTCAGAGGTAAAGCTGTAACTTTACATTTCCGACATCTGTTTCCAGATAACACGACAAGCGTTATGTGTTTTTTTTTTTGTAACTATAAACAGTTAAATACTATGATGTGCCATTCTTTAATCAGTAAAAATTCTAATTGTTGGAGAAATTGCTGTGGAACAACAGGAATAAAACACTTAGGGACGTGTTGTTATAAGAAAATAATCAACTTTGGGGTGGCAACAGTAACTCTGCTTCATCACACTACCTCATCAGTGATTCATTTCTTATATCAACATGCCCTTAAGTGTTTTACTCCTTACATGTTGAACAGAGCTGCGTACATTATAAGCTTATATAGGACGAGTGTGTGATGAACTAACCGAATTGCTGTGCGATACTGAAGACTCGCTGCTCCCTCTCTCTCTCTGCAGGCATGACAGGTTGTCGTCAAATGTCAGGGAGATGCTGTCAGACTTGTGCCTCTTCCTAGGCTCACTGGATTCCTCCTCATCTGAGAGACTCACTGAAAGATGACAAACAAACAAACAAACCAAAACGGTCTTAAACAAATCAAAACAGATATAACCCATGTGATGGCAGGCTAAAGAGCTGCGCACAAGGAAACAAAAAAGGTGCTCCTCACCCAGTTGCTGCCTAAGTGCTGAACAGACAGTGCCACTTCAGCACTCGTGTTTTGGACAGCCAAAGTGCACATGGCTCTAAGGCGGGGTGGCCCAATCGTGCATGGCTGGCAGCCAATTGTTGTGAGCTCAAAAGGCGGGGGGGGGGGGGGTTTGGCCCTAACCCACGACGGGATGGCACACCCCAATGATAGTAGTGACAGGAGAGTGCCACTCAGCCACCTCACCTTTATCTCCCCACCTGATGAACCCATGCCCACTGAACCGGACCCGTGCCCCCCACAGCCGGTCGCTAAGCCCTGGCTCGCAGGCTGCGCCATCCACGCCCGCGCCCTGTGGCAGGCTTCCTCAGTCATAGTGGAGGTAGACGGCACGCCCACTACAGCTCTCCTGGACACTGGAAGCACCATTACCCTTGCCCGGCCAGCGGTCCTGCCACGAACAGCCTGGACGTTCGGGAGCCTCGCTGTCTCCTGCGTCCATGGAGACAAGAGGGAGGTCCCCGCCGCCCAGGAAGTGGCCAGCAAGTGGCCATTGTTGGTGGGTCCTGCAGCCCCTGCACCTTCAGTGTCAAGATTGCGACGTCGGTGGAGGCAGCCATCCAAGAAGCAACCCTGGGACCGGGCGGCATGCATGGCCCTAGAAGAATACGACTCCAGGACAGGAGCTGAAGGTGATTCACACACACACACACCCACCCCCGATACTAATCCAGTGTCCTGTGTGTTTCAACAGGTGACTCAGGAGGGGAGCTTCGGGTGGGATCAAAAGGATGACGACTACCGAAAGCATTGTTGGGGCCAGGTGTGCCTCATTGAGGGGAGAACCCACAGCCAGATCTGGCGTTAACCACCTCCTATTTCTTGGACGCTCCACACAGAGCGTCGGGGCCAACCATGAGAACACCTGGTGGTCCCCCGGGCCAGGACCAACGCCCTGATGCACCTGGCCCATGCACACCAGCTGGGCAGCCACCTAGGAGCCCACAATACATTGGAAAAGCTACACAACCAATTCCTCTGGCCAGGGATGGATGCCGAGGTACGCCGCTTCTGCCAGCGCTGCCCCTAGTGGCAACGAACCGCCCTGAAAAACCTCTTCCCGCTCCTCTCATCCCGCTCCCAATCATTGATGTCCCTTTCAAACGGGTGGGGATGGACCTCGTAGGGCCACTTCCAAAGTCCGCCCAGGGCCATGAGTACATCCTGGTCATTGTCAATTATGCACGTACGCCACCCGGTACCCTGAGGTGGTCCCCCTCCGGAAGGCCACCTCCCAGAACATCTCAAGAGAACTCGTGCTGCTCTTCAGCAACGTAGGGATCCCCAAGGACCTGCTCACGAACCAAGGCACCCCATTTGTATCCAAGCTCATGAGGGATCTGTGCCAGCTCCTGCAGGTGAAACACCTCCGGACGCCTGTCTACCACCTGCAGACTGACGGGTTTATTGAACGATTCAACCAGACCCTCAAGAGGATGCTGCGCCGGGTGGTAGACGAAGGGGAGGAACTGGGACCTCCTGTTACCCTATGTCCTCTTCGTCGAACATGAGACTCCACGGGCTTCACCCCCTTTGAGCTACTGTATGGAAGATGCCCACATGGGCTGCTGGATGTGGCCTGGGAAGCCTGGGAGGAGCAACCCTCACCCTTCCACTCGGTGGTGGAATATGTACAAACATGCAAGAGCGGATCAAGCGAGTGGCCCCCATTGTCCGCTAACACATGGAAGAGGCCCAGGCGGACCAACAGCACACGTACAACTGGCCAGCCCAGCCCCGGGAGTTCCAACCTGGAGACCAAGTGCTTCTCTTACTCCCGAGTGCCAATTGTAAGTTCGTGGCCCGCTGGCAAGGACCCTTCACAGTCCACGAGAGGGTGGGCCTGGTTAACTACCACCTGCTGCAGCCCGGTAAGCACACACCCACACAACTATACCATATCAACCACTTAAAAAATGGATCCCACCTGCCCCTACTCTGTCCGTGTTTTCCTCTCTCTCTACAGAGCCCTCAGAACGTGCCTTGGTCCAGAAGGGGAAGACCTGACCCCTGCACAGCTACAAGAGCTGACTGAGCTGGTGGACCAGTTCGCGGACGTCTTCTCCACGCCCCTCTGGCTTGACACATCTGGTCCAGCACGAGGTAAAAACCACACCGGGAATGGTGGACCAGCAGTGGCCCTACCGAGTCCCAGAGGCCTGCAGTCAAGCCATCAAGGAGGAGGTCAGAAGAATGCTGCGGGACGTTATCATCAAAGAGTCCAATAGCCCCTGGTCCAGCCCCCATAGTTCTAGCTCCGAAACCCGACGGAAGCCTGTGTTTGTGCAATGACTTCTGGAGGCTTAACGTGGTCTCCAAGTTTGACAGAGACCCCATTCCCCGGGAGGACAACCTGGCGGAGCGCTTGAGGAGGGCCCACTTTATCTCCACCCTCGACCTGACCAAGGGCACATGGCTCTAAGGCGGGGCGGCCCGATCGCGCACGGCTGGCAGCCAATTGCAACTAATTGCCACTAATTTGAAACTAATTATTTGTCTGACCTGTTTGAGCATCCTGATATGCTGCACAACCGCTTGACCACAAATGCTTGGAGCAATAAAATATTTTTGAGTTATTTTTTTTTTAGTTTTGAGCTCGAGCTATGAGGTTATTATAGTTAACAAGCAAAGGAAACTTAAAAGCAACATGCAAACTGCATGGTTTAATCATCACACACTCACAGCCAAAAGACAGTTTGGTTCAGTAATAGCACTAAAAACCAGAATAAAAAAAAAAAAAAAAAAAAAGGACAAATCAAATTGGAGCTACTGTATACTATCATATGAATCACTTCTAAGGAACTGTATGCATTTCATTTTTGGATGAACGGTATGAACGTTAACTCCTCAGTTCTTTACCACTTCATCAAGCACACCAGACACGGAAATTAAGATTACAGGTTTGAAACTTCATTTGATTGTCATTAGCATGTAGTCAACTTTATTACTCTGCTGTCACATTACCATTCCTGCTGACTCCTGGGCATATCGACACACACAAGTGCCACTCCTATATCTGTATCTTATCAGTGTTAATGCTTTCTGTTTGGGTTTTGTGTGTGTGTGCTCACTGGGATCACTGCTCCGCCGTCTCCTGCGCTGTTGTTGCTGCTGTTGTGTGGAGGTAGATGATCGTGGGTTTGTCTCCTACAACACAAACACCATTTAGATTTAGACACACTGCTAAGTCTAAACCTACATTCACGCTTGTAGCTTGTCTCTTGTGTAACCAACCATTGTGCAACCACTAGCGCTGTCGATTATGGGGGTGACTTTTTTTTTTTTTGTGCTTCTGGGAGTAGCCAATACGTAAAGCCCAGAACCCTAGATACTACAAGTTTGCTCAACATGTTACATGCTCAGCTTCATACTAGCTTCGCTCTCAGGTTAGATTAGCAAAGTGAGCTAACTATACTCTCAGGAGAGACAGCAACAATCTCTGATACTTCCTTCCATGCTAGGGTTGGGGCAAGATGACAAAAATATCATATTATTTCAAGATATTGCTACGATACGTGATATGCATCATGATATACAGCTTTTCTAACAAACTGCCAGCAAAACAGTTGTTATTTAAACATAAACCTTTAGAAATTGATACTTACAAAAATGAATTTTAAAAAATCAAAAATGTAAAATTTGTTAAAAAAAAATAAAATTTTATTCTTACAGATTCAAGATACGTTCACACATGCAGTGATTTTATTGCTGCAAGTCGCCAGTCGCTGTACTATGAAGGCACCAGTAAGCATTTCTACTACTGGTTGCCATAGTTACATATCAGTGGGTGGTGCAACTAGCATTCCACTTTTTGCCGCTAAAATTAAACATCCTGGAGGGAGAGTGTTTGTATATAAAATTCACCAGTGTATGTAGGCATCATATCCTACGAGATGAAGGAGAAGCAGTGTGTGTTCTCTGCCATTGTGGCCATCTATCTGCAGCAAAAGCGCAAGTGCCGGACTGTCTGGGTCCATGAAACAATTCGGACCCGCAGGCAACATGGCAGATCACAGATCACGTGCGCTCTACTGTCTTCGCTCCCATTGGTAGTCTCTGCACCAAGTGGCTCCAAATTTGCATAAAGTTGAACTATTCTCAACTTTGTCACGTTGCTGGACACGCCCACATCTAGTTGCTCATGTTGCCAGAAGTTGCCAGCTCTCATTGAAAATGAATGGTCAGTGGTGTCGCTGCGAGTCACTGTATGAGTGAATGGACCTTCAGAGTAGAAAACAAAACTAAATCTGCTTCCAGAGGTTGTAGTTGTTATTTTAAAAAGAAAAAAATATTTAAAAAGATATCATAAAATCTTGATATCACAGAAAAATGAATCTTAACATGATTTATCACAATACTGATATTATATTGCCGTATTGGCCAGCCCTATTCCAAGCTTTATTTTTCCTTTGTAATGTCTATATACACATTTAATGACAGGATATGATGAAATCACGGTAATAAGTTTTTCATCAAGCAGTAAGCAGGAACTAATGTTGTGAGCAGGGAACTGAAGAAACAGTAGGATTGGTCTGAGGAATCGTTCAAGGCAATTGCTTGGATCGTTGTGTTACTGCAGCATAACTAATTTGTGCAGAATTTAGTAAATCTGAATTTAAGTTGTTTCGTCGTGAAAATGTGGCTCTGTTTTGCTCATGTACGTCAAAGATGAATAATTGGCTCTTGAGTCGTCGCTTGCTAGCATGAACGTATGGCGCAACATGGTAGCAGTGCCGTACCAGTTTAACTGGTCAAAATATTAAAACAGCAGACCTATAGTGTTGTACATATACAGTATAGCATGTATATGTAACAGGTAATCTCTTCTCAGTCTGAAATTCTCTAACCAGTCCATGAAGAAAAGTGTTAGATGTATTTACCTCTGGCCCTTGGTCAGCTTCACTTAGAGCTCTACCTTCTCTAAATGTTGACTGAGACTCTGAGAAAGAATAAAACAGACAGATAATGAATTACTGAAACTTTAAATAAAATTCTCAATTATGTTTAAAAAAACATGTAAAGAGGTCAGCAAAAAGGTAAGTGTTTGTACCTGGAATTTTCACTGCTATGAGATGTTTAGAAATCATTGCAAACAAAGCTCTGGAAAGACAAAGAACTCAAAATAACATCCTGTACAACTTTTGTTTCTCATCCTGTAAAAGAGTTAGATACAGATGTTCTAAAGGCAAAACCCGCTTCATGAACAATTACTCCAGAAGAGAAGACACATGCGTTTGTTACTCTGTAAAAGGTTTCATTTTCAGATGGATTAGAGAATAAGGACACCTGTCACTTCGTAAACCCCGCCCTACATTCAAAGAAGTCATGAGCTCTATGGCTGTTTCAGCTGTTTGGCAGTTGGTGGATGTTTTTAAAAAGATACACACCGTGGTTCTTTGACGGAGAAGCTGGCCACTCCGAACACAGCACCGAGAGCGTTGTTTCCACAGTGCACGATGTGCTGCTGCTGCTTGTCGTATAACTCCTTGCTCATGATGTACTTGCCCAGGTAGAACATAACCTGAATCACATTCACAAAAACACACAACATAAGGGCTTGTAGGGATCCACAGATACGTCATGTTGATTAGAGGAACGAGAGTGACTACTGAACTGTCAGTGTGCTGGGTATTAGGGCTGGGTGATATGACAATACAATATAGATATGATACACTTTTCTGAGATATCATTAGTATTTTTTAATAACAATTATAAACAGATGATAGATGTTTTTTCACATTCTTAGTATTCATTTATTTTGTGATACATACCATGTAACATTAGAGAACCTATAGATTGTGCTACATTTTGTGTAACGTTAGAGAACCTAAGTGTTTGAACAGTGTATTTGGACAGTGACACAATTTTCATAATTTTGCTTGTGTACACCACCACACTGGATTTGAAATGAAGCAATCAAGATGTGACTGAAGTGGAGACTTTCAGCTTTAATTCAAGGGGTTTAACAAAAATATTGCATTAACCGTTTAGGAATTACAACCATTTTTTTTTTTTACAGAACACCTCCTTTTTCACAGGCTCAAAGTAATTGGACAATTGACTGATGGGCAGTTTCATGGCCAGTGGTGGCCTGTTTCCTCCTTATTCATGACAAATTAAGGAGATAAATGGTCTGTAGTTGATTCCAAGTGTTGAATTTGCATTTGGTAGCTGTTCATGGTAACTCTCTATATGTGGTCCAAAGAGGTGTTGATGCACGTGAAGGAGGCCATCATTAGGCTGAAAAAAACAAAACAGACCTATCAGAGAGACAGCAGAAACTTTAGGAGTGGCCAAATCAACAATTCGGCACATGCACAAAAGAAGGAATGCACTGGAGAGCTCAGCAAATCCAAAGGCCTGGAAGACCACTAAAGAAAACTAAAGTGGATGAACGCAGAATTCTTTCCTTGGTGAAGAAAAACTCCCTCACAACACCTAGCCAAGTCAAGAACACTCTGGAGGAGGTAGGTGTATCATTATCAAAGTCTACAATCAAGAGACGCCTTCATGAATGTATAGATTTAAACCACTGGGAACACTCAAGAACAGAAAGGCCAGATTAGACTTTGCTAAAAAAAAAAAAAATAATAATTAAAAAAAAACAACAAAAAACTCTAAACAAAGCCTGACCAGTTCTGATGCAAGATTAACCTGTACCAGAATGATGGGAAGCATATGGAGAAGGAAAGGAAAAGCTCATGGTCCAAATCATACCACATGATCTGTCAAACATGGTGGAGGCAGTGTTATGGCATGGGCATGTATGGCTGCCAGTGGAACTGGGTCAGTAGTGTTTATTGATGATGTGACTGCTGATAGAAGTAGCAGGATGAATTCTGATGCCTATAGAGATGTACTTTCTGCTCAGATTCAGTCAAATGCTGCAAAACTGATAGGATGGTGCTTCACAGTACAGATGGATAATCAAGTCAAGTGGGTTTTTATTGTCATTCCTCTATATAGGTTGTATACGTTGGAACGAAATGTTGTTTGTCCAGGACTATGGTGCAACGCAGAACAGTACGCAAGACTACCATACAATCAAAATATGCAGCTATGAACACAACCCAAATGTAATGCTATGTACAAAGTAAGTTAGTGAGTATAGGCGTATGTATGTGGAGGTGTGCAAGTACAAATATATAACTGGAGTGCTCTCACTGGTAATCTGCTTCCTGGTAGCTTACTCCTGCATAGAGTTCCATACAGCCCACAAATCCTTTCATCTGATCCGTTGCAAATCCGTTCCGGAGAATATTCACGATAAAAAGGGAGAAGGCCAAAAGGAGATAAAAGAAAAAAGGGGTAATCCGTGTTGGTAGCGATCACAAAGTAACAAATCCAGAAAAAGTGTGGAGGACAGATATAGTTCTTTCGGAGTATTCCGCCTCGGCGTTCCCCTTTCTTTTAAAAAAAACCCAGTCTTCCTGTTTCTGCTGGCGTCACCTGGAATCACATGCCTGAAAGTCACGCGCGCCACCTGTCCAAGACTCACTATGCCATACTTGGATGCAAGGGCAAAAAAAAAAAAAAAGACGTGTAGAACGATATAACCATAAGCAATGAGTCAAGTCAAGTCAAGTGGAGTTTACTGTCATTTCAACCATATACAGCCAGTTAGTACATAGTGAAATGAAACAACGTTTCTCCAGGACCAAGGTGCTACATAAGACAAACACAGAACAACACAGAACTACAAGGGACTGCATAAATTTATACATAAAGTGCACAAGTGCAAACATGTGCACCCAGTCAAACTGTGAGGATCACGTGAGCTCATTATGAATTAAAAATTTTGAGCAGGTTGTGAGGAAGTAGTTTAAATATTGTTCACCGGGGATAAGATCATATACATCTTGGATAAGATTCCTAAAATTTCGCACCTACAGCACACATTACATTACATTTCGTGTAACAACTTAAAATATAACCTGCATGCACAATAAACTATAATACAATTTATTTACATTTTTCTACAGAAAGGATTTTGCAGGTTTTTTTTTTTAGATTTATTTTTGGTGTTTTTGCCTTTATTATGATAGGACAAGTTAGATCTGACAGGAAGCGAAGTTGAAAGAGAGAGTTGGGCGGGATCGGGAAAGGTCCTCGAGCCGGGATTCTAACTCAAGACGCCCGGAGCGCATGGCGCTGTATGTCGGCGCGCTGCCCACGAGGCTATCGGCGCCAACAAGATTTTGAAGGTTTTAATAAAATGCTATTTATCAACGGATCAACGGTAATCCTCGGCAAACTTCGACAGTTCGACCGTCAGCAAACTTCGGCTGTGCGTCTTGCATCATCAGCCCGGAACTAAAGTTCGATTCAGTTCGGTTACTTCCTATGAACAGGCTTAAAAAACGATTCGTTCAGGAATCGAATGTCACTATTGTGATTTACATTTGTGTCAGAGACTTTTGACCGTGGAATTGCTGTTTTGTTCTGGAGAAATGGTGAGTGCTTTCTTTAATTGCTATTAAAGAAATTTGCTATTTGCTATATTGCTATTTAACTGCTATAGGGATCCATTAAGATGGCGGCGCACATAGTTGCTGCGGCTCAGTGCTTGTACAGTCAGTGTTTTGTTTTGCTTTGTGTTTACGTGTTTTTTTTTATCTGGGGTACTTTTTGTTATGCGAACAACATCTACAGCCGAAGTGACCTCCTAAAGATTGGAATTTGTTTTAAAAGCAGTGTTACAGCTGAGTTTATCCGCTCGCATAATATCCCGGTGGATATAGCGAGGATTCCCGGCTCGCCGTGGATTACTATCCCAGCGGTGAGGCGGCGCAGACGGCGCAGAGAGAGAAAGCAGAAACGGGGATGCAGGGCTGGTGCGCTAGTGAGACTAAGGAGGCAGCCGTTTAAACCATCGCTTCCCAGCTTGTTTGTCACTAACGCTAGATCCCTCGCAAATAAGATGGACGAACTGAGACTACAGACAGCAACCAACAACGCGATGAGGAACAGTTGCGTGCTGTTAATCACAGAGTCCTGGCTTCATCCATCTATTCCGGACTCGGCTACTGAGCTAGCAGGCTACACTATGCAGCGGCAGGACAGGACAATGGACTCCGGTAAGAGCAGAGGAGGGGGGCTCTGTGTGTACATTAACAACTGGTGTACAAACACAGTGACTATAGACAGACACTGCTCCACAGACCTGGAGTATATGACTGTTAAATGCAGACCCTTTTACCTTCCTAGGGAGTTTACCATTGTTTTAGTAACTGCTGTTTACATTCCACCAGATGCTAATGCTAGCTCGGCTATCGGTCATTTACATGGTAGCATTAGCAAGCAGCAGAGCATGTACCCGGAAGCTGTGCAGATCATAGCAGGGGATTTTAATCATGCAGACTTAAAAATAGCACTCCCTAAATTCCACCAGCATGTTAAGTGTGCTACTAGGGGAGAGAACACTCTGGACAAGGTATATTCTAACATCAAAATGGGCTACAGGGCCAGAACACTACCACATCTGGGCCAGTCTGACCATCTGTCCTTGTTTTTAACTCCCGCATATGCCCCCCTCAAGAAAACTGCTCCCACCATCAGAAAGACTGTTGCCACATGGCCAGATGGTGCCTCACAGCAGCTACAGGACTGCTTTGATAGGACCAACTGGGAGGTCTTTGAACATCAGGACCTGGAGATGTTCACAGACAGTGTACTGTGCTATATTAAGAACTGCATAGACACTGTCACAGTGGACAAATGCATCCGGATCTACCCCAATCAGAAGCCCTGGATGACCCGGGAGGTCCAGCAGCTGCTAAGAAAGAGGAACACCGCCTACAGGACCAGCAACAGAGATCTCTACAGCGCAGCCCGAGCCAACCTGAAGAGAGGCATCAGAGAGGCCAAAGCGGACTACAGGAGGAGGATTGAGAAACACCTGGACAGTAACAACAGTCGACAGGTGTGGCAGGGAGTCCAGCACCTCACCAACTACAAGTCCAACCTCGGAGCTGCTTTAGGTGACCTCACGCTGGCAGAGGAGCTGAACATCTACTTTGCCCGCTTAGAAGTCACTGCAACAGAGGCGGCACAGCTACACCACACACCCCACAGCAGCACAATCCTCACCTTCGAGGAACATGAGGTGAGGCGCACCCTGTGGGCCATCAATCCGAGGAAGGCAGCTGGTCCCGATGGCGTCCCAGGACGTGTGCTGAGGGATTGTGCAGACCAACTGACTGGAGTCTTTACAAGGATTTTCAACCAATCCCTGGCACAGTCCACTGTCCCACCCTGCCTGAAGTCCTCCACCATAGTCCCCCTGCCCAAGAAGCTCCACATCTCCAGCCTCAATGACTACAGACCAGTGGCACTCACCCCAGTAATCATGAAGTGTTTTGAAAAACTGGTCCACAGTCACATCACAGCAGCCCTGCCCCCAAGCCTCGACTCCCACCAGTTTGCCTACAGATCGAACCGATCCACAGAAGATGCCATAGCAACAGCACTCCATGCTGCACTATCACACCTGGAGCAGCAAGAGAGATATGTGCGGATGCTCTTTGTGGATTTCAGCTCTGCATTTAATACCATCCTACCACACAAGCTGGTGGTCAAGCTGGAGGACCTGGGGCTCCCACATACAACCTGCATGTGGATCAGCAGCTTCCTCTCTGATCGCAGGCAGAGGGTTAGAGTAGGCCATCATATTTCTACGGCCTTAAGCCTCAGTACTGGTTCCCCTCAGGGCTGTGTGCTGAGTCCCCTGCTCTACTCCCTATACACACATGACTGCACCCCTGTCCATCACAGCAACACCATCGTAAAGTTTGCAGACGACACTACAGTGGTGGGGCTTATTTCTGGCGGGGACGAGTCTGCCTATAGAGAGGAGGTGGAGCAGCTGTCGGCATGGTGCAGGACCAATAACCTTTTTCTCAACACTTCAAAGACCAAAGAACTCATAATAGACTACAGGAGGAAAAAGACAGAAATCCCACCATTACTCATCAACGGGGACTGTGTGGAGAGGGTGGCAGACTTCCGCTTCCTGGGAGTCCACATAGAGGAGAATCTATCCTGGTGCGTGAATACCCCTGTGCTTCTAAAAAAGGCCCAGCATAGACTGTACTTCCTGAGGATACTAAGGAAGAATAACATCACACAAAGACTGCTGGTGTCCTTCTACAGAGCCTCCATCGAAAGTGTACTAACATACTGTATATGCATTCGGTACACCAGCTGTACAGTGGCCCAGAGGAAAGCTCTCCAAAGGGTCATCAACACCGTCCAAAAGATTGTCGGCTGCCCTCTCCCCACATTAGAAAACTTACACAGCTCCCGTTGTCTTAAAAAAGCACAGAACATAGCTAAAGACACTTCACATCCTGGACACTCCCTGTTTGAACTGTTGCCTTCTGGCAGACGGCACAGGTTAATTAATGCAAGGACAAATAGACTCAAGCACAGTTTTTATCCAATTGCAATAACTGCTCTGAATGCTGCTAAAAA
>CM040472.1:156740-167764 GCA_022758105.1 Pangasianodon gigas | reverse complement strand
GATATATTAAAGAGGTAAATGTATTTATTTTACAGAATATGATGATGTGGAGGAGAAATCTCAGAAAGACAGGGACCATGTGACTGAGACACGCCACCAAAGGCCTTTTCTCAGGAAATTACACTTTTTTAAACGCAAAAAATGATTTTATTATACTTCCAAAAATGTCATGTTTTCTGAACTGTGTTCATTTTCCCCCTAGTTATTAGCAAATAGAGTAGGGAGAGTTAAATCACCTTTCATATTACCTAATGCAATGTCTCCAGCTTTTCTTTTACAACACTTTTTATTTCTTAAAACATCACTTGTTTATTCATTTTTTAAAAAAGACACAAATTACCTTTATGTTCAATGCTATTCTTTTAGCTATAAACCATAGTTGAACTGGATTAGAGAATTCTGTTCTGCCCATTATCTGGTCATGGTGTATAGCCGCCACCTAGTGGCCATTTTCAATATTGCAGTTTTGTTATTCTTCCATACACTGTGTTGATTTAGTTCGGTAACAGTCAACATGCAGCATCGGCTTCAATTCAGCTCACAAACAGTCGTTGCCTTGGAGAAAGATATGCCTGTAAGTTTGCTGACTATTTGTAAGCGATCTATAAGAGTGTTATGTGATAACATAATATTTCTTCTTGAAAGTGACGTTTGTGATCGATGCAATATGATAACGTGAGAAAGTTTTCCATCACATCTATACGCACGTGCAGACTGTACGCGTTCATATACATATGTATATCAAACGAATTAATGTACAATTTGTAATTTCATTTCTTGTTTATTGTATTACAGTTTTACAAAAAAGGAAAAGAGCAATCCCAGAAGTAAACATTCTGGAAAGGATAAACTATTTTTCTGTGTTTGTTAGGTAGCTGTCTAGCTTCTTCAGAGTGATGCAGTTGTGCGGACAGCATAAATTCCTTTATGAAATATTCATACTATGACATGCTAATTAGATAGCTTGCTATATTGCATTTTTTATTGTTGCAATTTTTAGGTAGCTGGCTATGTTGCAAGCCAGATATAGTATATGCAAGTATCATAAATATATATATACAGGTTTCATTAAGTATTCTCAGAATCTCATTTTAAATTCTCAGGTTTCATTCAGGATTCTCAGGTTTGTTTCCTTATTCTCAGGATTTTGTTTTATTTTCTAAGGTTTCATTCAATATTCTCAGATTTTTTGTTTTATAATCTCAGGTTTAATTCAATATTCTCACTTTTTAAATGAGTGATGGCTAGTTAATTTTAATATTACATCTTAATAAACAATATACAAGCAAATGTGACTTTTTAACTTTTCAGAATGAGGAACAAGTAAATATTTTGCATTATGCATAGTTTTATTTGCTCTTTTGCCTATTGTGTAACAATCATCTATTTTTATACATTCAATGAAATAAAAGTGCTTTCATTATTTTTAGTATAATGTGATGATGTGTGTTTGAGTTGAGTGAGTGGATCTTGTAGTGATGAATCTGTGGTCAATGTCCTTATAGAACATCTCAGGCAGTAAAAAATAAATAAATATTTATATACTGATCAGAAGGTTGTGAGTTCAAATCCTAGCACCACCTTGAGCTCGACCCTTAACCCTCGACAACTCCACTGAATAATAAAAACTTGAATAAATGAATAACTGTAAATGTACACACACACACACACACACACAGAGCTGCTCTCTCTCCTAACTCACCGATATACAGATTCTTAGACACACACAGGTATAAATTGTTTAGCAGGACACCCAGTTACTGCCACGGTTTATGTGGACTCACCTTTCCTAACATTCCATGAATGAAATTCCTGTCAAAAAAACACACACACAAGAACTTAGATGGTGGCGCGTTCACACATAGCGGCTGTTGCGCTCTCAGAAACTATTCTACTTATTTATTTAGTTTTTTTTCTTTCTGTTTATATTACTACTAGTTAGCGCAAACATGTGCAAAGTGTTTGCGAAAATATCAGCCGTCAGGAACTTATAAAAATCGGAACAAGCTGCGAGAAACTCACTCCCCAAGACTCTGATGGCATTCCTGCCGAGCTAATCAGAGCACCGACAGCTCTGTGGATCACCACGCCGGCAGGCAGTCATTACATTACTCATTGTTTTGGTAAATCGTGTGTAATATACAAATGTAAAAATGATTTATATTAAATAATAATAATAATAATAATAATAATAATAATAATCCAGCAGCATCCTAACAGCGCCCTCAGCAGGTCAGTTAAGAGAAAAACACATTTCACTAAACAGAAATCTCAGTTTGGAAGTGCTTTACTACCATCTTGTGGATGGAAAAATGTCAGATTATAAATAATAACAATACTAAAATGTATTTGTGTGTTTGTATGCACACTGTAAAAATAATATCTAAATGGATGCAAAAACTGTTTAATTTTTTTTTTCATTAAAAACTTTTTAATTTTTTTTTTAATTATTAAACATTATCTTATCTTATCTTAAAAAATAATATTTAATTGGAAGTGAAATGGCTAGAATTCTTAGTAAATACATTTTTAACTTCAGGAAAAAAGTCATGTTATAATCATGATATACAACCGCTGTTCTCAGAGGGTCTTCTGGATTATCATAATGAATATTAAAGTCTCCAACAATTATTGCTTTGTCTAAAGAAACAACCAGGTTAGAGATGAAATCTGCAAATTCATAAAGTAATTCAGAATATAGCCCTGGGGGTCTGTAAATAATAATTAGCGGAATCGACTGGGTAGACTTATTGTGTGTGGCTACATTTGTTAGGTTAGTATCAAGAACTTCAAACACATTGAATTTCTGACTAGGTTTCTGTGTGATGCCTAGATTATCATTAAAAATAACTGCGACACCTCCTCTTCTGCCAGTTAGATGAGGCTAATGCATATAACTGTATCCAGGAGGACTAGCTTCATTTAATGCTACACACTAATTTGGTTTAATCCACGTTTCTGTTAAACACAGTACATTAAACTCCTGATCAGTAATAGTTTCATTAACAATAAGCGCTTTAGACGTAAGAGATCTAATATTTAACAGTCCTAGCTTCAGATCAAAGGTGCTGGCTGTGCATTCAGTATGATTTAATTTTATGTTAATTAGGTTACTAAAACAAACTTTCTGAGTATTTCTACATTTTTTTAGCTCAGGAAAAAAAGAGTACTAACTACCTTTCATCAAACTGCATTTTGACAGTTCTATCGTCCAATCAGAGCGTGCCACGTCACAAAGTCCCTTCCCTTTTTATCCAATCAGAGCGCACCGTGGCGGAAAGTCCCGCCCTCCTTTCGACCGATGAGATTCTTCTTTTTTTCCAGATGTCCCGTCCCGATCCCCCTCCCTAATTTTTGTGGGTCCGTTCACACGCATCTGTGTTCTGTGCGGGGGTCCGTTCACGCGCTTCAACCCCCTTTCTCTCTCACCCCCCTCGCCCCCCGGTCTGGGGTCCGTGCAAATTATCCGGCCGGCGCACGAGGACGGATTTCAGGCGGCTAGTGTCATGCCATTCCACTCTTAAACTTTTTTTTTTTCCCTTTTCCCGTGTATTGTGTGATTTCGGATCTTTTATTAATACTTTATTTATTTATTTTTGAAACATAAACGGTATCCCTGTTATATGCAAAAAAATATATTTTAATTCAAGCATCACATTTTATTCTGTTTCCCAGCACGATCCTCATATTCTGAAAATATATTTTATGAAAATATCCTCATACTCTCTTTTGTCACCTGAAAATTATATTTTAATTCATGTACCAAGATTCATTCATTCTGATTCTCTGCGGCCGCAGAGCACGTGTTGATGGCGGTTCGTGACAGTCTACCCCTCCACCCTCTAAAGCGATGATATGAGGCGTCAGGTGTATATGGTTGCTCGAGAACTTGTGACAGGTGTGTCGGTGGGAAAAGAACTTTAGGGTATATAAGAAACGAGACGGTCTAACATTTTCCATGAAGAAATTTGGGGATCGACATGATGGCTCATGGTAAGAAAACTTGTTGAAATTATAAGGTATTTCTTTTCTCTTAAAAGCATTGTTTAAATAAACACTTTATGTATTCTCAGCTTTAAAAGTTCAAGCTGAAATTCACCAGGTGCCTGAGTATCAGGGTAAGCTTTTCTATTAATTTCTCTTTTATTTTAACCCTTCTGTAATTTTTTTAATATGTTTTTCTCTTTAATAAAGTTACAGCGGAAGAACTAGAGGGTATTAGCCTCACTCAGATGGACCCAGGTACCGTATCTCTCTCTGTGTTTTTTTGTTTTTGGCCTCTGTTATTTAGTTCTGGTGAAAAACTTTTTTTTTTTTTTTTTTTTTTTCACTACGACAGATTTTACACGTGGTATTAATCCTGATGAGTTTGCGAGAGGATCGGGAAGCGACAGTCTCGCCGATGATTTGGATTTGATTCTAACAGGGGCCTCGTTCCGTCCTCTCCTCCGAGAAGTGGAGGTGGTGTAATAGAAATATCAACAACCCCGAGGCCTGTGAGGCTGCAAGTCGCAAGTGTGACACCCATCTTAAAAGTCTGCGACGCGCCCCGGCGAGCGAAGAGACGGAGATTAGTCAGTAAGAGGCTAATCGTCGCTAGTGAAGAGGTTGTTTACAGGTATGTCTTTTATTTCAATATTTATTATTCATATATTTATTTTTCATATATATATATATATATATATATATATATATATATATATATATATATATATATATATATATAAAACGGATCATTAAACATTCTTCTAATCCCTACAGATACGGCCGAATCACACTCGTGCTCACCCACGTGTTCAACCAGGGAAGTGGGACATGGATCTCAATGCGTGATTAACGGTGTGTTTTATATATATATATATGTATGTGTGTGTGTATGCGTGTGTGTGTGTGTGTGTGTGTGAATACGTTTTTTGATACGAGCCTTCTTTTTTAAAACAATCAGAGACCGAAGCGGAGACCGAAGCAGATAACGGCCCCGAACCGAATCAGGAAGCAGAGCGATGTCGGAGAGAGTGCTAGGGTCCCACTAGGCCTCTGTTTAAACGCAAGTTTCCTCAACGACGGTTTAACGGTATGCCGTCTATGTATATATTTATATTACATTTCTTCTTTATATACCTATACGTATAAGATTTTGATAGGGGTTTTTATTTTTTTTCAGCCAAGGTCTCTAACCAGGAAGCGAGACCTGAACGAGCCCGTCGGCTGAGAATAGCGCCACCTCTCCGTCAGCGCCGTGACAGCGGAATCTTGTGGCTCACCGAAATAACGAGCGATTTGATTCGCGACCTGATTCGTGACTACAGCGCCACGTTTTCTAACGCGTGTGAAAAAGGTGTGAAAGGTTTGAATGCATGTCCGTGTCCATGTATATTTTGACGTTGTGAATTCATGTTTTTGAATGTATGTTAGCGTCAGGGAAATATTTTTGACATTGTGAATGCTGGGTTATAGATAGGGGAAAATTATATAATAAAAGTGTGCAAGAAAAATAAAAAATCATTTAATCCTGAGTTGTGACGTTTTATTTAGACCCTTCATAAAAGTAAAAGCAAACAAAATAAGCAAACAAACATAACACTATAAAACACTATAAATATATAAACACTATAAACATTATAAAACATATAAAATAAATACATATATCATTAATCATACATAAAAAAATATATATATATAAAATACATATTTAAAAAATAAAAAACACATATATCATTTTTAAAAAAATGGATGAGACTTTAGAGCGAGTCCTTGCCGAATTAAGGTTAAGCGTAGAAGGGCTACGGCTTATCCGCCCCTCCTTTCGCATAGACATGCGGCAGGACATATACGATAACGCCTCGGTGATTAAGCAAGATCCTCTACAGGCGATAGAAAATGCAATCCTCGGTCTAAATAGGCACGATGATCCATTTCTGGAAATCGAGGCCGCTATTCGTTCTATAAACACAGAAGAGGAAGAAAGAGGGCCGCACGGTGAGGGGGTAGAAGGAGGTGCGGAGGGTGAGGGGGTGGGAATAGAGGAAGAAGTACCAGAAGGAGGGGTCGTGGGCGAAGGGGTAAAAGTACCAGAAGGAGGGGTCGTGGGCGAAGGGGTAGAATTGGGAGAAGGAGGGGGAGAAGGGGTTGGGAGCGGAGCTGATAGAGAAGAGGCGCAGGTGGGAGGAGCGGAATGCACGATGGACGAAGAGGAGGAGGAACGTGGTGCTGATGAAAGAGAAATCGATGTCACGACGCACGAGAATTTTAATACCGTAAAAATGTTAACAATCCCTCCACCGGGGGATGAGCCTGATATCGCTACGTTTTATCAAAACGTGATCGGTCTCATTCGGGAATTGGTCGACGACGCGAGAGTCGTAGCTGGGAGGGGGGATTTGGTACAGTTAAGTGTAGAGGGCGAAAATGTAAGAATTCACGCATCGGTATTTGCCGACGGCACGGGTGAAAATATTCTACCCGTTTTTGAAGATGTGCTCGATCAGATAGTACAGTCGAACACGGGGGTTGCGGCAAGCGAAAGAGTGGATCTGATTGTTCAGGTGGTGCGGAACCCTAGAGGCGGTGGAAAACGTAAGTTGGAGAAAACTTTAGACTGCGAAATCATACGTAAAAAAAGACGTCATCTGTACGTTACAGAGGACCGCGGAGATCAGCTCTGCTTCGCCATCAGTCTAGCTCACACGTGTAACGGCAGTTTCACAGACGGGCAGTGCGAGAGACAAGCTAGAGAGTGGCAGCGAGCCGTCGGTCTGGACGAGCAGACACCCGTCACCTTTAGTGACGTGCAAAAATTCGAAGACATTTTAGAACGTAAAATCGTAGTGTTTTACAGAAACAGATTTCCCCGACCGTTCCCAATCTTTGTTTTTGTTTTTACTGGATAACCATTATTACGGGATAAAAAACCTCAAGGGCTTTATAGGTACGCGATTCGTCTGTAATTATTGCTACAAGGGTTTTAATTGCTCCTATGCGCATACCTGTCGAGGCTATTGTCACATATGCAACGACGGGGAGTGCCCCATGCAAGAGCATGATCCCGTAGAATGCTCGGACTGTCTCAGAAAGTGTCGTTCCCCAGCGTGTTTCGCCCGTCACAAAGAAGGTAAGAGGAACTTTGTAACAGGTAGGTTGGTCAGTCTCTGCGAGCTCGTTAAAAAATGTGCTAGATGCGGCCGGTGTTACAACACAGGACCGAACACCCATGTAGGAAATGGTCATCGTTGCGCTAAGCCGAAATGTAGAATCTGTGGGGAGATGTTAACGAGGGAGCTGGAAACCAACCACAGGTGTTACATTCGCCCTCTCCCCGTGAGCGCCGACCATCCCGATTTGATTTTTTATGACTTTGAAACGTTCGCCGCTGAGAACGGCGTGCACGTACCTTTTCTGGTGTATGCAAAAACGTTGAAAGGTGAAGAGAAGTGGTTTTACGGTCATGGGTGCGTTAAACATTTTCTTATGTATTTCAGAAATGAGCGCTACAGACGTAACGTTTTTATTGCTCACAACGCCAGAGGGTTCGACAGCTATCTGGTTTTGAAAGGTATGCTGAAAGAGGGGTTATCGCCTCAGCGTATTCTCATGATGGGGAGTAAAATCCTCAGTTTTGAAGACCCTCATTACGAGCTAAAATTCATAGACTCTCTGTCTTTCCTACCCATGCGTCTTAGCGATTTCCCAAAAGCCTTAGGTTTCACCGATCAGACCAAGGGGTATTTTCCTCATAAATTCAGCTCGGCCGGGCGTCTCAAGTACGTAGGACCCTACCCACCCGCCTCCGATTATGGGGTAGAACGCATGTCGGAGAGGGAGCATCAAGATTTTCACGAATGGTACGCCGTGGCTGCGCGGGGCGTTTTTAACTTTAGGAAGGAAGCTCTGTGTTATTGTAAAAACGACGTGATTATACTTTCCCAGGGTTGCATCAAATTCAGAGATCAGTTTCTCGGAGAGACGGGGGTGGACCCGTTTGATTCGATCACCATAGTGTCAGCCTGCATGAAAGTGTTTATCACAAATTATATGACTCCTAAGACGTTGGCCATACCATGCCCCTACGGTTACGCTCGGGTGCGTAAAAGATTCTCGCATGCGTCCATCCAATGGCTAGAATGGGTCATGGCAAAAGAAAAAATCTTTATTCAGCACGCTCTAAATATGGGGGAAAAGCAGATCGGTCCTTTTTTTGTAGACGGTTACGCCGAGATTGACAGAGAAAAGTATGCGTGGGAATATCACGGGTGCTTTTACCACGGCTGTCCATCGTGTTTCGACCCGGGGGAGACGTGCCCGTTGAGAGGCATCAGTTTCAGCGAATTGTGGTTGAACAGCGAGGAGAGAGTGAGGACGTTAGAGTCCGAACACGGCGTCCGCGTGACGGTGGTGAGAGAACACGAGTGGCTCGAGATGAAAAAATCTTGCGAGCGTGTCAAAGAGTTTCTCCGTACGTTTAGTCCTCCAGAGCCTCTGGTCCCTCGCGCCACTCTTTACGGAGGATGAACGAGCGCTCTTAAGCTGAGACACACAGCGGGACCTGGGGAAAAGGTGCTCTATGTTGACGTCACCTCTCTATATCCATACGTTAACAGCGCATGCGCTTACCCCTTAGATCACCCTACGATCATATACAAAGATTTCGGAGACCCTAGAAACTACTTCGGTCTCATCAGAGCCACGGTCTACCCGCCTCGTGGACTCTTTTTCCCTGTTTTACCGTACAAAAGCAAGAGCGGTAAATTACTCTTTCCTCTGTGTCGCACATGCGCAGAATCATGCATGCAGAGAGACCCTTGCTCGCATGACGATGACGCCCGAGCATTGATGGGTGTGTGGGTCACTGTAGAATTTAACAAAGCCTTGGAGATGGGTTACAGAGTGGCTAAAATCACGGAGGTATGGCACTTCGATAAAAGCAGCGACTCCGTGTTCACGGGGTACGTACACGCGTTTTTAAAAGGAAAGCAGGAAGCGTCCGGTTACCCGCCCAAAGCTAAGGATCAGGTCAGCAGGGAGAGGTACGTCAGCGAGTATCTGGAGCGTCAGGGGGTAGAATAGAGGCGAATCCGGCCAAGAGACAGGTGGTTAAACTCTGTCTCAATAGTCTTTGGGGGAAGTTTGCTCAGAGAGACGATCTGCTCCGCACCGAGATAGTATCGGATCCTGAAAAGTTTTTCAGCTATCTGTTTTCCAGTAAATACGTGATCGATTACTTTGATGTTCTGGACGACCAGAGAGCGTTGATCAGGTGGAGATTCGGCGACCGTTGCATTCAGCCCCCAGGCAGAAGGAGTAATGTGTTCATAGCCACCGCTTACGCGCGTCTCAAACTGTACAGCTACTGTACCTGGAAAGGTTGAGGGACAGAGTTCTTTACACAGACACGGATAGTTTAATTTATGTGGTGAAGGAGGGGGAGACTCCTTTAGAATTGGGTAATTACCTAGGTGAGCTGACCGATGAATTGGACGGGGATAGCATACAGGAGTTTGCGGCAGCGGGGCCCAAGAGTTACGCCTATCAGACAAAGAATAAAAAAAAAGTGGTGATGCGCGTCAAAGAGAGTCAACTTTGACAGCGTCAGAGATCTGGCGGAAGATTACCTAAGAATCTCTGGGGAGGGAGGGGTGGCGGGCGCTATCGAGATCCCTCAGCACGGAATAACTCGTGATAAAAAGGGTTTCTCGTTAAAAAACTCGACATTTCAGAAAAAGTTTCGGGTTGTATATGACAAAAGACGACTCTTTCCAGACGGTACTACTCTGCCGTTCGGATATTAATCTATATTTTTTTGGAGGGGCAAATAAATAAAATGTCACATCTCGAGGTTATAGAAGAAACAGATTTTGAACACAGGTTCGTCTGTCCTTTCTCTTGTATAATAGCAGGCCCTAGTGGCTGTGGGAAAACCTGTTTTGTAAAGAGTGTATTGGAATGTTCTGAACGTGTCATTAATGTCGTACCTGAAAACATTGTATGGGTCTACACTTCTTACCAGCCTATGTACGATGAATTGCAGAAGATGAGTAAAAAGATAAAATTTGTCAAAGGGCTTCCTGATTCTTTCGAAGATGAAAACCTGTTTCCTCAGGACTTAAACCACTTGATCATTCTGGACGACGTTATCTTTCAAGCATCTGAACATCCTGAAGTGGTTAAAATTTTCACTCAGTACAGACACCACAGAAACATGAGCGTCATGATGCTGACTTAAAACCTGTTTCAGCGAGGTAAACACAACCGTACCATCAGCCTGAACAGTAATTATCTGGTATTGTTTAACCCTCTGGGGTCGACCAACGCGCCGGCGCGTTTTGTGGCATCTTCTCCTGATAACGCCGAAAAGAACTTAAATTACTCTGTCAGTGTTGATCGTACAGATAAGAGCAATACATCATTCGAATCTGTAAAAGGTCTACTTTTATTTGTATACACTCATAATAACAACAAAATGCTGTGCTTTTGTAGAATAAAGAAAACAGACAGGGAGCGTTCTCTGTCTTCTCCGTCTCTGTCACCTCTCTTCACAGACCCGTAAATAAAACACCCTGAATCTCAGCGAATACTTGCCTCAAAGACATGAGAAATATATGTATAGAAAGCTTGAGTTGTCTACTTTTAAATTAAACAAATCAAGTCGAAAACAAATAATCTCTTTTTATGTAATCCGTATGAAAGTAAGGAGTGGTACAGTTTCTCCTGTCTCACCTCATTATCGCTAATGTGATCCCGCCTCGCACTGAGCGCGCTGTTCATATGTAAACGATCTGAGGTGAGCCAGGTAATTATGTACACGCCCCCGAGAAATGGCGTAAAACGTCAAGCTTCATCACAGAATTTACTCACTTTTTTCTGCGCGTTTGGATGATGGCACGCTACACGGGTGAAGAAGCACTCCGGCTGGTTCTGGACAGCGACGAAGAGATTACTTTCTCCTCAGAGGAAGAGCGCGACTCGGATGACGAGCGTTTGCATTTTGAAGAGCGAGTGGACCCAGCGGAGGATATCATTCCTGACGA
>CM040471.1:23354374-23387696 GCA_022758105.1 Pangasianodon gigas | reverse complement strand
TGGAACTGAATAGTTGTCTCTGTGCTTCATTCTGAAGTTGGACCATGTCCTCATTACTTTCGATGATAGCCAGGTCAGTGTGTGTGTTCGGCTCGGCAGTAAGCCTGAGCATCACTCCATGTTTTCCCCTGCTGGATCAGATAGTACTTACGAAGAACAGACAGAATGACAGGGATGGCTGCTGTGGATAAGAGTTTTAAACATTTTATGCAATATTAGCTCTGCGTAAGAATTTTTTCCTTAATTTAATTAAATTAATTAATTTTTCCCTTAATATTCCTTACTTTAATTTAATAAGCTCATACTGAAGTTTTCAGTATGAAAGAGTTTTGTGAAAGTTTTTTGAGTTCAAAACATGAATTGCTGAATTTTATTTCTGTTTATAAAAAATACATCGACCTAAACTCAGTATTTCTTTAACTATTTATCTTTAGTGCTGTTTCTCCTAAATATTATAATTCCTGTTGCTGGATTTGTCCTGTATCAGACAGTTGGGCTACCAGTTTAGGAAGATGAAGGTTACACAGTGCCTCCTTTCTGTAAAGGAAGTGAAGCCATCATTTTAAATCACCAGACACAGCTCACCTAAAACCTAAAGCATGCACACACAGACCCACTTCTCTCACCTGTGAAAAACAGGAGTATGAACAGATGCTGCTCCATCACTGATGTGTTGCTGGGAAACTCACTAAGAAATAAGAAATGTGATTAAAATCCCTCAGCAGTCCTGATCATCACAGGTAAAACTGATAACTGCAAGTATCTCATCACTACATAGGACATATGATATTTGGGGAGTTGTAATCAATAATGTAATTAGTGAATGTATATCATTCCTCAAGCAGTGTTGTGTAGAACGGGATTCAGTGTCACTGTCATTGTTGGTAATAACAGCAAAATGACACATTACTTTTTGTAACAGAGAATCAGAGCATGAGCTCTCGAGAAGAGAGAGCAAATGATGAAGTGTGTGAAGGTGAGTCGCATCTAGATCATGAATCCTGTGTAAATACATGAAGTGAAGAAGTCTTTACACAAGAAGTAAAGGTTTTAATTAATAAATCATAATTTAAAATAAATATGTATTTATAAATATTTATAAATAAAATAAAATGCCTTACCTGCACATCATGTAGCACATTTAACATTTTAGCATTTAATATTAACATTATTACAGTTCAGTATGCAATTACAATATTGTATTATTATTATTATTATTATTATTATTATTATTATTATTATTTTAACGAGGTATACAAGAACAAAAAAAAATCATAAATGCTAAATTAATAATGAACTGTTTATTAAAGTAATCACAGGAAAATGCATTAGTGAATAAGAGAGTTCAGCTTAACACTCCTCTGTGTCCTGTGTGAAGTGGTCAGATGTTCACAGCTGCTAATTTAAGATTATTAAGACTATTTAATACTCCCAGGTCAGCCAGTGGAAAATGTATTTCTTACATCAGGCTTAAACTCAGCAATAATGTTCCAGTGAATAACATTAAATATTTGAGATATATATATATATATATATATATATATATATATATCTCAAATATAGTCAATATATAAATATAGTCAATTCATTACTGATTGTTCATTGGTTATTTAATGCGATTTATCATAAAGACCCTGTATTTACCTTCAAAAAATTTTAATATATAAAGCACTTTAAGATTTTAAACTCAGATTTAAAAAGTGCTGTATAAGTAAAGATTTCACACAGCAGTAGACTATCTAATATAACTGCATGAGTGCTTCTGATTCTTATGCTATAGTCTGTGTTTCTAAAACATCTCTGTACAGCCCTGCTCTGAAGAACACAAAAATACTAAAAATTAGAGATTATCTCACATGTTAAGCTCTGTAAAACATTCCCCATCAAGTGGTAGGAAGTAACTGAAGCATTCAGTAGAATATTGAAACATACCTGAAATGTGAAGGAGGTAACCCTGTAGCTTTTTTTTTTTTTTTTACATCTCTGTGTCTTTCAGAGACAGTCTGCGGTATCTGATAAATCAGCGTTGCTATTTATCCTCTTTTAGACTTGATGACTTAATGTAAACCAGCACCTCCTTCTTTCTCTACTTTACAAAACAGATTGGATGGAAATCTGAGATGGACAGGGCGCTACTTAAAAAAAAGGAGAACCGGAGATCAAGTTCTCAAGATCAAGATACCAAGTTCACTTTAGTGTATAATTTAAAGGATTCAGTTCAGTTTTGATTGTTAGACTTAAACAGCACAAAGATGAGCTCATCATACTGATCTGTAACCATGGATATGGCCTCATCGGGACAGGTCTAGGAATCTGCGACACTGCTGACAGATTTATTTAAAAGGACAGGGTCAGGACCGACGCAAATGCAACACAGAGTAGGGTTAATGCAAAACATTAGGAATTTTTTTTTAAAGAAATCTCTTCACAGTGTCTTTCTCCTGCCTTGTCAAAAATATTTTAAAAAAAATACTAATAAAGATCACGTTTTTAATGTGCACTGGGGGAAGGATACAACAGTGGAAAAAACAATAATAAGCCAACCAAACCACCGGGGAACCAGAAGCTCACAGGAGGACAAAGGAACCAGACTATTAATTTTCCTGAAAGAGATAAGAACATTCTCCCTGTTTTTTTCCCCCTCTCTCCTCCCTTTTTCTCCCCTTCACCCCTTTGAGTTGGCTTGAGGAACTTTGCTCATAAAACCATGAAATCCAGGACCTTTGGTCAAAGAAAAAAAAAAAGTTAAGGAGGCCAAGACCTACTAAGGACTTGAATAAATGCTACTAGAGTCACAACACACTTAACAAAACACTCCACAAAACATAATTTAAATTCATACAAGCAACACATCACATGGAGACAGTAGAGAATTCCTTAAACACAGGCAGTTTTCCAACAGGCATGTCCAGACAGGTCAACAAACTTACACAATTCATAAAACCATCTTTACCTAGGGATGCAACCACAGAGAAAATCACTCACAACACACTCACCTGGATGAACAATAACATGCAAATTCTGCAAGAACATTACACACAGGTCATAATCAATCTCATGGAAAATGTGACAGTATGAATGAGGTAAGTGGTGGTGATTGATACTTGTGACCACCAATTAGTGACGAGTGCTTCCTATTTTAGAGCGGGTTGGTTGCAGCCTGTTATGCGTCACGTCCGGATCCGCCCCTTTCTGTTTATTGACGGTGATTTCAGGTATGTGCTGTTAGCACGTAGTAGCTCGCTAACCTTTTTAATTACTATTCGTGTGGCACTAACGATTCGTTGTTGCATCCTAGCTTGTCTTTTCATTTGTGCATGTCTCCTTCGGTTGTTTCAAGTACTGGATTTGATGACTGCCCTCCTTTCAGGTATGTGAGTTAAAGCTGTTTTGTAGCAAACAGATCTAGCTTCGCTTGGGGCTTGACAGTTTGGCGGTCGGTTTGAGTAATGTGCAGTTCCCTGTACTTTAGTTTAGCAGCGGGTTATATGAAGGCTGTGTATCCTGGCCTGTGAATGGATCATAAAGCACATTTGTCCTCGTTGGTAAGTGTCTTGCATGTGGTTACGAGTGGGGTATTTTAGCAGGTGATTATGTAATTAATAACACTGTTTTGTTATTCGTATTTGCCGCAGGATTCTCCCTTTCGTTCTGGGCGATTATTATTGCCGCGCTGTTTTTTTGCTGCTGCGCTGCAAGAACGCTGTTACCTCGCAACTAATAAAAGGGGATTGCTGCTGCTGTCTGGTTTCTTCTTTTTTTTATTTTTGGTTTATTTAATTTTTTTGTTTTATCTCGGGGCGGAGGATCGTCTATTTGATTATTGGAGCTGGCGTACAGATTACGCGGCCGCTCCTTACGAGTCCTGTTTTCCTCGTAGTTTGAATTGAGTTTGTTTTTCTTTCTTTTTTTGAATATTTGTATATTGTAATTTTATTTCTGTTATAAGATTTATTTATTTTGTTTTTGATTTTCTTTCAGGAGCTGGGGTTCCACGGGTGGTGGTGGCTGCGTCAACGTTTGCCGTGGGACACTTTTGAAGTGTTTGGGTGTGTGATCTGAGTGCACGGTGGGGTGTGGGGAAGTGTGTTTTTGGATAAATAGGGCTGGTGATCACTCCTGTGGGTAACCTCAGCCCTGTAGGTTGGTCTGTCTTTGTTTATTGGCCTGTTATTTCAGAGTGAGCTGCTAGGAGTGGCACTTTATCATTGTGATTATTTTAAGCAAATTTTCTATCTTGTTGAATTCATTGTGAATAAATTTTGTATTTTTATACGATCCCTACGTTTCCTGCCTACCTTTTTTTATAAGAGAAGCGAACCTGTGTGACCTAATAATAATCTTTAGGGTTTATCTCTATTTCCTGGGTGAAAATCCCCCAGGTGGCGTAGTCGAATCTTCTACAAGTAGATGAACTTGGGCTTGTGTTAAAACCTGTACTGCACTCATTCGCCACAAAAACATTCAAAATTTAGTGACTTGGAATGGACAGTGGCAGTGAAATGGGCCAGAAATAGATTCAAACACAAATTGAGAGAGCTCTTTAGCCTCCTGCAAAGAAACTATTAAAAACAAACCGTCCTGTTGGATGCATCAGGCCCGATTTCATATGCCACTGCCCTTCACTGCCCTTCAGAGGGCAGAGCTTAAGGGTTTTGTGGACAACATGGCGGCGCGCAAAGACGCAGCAGCTGAGAGCTCTCTGAAGTGGAACTATATTCTGTTCTTACTGTTGATTGTGTTTTGGAAAATTAATTCAGGGACACTAGAGACTATTTGTTACACCCGTGAATCATTGATTTATATCGGGACGACACAACGACAGTCGGTAACGATCACTTTCCAGCACACGCATGGAATTCCAGTGGAGATTGCTAGGACACCGGGGACTCCATGGATTACCATACCCAGCAGCAGATGTCGGAGGCGGCGGAGAGAGCGTAAACAAAAACGAGGATGTAGAGCTGGCATGTTAGCGCGGCTAAAGAGGAACCCTTACAGACCAAAATGGATGAGTTGAGACTTTGTTTAACATCACGGTCGACTATACAAGGAAGTTGCGTTATGAGCGTCACCCCTACCTCACCTTGGACAGTCTGATCACCTGTCACTTTTTTTAATTCCAGCATACTGCCCCATCATTAAGAAACAGCAACCTGTTGTTAAAACAGTTCAAATTTGGCAAGAGGGAGCATCTCTACAGCTTCAGGACTGTTTTCAAAGCGTTGATTGGAGTTTGTTTTCCACTCAGGATTTGGATGAATATACATCTACCGTGCCTTTTTGTATCAGATGTTGTGTGGAAAGGATCACTATCAACAAACGCATCCGTGTCTACCCAAACAGGAAGCCATGGACTACTAAGGAGGTTCAACTTCTCCTGAAAGATTGCAATGCAGCTTTTAGATCTGGCAACAAAGAACTGTACAGCGTTTCTAGACACAACCTCAAGAAAGGGATAAAATCAGCCAAAGCTGCATATAAAGAGAAGATTGAGGACCACTTTACCTCTAGGGATTCAACACGCATGTGGCAGGGTATGCATCATATAACCAACTTCGGGGGCAGCAGAGACCCTATGACAGCAAGTAGTGCCACGCTGGCTGAGGAACTGAACTGCTTCTTTGACCGATTTGAGAGAGAATCGGATGATGCAGCTTTACCACAGCTGGACTCCGCGGACTGTTCGCTCACTTTTAAGACTCATCAGGTTAAGCAAGTCCTGAGAACAACGAATGCCAAGAAGGCGGCTGGACCAGATGGGATCCCAGGCAGGGTCCTCCGGGATTGTGCACATCAGCTTGCAGATGTTTTTACAGATATCTTTAATCTCTCACTGGCACATACTGTTGTACCAGCCTGCCTTAAAACCTCCACTATTATTCCAGTGCCCAAGCAGTCCAGCACCACTTCCCTAAACAAGGGGGGGTAGCTGAATTGAAAGACTCATCCTGGGGTATATTAAATCTGTCCTCCTTCCTACACTTGACCCACACCATTATGCATACAGACCAAACAGATCCGCGGAGGATGCAGTAAACACTGCTCTCCATACTGCACTGGAACATCTGGAGCAGAAGGTACATATGTAAGGAAGGATGCTTTTTGTAGTATTAAAAGCAGAGCTGTAGTCTATCATTCCTAGCAGGCTGGTCACAAAGATGCTGGAGCTGGGTCTCAGCAATCAAATATGCTTGTGGATCATGGATTTTCTCAGGAACCACTCACAGATTGTGAGATTGAGCTCGCACACCTCCTCAACTCTGACTCTTAGTACTGGAGCACCACAGGGATGTGTGTTGAGCCCTCTGCTCTACTCCCTCTATACACATGATTGCACATCAGTGTACCCCACTAATACAACAATTAAGTTCGCTGATGATACAACAATTGTGGGGCTTATCTCAAATGGCAACGAGGTTGCCTATAGAGATGAAGTGTATAGATTGGCTGAATGGTGCACAGGCAACAAATTGTCTCTTAACATCAAAAAGATGAAGGAGCTAGTCATAGACTTCAGGTGACATCGAGAGGAACTTCAGCCCTTGGAAATAAAGGGAGAGGAGGTGGAGAGAGTGTCCAGTTTTAAGTTCTTGGGCATCCATGTTAGCGAGGGCCTTAAGTGGACTGTTAACACTGCTGGATCTGGTCAAAAAGGCCCAACAGAGACTTTACTTTCTCTGAATTTTGAGAAAGGCCCATCTCTCTGCCAGACTGTTGAAGTCGTTCTACCACTGTACAGTAGAAAGTATACTAACATATTGCATTACAGTCTGGTATGGAAATTGTTCAGTGGCTGAAAGAGCTGCATTGCAAAGGGTTATTAAAACCTCACAAAAGATTATCAGAATTCCACTACCCCCCCTTGAGGACATCTACAGGCTTGGCTGTCATAGCAGAGCCTGCACTATTATCAAGGACAGCACTCACCCTTTTCACAATTTGTTTGCACTACTGCCATCTGGAAGATGCTACAGAGCTTTAAAGTCTCGCACCTCCAGATTCAGAAACAGCTTTTACCCAACAGCCATATGCAAACTGAATTCTTCCTCCCCGTTTCTCTTTCTTCATAACTACCCTTAAAATCTTGGAAGGATGGACTGTGCCATACTACTGCAATGAATGCCCAAGTCACTTTAATATTGGTTTTTAATAATAATAATAATAATAATATTGTATGTTTTTTATGAGTGTGAATGTAGATGGATATAGTTGCATTTCCATGAGAGATACAATATTTCATTATATGTTACATGCAATGACAATAAAGGTATTCAATTCAATTCAACAGGCCAGTTCTCCACAGGCCCAGGTTAACAATTCACCACACCTTAGCCACAACTACCAAACTTCACCATTTAAAACCCAAAAGTTCACCTATACCTCTTATTCCAACAACAGAACTCACAAACAGATATAAGCAAGAAATTATGGTTCATGTCCAAGTTCACCACAGAGAGGTGAGTCCTGACACATCAGTCAAACCCAAACATAACAGAATAAATAAATTGAGCTTACCTGCTCTTTCTCATATAGTAACAGCAACCACATCCGAGAAGAAGGACAATGACACAGTTGGACCAACTGCAAAACAAAAATGGATAATGATGATGGGATTTAGAAAAGAGAGAAAATCTCTGATCAAAGACAATTCTGAATCCTCCCTTTCCAAGTCTGCTACAGTGGTAAAACCTACAAGTATATCCTCAGACTCCTCAAACGATGGACTTTTAAACACCATTAATCTAGAAAATAGACCCTACGGACACGTTAAATAGAGAAAGGCAGTAGATTGGTCCATCTCTATTTGTAAACCTATAGTTTTTATAGGGGACTCCAACCTCAGCCGCATTCCCAAAATCAGAGACACGAACATACAAGTAGACAGCTTTCCTGAAGCCAATTTCCTTCACATTTCCAAAATTCTCCAAAAACAACATCCACACCCACACACAAAAGGTAGTACTATCGGTAGGCTTAAACAACAGGGAACAACATCCACATAATAGATAGAGTGCCTAGGGTTAGGTGACGTATTCCTTTTCACTATCGATATTACTAGCTTATATACAAATATATCCGCTGACTTAGGGCTGAAAGCAATGAAGAAAGCCTTTAAAAAACATCCGGACCCATCTAGACCAGATAAATACATTTTACAATTAGTAGAGATTAGTTTAACCCGAAATGACTTTGTATTTGACTCGCAGATTTATCTGCGGATTCAAGGCACAGAAATGGGCAAACAATTTGTCCTAGCGTATGCAAACACATACATGGAGGATTGGGAAACATCCCTTCTTAAAAAATGTGACCTCACACCACTGGTTTATTACAGATACTTGGATAACATCTTTGGAGCTTGGCAGCTTGGTGCAAAAGAGTTTGACCGATTTATTAAAATCACAAACACACACCACCCAAATATCACAGTAAAACACAACATCAATCAACACTCAATTCAATTTCTGGATACAACAGTATTTTTGAGAGGACCAACGCAGGACTCTAGGACACTCAAAACAAAGGTTTATTTCAAAGAAAAGGACACACACACACAGCCTTTTACACAAGCCTCTTACACATTTAAAGGGATCATCAAATCACAACTTGTACGTTTTACCGCATATGCACAGATGAAAAAGATTTTCATGACTCCACCCGGCTCCAACGCTTAAACAGATGAAGACCCAATCTCCGAACACCCTGCTGCCAGACTCCAAACAGGTCATCTCTTTAGTAACAACTTATTCCCACTAGACATGATTACTAAATAATAGGATCAAAAACAATTTTAAACACACTCAACAATATGTACCTGCCTTGCAAAATTTCAGTCATCTCGGCCTGCAGGAAGAATAAAAACCTTAAAGACATCTTTATCCACTCTAGATTCACTTCCACACGACTCCAGCGGCTGTCTCCTTGGGAACAATACTACAAGAAAATAAAATACATTTTAGGAATTCCCATTATCCAGAACCTCAAGTTAAATACAAATAACATTGTTTATTGCATAACATGTGTACTGTCCTCTATATATGTCCTCTGTATACTTTGACAGCAAGCTAAACTCCACCCTCATCAAAAGTTTAGACACGGAATGTTTTTTTTTTAATAAGGATGAGGTAAAACTATGAAATAGAAAGGAAAACAATAAAACTATATGAATTTACATTCACAGTGTGCACATGAAATAAATACTGCTTACAACTGTGTAATCTACCAAATGATAGATTTAACTCTTAAAGACACAGCTTTGCTTGATTATTAATGACATGAAATTAAATAGGCAAACAAATGAGAGTAATAATGAAGCAAAAGGAATGCACTGCAGTTCCCATACAATCCAATGAGAAAATTCAGCTGATGAACAACTATCTGCATAATCTATGAATACTTAAAAAATAATCAAGTAGTATTCAAGATATATTAACAATAGTAATGAAATTTACCAATGAAGCTACCAAAGGCAAAGGATGAATGCAGATGGATGCTTATTCACTGCTATGTCTGTACAGAGATGGACAGCATGGAAGACCATTGACTTCCTTATCTGGCCAGTCACATGACAATCTCAACATTATGAAGGATTATCCTTAGAACAGCCAGTAGGGAGAGACAAACTACTAAGCAAACAAACATTTCCCTTTAATTGTTATTAAAGTTCTGAGTCTTAACTGTAAGTAAACATATTCACACTGTCACAAATCCTACAAAAATGAAACTAAAAACTCATTAATATTAAGGTTAAAACAACACATACACAACATCACTAATAACACAAAAAATACACAGTTCAATACACAATCAATCATTTTAAAGAACATGGTTTGGATAAATTAACCATCTCAGGGTTGGAAGCCAACCTAACCTGGATGGATAAACAGAGGGAAAAAAGTGAAGTGAGATGGATACACAGATTAAAAACATGGATTCCCATGGGACTTAATGAAAAGGGTAAGAAATCGCTCTAAACACAAACCCATACAAAAACAATCAAGTTTTAAAGATCAGGCCAGGGATATTCTTATTGTCTACATGAAGGCAGAATCCATATTCATTACATAAGTTTTAACCAAAAGTTTAAATCATGTTTTAAATCCTCATAAAGCCATGATGGTCAAATTTTCAAAATCAAAATAAGATTAAGGTTTCAAGGGAGCCATAAAACAAAAAAATCTGTGCGTTTGGATAAATAGACACCAGGGTTTGACAACAGGAGGCTGGACAAGGGACCAAGGAAAAACATTTTTCTATTTTTTGGATTTTATTTGATAGAGAATGACACAAATTGAGAGTGATTAAAAATAAGATTGAACACAAAACACTGAATAGGAGGGTGAATAAAGCACTTACCTTTTACAGAGTGGAAGACAATCAAGCACTTATTTATTGAATGTAATAGCACTAAGAGTGAAAATAGCACTTACAAATGCGGACAAATTTGTTGGTACTCTTCCATGGAAAAAGAAGAACCCACAATGTTCTCTGAAATAACTTGAAACTGACAAAAGTAATTGCCATCCAGCATTGTTTATTCCATATTTAATAAAAATCAGACTTTGCTTTTGATTTTTGATTCAAAAGAATATTTTAAACAATAAATGAAATAAAATAAATGAAAATGGCATGGACAAAAATGATGGGACCCTTAACCTAATATTTTGTTGCACAACCTTTAGAGTATCTGTAGCTCTCATTGAGACTTCTGCACCTGTCAGCAGGTAGTTTGTCCCACTTTTCCTGAGCAAACTGCTCCAGCTGTCTCAGGTTTGAAGTGTGCCTTCTCCAGACTGCATGTTTTAGCTCCACAGATTCCATAGATGTTTGATAGGATTCAGATCAGGGCTCATAGAAGGCCACTTCAGAATAGTCCATTGTTTTTTCTTAGCCATTCTTGGATGCTTTTACTGTGGGTTTTGGGTCTTTATCATGTTGGAGAACTCATGCCCTGTGACTGAGACAGAGCTTTCTGACACTGGGCAGTACGTTTTGCTCCAGAATGCCTTGATATTCTTGAGATTTCATTGTGCCCTGTACAGATTCAAGGCAACCCGGGCCAGATGCAGCAAAGTACACCCAAAACATAACTGCAGATCCTCCATGTTTCAAAGTAGGTATGGTGTTCTTTTCTTTGAAAGCTTCATATTTTTTTTGTCTGTGAACATAGAGCTGTTGTGACTTGCCAAAAAGCTCCAGTTTTGTCCCATCTGCCTTCTTGGTTGAACCTATTGAACAGAACCACAGCACTTATATAGTCATTTGAATACGAATTTACAGAGGTCCCTATTCACCTATCCCAATGTCTAAACCCTATGCCCTACCCTTACCATACCCAAAACCTAACCTCTAACCCAAATTAGGAATTGTCCTATCCGCTATCCCAAACCCCTTACCCTAAACCTAACCCTTAACTGGACCCAAAACATAACCCCTTAGTTTAACCTCTAACCCAAACCCCAGGGTTAGGGTTAGGGTCACTATTTACTCACCATAATGGTGCAGAGCTTGCCTTGTAATAGCCTGGACTGGCAATCCAACCAAAAATTGCAGCAATTTGGGGGTTACACAGCCCTTTCGGCAGGTGATCCCCAGGGGATCCACCCAGTAGGAGCTTGTTGGTCTGCATTGGGATCATCCACTGGAACAAATGGCCTCCACCCACCTCACGGGCCAGCAAACTCCACTACAGTGGCTTGGGAAACCTTGCAGTGTTAACAAAGAGCCACTAGCAGAGAGGTAAGTTTCTCAACTCCACCTACATGTAGGACTCATTAAACACAGCAGGTGGCACCTAAATATTAAAATAAAATCTTTTTTTCAACAGGTAATGTATAACATTTAATATTTGACATACATTAAGGCATGGTTACTCTATTATAGGGCAAGTGCAGAAAAACAAAGCCTAGGGGAAAGCAATTCCAAAACTGAATAAACATGCTAGGAACACAATTGAATAAATTAAAAATAAATAAAAAAATAAATAAATGAATCAGGGACCCTGACTATGACCCTAACCACCACAAAAGAGAAAAATCCTACCCAAAACTGAGCAATTACAAATACCTAAAAATCACTAGAGTTTTAGGCAACAGTTTAATTAATGCAGGATGTAATGTGGTTTAAAACACTTAAACATCTAAATCAACTCCAAACCTATCAGCAAGTTATGCTTGATTGGATTTGTTAAATTAGCAGATCTCAAGCAGGGCTTTGCTACAGGAACAATGGCAATGCTTAAGAAGGGTTAGGGTTAGAATAAGCATAGGATAAGTTAACATAGATTAAGTTAGAATAAGCAGGGGGGACCAGTTTTATAAATGTTCTATCTAGTTAGTAGATCAGAGTAAGATTCATAAGGCTTAATTACTTTCCAGGAAAAATATTTCATAAAACCCCAACCTTAACACTTAACCTAACCCTAACCATCTTGGCTCTAATGGGATTTGGTCAAAGATAGAAAACTCTTATTATTTTAATCTTTTTTGGACCAGGAAGAGGGAGGACACTGCTCCAACCACACAACCAAACTGTGAGGGCAGCAAGGCACTGAAAGCATTGGCAAGACAACTGAATGAAGTGTTAAAACATTTCAAAAGAAGACCCTAATCTGCTGTGGAGAAAATAAGAGAAGGAAAACTTTACTGAAAAATCTTCCAGGTTTTGGTAAGTCCTCCCTCTCTGTGTCTGTTTCTCTCTGTCTTACTTTGTGATGTTAATCTACCTCTAATTTTTAGTCACTTGAATTTTCTTTGGGTGCAGAGAAAGTCCTTCAGGCCAGGCTTAAGCATACTGAAGGCCTCATGCCACACCAGAACAAGAATGCATGCCAGAGAGTCACATGTGTGTGATCCTGGATGGCTTACATGAGTGAGGGAGGGGTGCCAAACACGGATTTTGCTTTCCTATCAGACCACGAAAAGCTTATAAAGTAAGTATAGATTTCACAGCTGGACACACTCTTTGAGTAACTTTGCTGTAACAACACAAAGACTATACATAAGCGATCTGAGGTGTTTCCTGAAATTTCTCATTGATGCAGAACTGGACACCGCTGCAGAATGAAAGAGAGTACAGGGCAAGAAGGGATACTGATCCTGTACACAGGGAAAAATACTGTAAGACTGAGCAAGAGAGATGGAAAAGGGATACTGAGGAAGGAATTATTGACCTGGGTGAGAGGGCTCAGAGATGGAAGCGCAAGAATTGGAGCGAGGCAAAAGAATGTGAAAAGAAAAAGGGAAGCAATGTTCAAGATCATTGCCACCTCTTCTGACAGTCCTGAAGCTAGTCAGTTTGCTGAGATGATATGTTCTGGATTCTCAAGGTTAAGATGAGTTAGTCAGTTGGTCTCAATTATCAAACAATTGATCATTTGTGATCCTGTTTGGGTGGAACAAAAACCTGCAACCACACTGGTGCTTTGTGGCTAAGATTGGACAACACTGCTCTATACATACGCACAGACATCCTGTGTAATCCTGCAAATACAAAATAATACAGACACAGTCATACAACATTTACAAATGCAGCAAATGCATGCTAATTTAATTGATTACTTGTTTTTAACCTCATGTTTATTTTATTTTTATTTTGATGTACACATACAGATGTATCCAAACAACAACTGACCACCAGCACTGGACCAAGGTTTGTATGCTTTGGAGGTCCAGGGGAGGAGGATTTACAACCTTAAGTGGCATCAATGATGGTATGGATGCCCTCAACAACATTCAAGCATCCCTTAATGATGTTCATGAAGTCACTGGCCACAGCCTGAGTCATTTTATGGTGGCTGAGACCGCTGAGGAGTACATACATTAGAGGCTATGTGAAGATTTTGTCAATACACAACAAAATAGCCATGACAATATAAGACAAACATGACACAAAACACATCATTTATTTAAATACTCAGATAATTATTTAGAGAAGTCTTCTTTGTCTTAAGCCACAGCATGAAAACTATGAAAAAACAGCCAGAGTGCGCGTGGCTGCAAGGCGGAGTGCAGCAGCACGTCTGGCAGCAAGTAAGGACCGCGGCAGCAATCTACCCTCACGGAGAAGACGGAGGGATATAAAAGGAGCCAGCAGCCACTCTCAGGGACAGGTAGGAGAGGTTTATGAGCCCTCTAACATGTGTCTCTTTATTTCTTATGGACGGAGAAGTCAGCGAGGAAGACGAGCCTCATCCTCTGCACGCCGACAGCCCTGCCCGCTGAGAGCGCCCGCCGTGCACCCTCCAACCCGCTGCCACGCCGCCATCGCTGCCGCTGCTGCTGCCTGCTCGCCACGCTCAACCCCAGGATGACGCCACATTCCAGCCTCCACTCCTCACTCCTTCACCTTTACTTTCACCTATCACCTTCAGCAATTTCAGCAATAAAGAGCATGTTCCCCCACATCCCTGCCTCTGGGTGCTTGTGTTCAGCCTCCTCGTGGTCTCTCATGTCACACCTATTTTAAAACCAATACACATTAATATAATAAATTGATATTCAAAATAAGCTGTGCCTTATTACTGTCACAAATCAGTGATGAATCAATCACCTTTAATTAATTTGTAATGATTATTAGCCACAATCTTTCCCTCAGGTGCATCAGTAGCAGGTGTTATAATGACTAATAAAAACAGCATCTTTGTGTGTTTCAAATGCTACACAATGGTGCCTTTACAAAGACTACTACAGCTTCAGCATAGACGGTGATGCAGAAGTCAGACAGTGTACATAAATGCCTACATCAGAACCACTTTTTTTCCTACTTGACTCTCTATCTGAAATTCCAGCTTCCAAGGACCAAGATTCTTGAATTGCTACAGGTTGTGAAACCACACCTTCAGAGGGCCACAAGACGAAATGGTTGGTGATGGCCTGGGGCTCAGCAAGTCTTCAGACAGCAAGGCTTTGACAGCAGTTACACCTTTGCTGTTACAGCTTTTGAAGAACATGCTGACTTTCCCCCAAAACTCCTCAAGAAATCCAGCTGGCCAATCAGCAGTTCCACAAAACATCCCCAGAGTGATTGGCATTATTGATGGCACCCTTATCCCAGTGTCCCTGTGGTAAATGAGCCCTTGTACATTTGTAGGAAAGGGTTATCCAGCCATTAATGTGCAAGTGGTGTGATCACCTGGGGATCTTCACTGACATTGTGGCAAAATGGCCTGGAAGCACTCATGACTCTTGTGTTGGCCAATTCTGCAATTTGCCATGTGGCTGAAGAGGATGGCTTTGGTGGTAGCTGGCTGCTGGGAGACAGTAGATATCCTCTTCACCCATACCTCTTGACAGCTGTGCAGCATCCAGCCACCGTTGCAGAGGAAAGGTTTAATCAGGCCCAAGGAAGGTCACGCTCTACAGTGGAGAGGGCTATAGGAGTGTAGCAACAACATGTCAGTGGTGGCCTGAATGAACCCCTCCAAAAGCTGTTCTATTATTGTGGTTACTGCAATTCTCCACAAAATTGCAGTCTGGGAAAATGTCCAGCTTCCTGAGGAGGAAGAGGGGGTCATGCTGGTGCTGATGATGTTGTTTCTGAAGACGATGATCCTTTGAACTCACATCAAGGCAGAATGCATCGTGCAGGTGCAGAAGTTAGAAAGCTTTTAATTCAAAATATGTTTGGTTACTATTTTTAAATACTGTTTGGATACTCTATTTTCTACTATTTGTTCCATTTCATTAGACATAACTTGTGTTAATAAATATTTACTGTATTTGCCTACTTTGGTCTATTTTCCCCTTCAAACATTAACTGAAACACTTTTGCAAACAAGAAGCATATATTTGTTTTCTATTACAAAGCCTACTGAGAATATTCCATATTCTATTCTACTTCTGTGAACACGACATAAAGCCACTTACACTGACATGTAATCCCATTAAGAAATCAGATACATGGCCATACACTGACATGTATAAAATTATTGTTCATTTATTTGGGCATATTGCCTATAAAATGTACACTGTGGTTTGAGAAATTATATTTTACTAATATTAAAGTGTAATATTTTCAAATATGTGACTGAATATATTGTAGACACATTGTACTTTTGCAGAGCGCTTTTCTGACACTACACTCAAAGCACTGCAGATATACACACTATATGGCCAAAAGTTTGTAGACACCTGACCATCACACCCATATGTGTTTTTTGAACATCCCATTCCAGATTTAGTTCCCCCTTTGCTGTTATAAAACCGCCACTCTTCTGCGAAGGCTTTCCACTAGATTTTGGAGTGTGGCTGTGTGGATTTGCCCATTCAGCCACAAGAGCATTAGTGAGGTCAGGCACTGATGTCTGGCAAGAAGGCCTGATGTACAGTCAGCATTTCTGTTCATCTCAAAGGAGTTCAGTGGGTTTGAGGTCAGGGATCTGTGCAGGTGACTTGACTTCTTCCACACCAGCCTTGGAAAACTATGTCTTCATGGAGCTCGCTTTGTGCACAGGGGCTCTGTCATGCTGGAACATGTTTAGGCCTTTTAATTCCAGTGAAGGGAAATTATAAGTCTACAGCATCCAAAGACATCCTATCCAATTGTGTGCTTCCATCTTGCGTGGCAACAGTGTGGGGAAGGCTCACATATGGATGTGGTGGTCAGATGTCCACAAACTTTTGGCCATATAGTGTATGTTGCATATATGTACAGTACAGATAAAGTTTTAAATAAGTGAAAACCATTAACATATATACAAGATGTGTTTTAAAAACATTGTTATATGAGAAAATTTTCATTGAAAATGTTGTAACAAAGATTTGTGCTTGTAAATTATAAAATAACTCACCTTTCTTCTCAGAAACGAGACCAAAGCTGCATTTCAAATGGTATAAACAACCTTTCAGAGGACACTTGGAGGGGAGAACAGTTGCGATAGTCATGCTGGAAGATAATTTCAAATTGAATTTGTATTAAAAATTATGTTAACAGTGAATGATGTAAAATTTGAGCACCACTACTTTAAGCCATTTCCAAATCTCTCCAAGTGTTTGAAGAATCTTTACAACCCAGCTGCGGGGTAATCAATGACGTCATCACCGCAAACTAACAAGGAACTATGCCTCTAACCACAGGTGGAGAGCTGTAGTTCCAACCACACAAGTTTGTGATGCAGTTTGTGAATGTTTATTGGAGCTATGGTTTGGGAAAACACCAAATCATTGAACTATGTTGATAACGACAGAACTTGCGACTATAGTCGCTTTTGGGAAATGCATCCCTGGATACTTGAAGATTAGAAGAAAAAAAAATAATAATCACCTGGTCTTTTTCCAGTCTTTAGCTATCCGGCACTAATTTTGAAATTCGGCCCCTTGATCAGATTATGGATGATGTGTTTTGAAAGTAAACACAGCTACTTCAAGAGATGTGCCAGGCATTTGAAAAACTTTAAAAACATCTGCCTAACTTTATCCGAAAGACACCAGATGTTTCAGGCAGATTTTAAAATCGAAGAATTGACAAATAATATGTGCACAAGAACTAAGACTAACAAATCAAGATGATATACATGACATAAAAAAAACTATGGACAGAGGGAATAGCAGTGATATCAATAGGTGAAGACAGATCAGATGGTGTGGGAATATTTTTAAGGAACATGTTGAAATAATTAAAACAAGAGAAATTATCCCTGGTAGAATATTAATTGTTCACATGCTTTTTAGAAAGCATAAGATAAGAATCATAAATGTATATACACCCCCCCCCCCCCTCCCCAATAGATCTGGAAAAATAAACTACAAATCCTAAATGTTGGATTTGAAATAATACTTTGTGGTGATTTTAACACAATCACAGATGAAAACGACAGAATTCCCTATAAAGATATTCCCATCACCAGAGACGGCAAACTACTAAAAAAAATATGTGAAATAAGTGAACTGAAGACACCTTTAGAGAACTTTACCCTAACAAGAGTGACTTTACCAGAATGGACAAATCAGTTAAAACCAGAATTGACAGAATTTATGTGTCTAAAGGTTTTAAAACAATAACTTATAAAACCAAATACCTATTTGACTCTGACCATCTTGAGAGGAATGTTAAATTAAATCTAGGAATAAATTAAATAAGAGGATTATGGAAATTAAATACACAATGTCTTAAAAACAAAGAAGTCATTTTAGAGGTAAAAGATAAGAGAATTATGCAGTTACAAGTTTTAACAAGTTCAAATATTGAACTATGGAACATTTTTAAGACTCAAATACAAAAATTGCTTAAACAACAATATAAAAACTTAAATAAACAGAGAAATGCATATTATGAGAGTTTAATGAACAAATATATAGTATTACAAACCACAACCAACAGAAATGAAGAAGACAATAAACTTTCCAAGGTTAAAGAAGAAATAACACGGATTAACGACAAAACCTTTTTAAGCATTCAAATTCAAGCTGGAATAGACCCAAATTACTCCAAATTACACAAATATACAAAACGTAGTTAAAACTTTAAAGAAAAGAAGTACAGGTGGACCAAGTTCAATTGACTCCCACCATTGTTGTGTGTGGTAAGTTAGCATTTTTTCTTTCTTGGTCTTTTTCATTCTCTTTTGTATTTCTCTATTCTTTCTCCCTTTTCTTTCTCTCTTTTTCTCTGTCTATTTGGACACAAATTCATGTTGCACAATGTTTTTGTTACTGTAATCTCTTAAGATTAGTCAAAGTGGCCATGCTGAGCATGGATCGAAACATTATACATAACATTCCCTTCTTCTTTTCTGCCCTGTGCATGATGTTTGGAAGCTATTATTGCTTTAACATCCATTACCCATCAGAGCTGGCATCAACCCTGGAGTTTCTGCAGAGGTGTGTATTTTTGGATTGGCATTATCCAACATTTTCACTTTATTGAAATGAAACAAATCTAAAGTAGCTGCTGCGGTGACTTGGGGGTTAGGGGATGTGTCATTTTACCTTTTTACTATTAAGTGGCTTTAAAATAATAGCTTGAACAAAAATGAGTGATGAAGTTTTTTGTTGTTAATAAAGCTATTTTATTATTTATACAGTCGTCTATTTTTCTTCTTTTCCCAAGGTCCATCAACCCAGAGAAGGGCACTAAAGTGCAGAAGACAGACACATCCAGTCTTCACATGAACCCTAGAGTCCTTACATTGATTCAGGAACTTTTGGATCCTGAGTGGCGTGATGTCTGAATATGGACTAAACTCAAGTAGATTTATGGCATGTGATGTGCCCCACTCACAGCTTGAAGGTTTGTTTCAGATGAAATTGTTACTGAGTGTTATTGCTCTTGTATTTCCTCATTTGCAAGTCTGTACCTTCATTTCAAGAGCTTATTTGAAGATATTTGTACATTTGTTCTATTTATTCTAATAAGGAAGTGCAGTAATCCTTAAAGAGTGTTAAAATTCTTACATTTATTCATAAAAAGTAACCCCTTATTTATCCTTAAGGCTTTTTAGGAGTAAAGTCTTTTCACTCTTTATTTCTCTCATCTTTCTTTCTTTCCCTCTATTTCTCTCCATCTTTCCTCTTTCAGTTCCAATAGGATGACTAATCACTAATCTGTCAAGTGCTCGCTATTCTAATATTTGTAAATTACATATTACAAATATGTGTGTTGAGAAATGACAAATGTTTTTGTTCACTGCTTTGAGGTTAATAAATTCTTGGAAAGGCAAGTTATTGGATTTTTTTTATCTTTCAGTACCATAACTCTTAAGGTATATCTACCTTTGCGTTTCAATTTTTAAACGTGTAATCTGTGTACACTGGGTTACATTTTTCACATTTCTGCTAAGTCAAACATCTGTATGAAGGCAGTGCAGTTTAAATGAAATCTAAAATAGAAGTGTTCAATCTGCCTGTAATGTATAGAAACAGTTTCTATTTTTCACTGAGCAATAATCCTAACAGGCAATGAAAAATACTATTAGACAGTTTTACAGTTTATATTTGAGAGTGATATTATATAAGAGTCATAGAACAGGATTTTATGCCTTTAAATTGTAATGAATAAATTTTACAGAAAATTCAGCTGCAGTATTTAGATCTTGCTTTCACTGTAAAACCTGTCATTAATACTGCAAGACACTACATTATAAACAATTTAAATAAAATTTGCAGAAAAATTCAGTTAAATGAATAAAGCTTTTACAGTTAAATAATGTTTGGTATTTTTCAGTGAAATTGAAATGGGATTCAATGTACAATAAGTGACAACTGCATGTAAATCGTACTGACAGAATTACTTTAATAGCAGTGTGGTCATGTTAATTCAACAGAAATGGGCTGTTGGATTTACCACTTTAAAGTGTACATTTTTTGTAAATTACAACACTTATAAACTGTACAGGTTGTTCTGTAAAGTTGTTTACATTTTTACTGTATTTTTTACAGCTGTTAACCACAGCTGCCAGTTTTTTTCATAAAAAAAAGAATTTTTTTTGTATATATATTTTTTTAAAACGGCTGTCCAAAAGATCCCACAGACCTTAAACCTGAAGGAATGACACTATGTACCTGTTATCACATTCATAATGTTCTGCAACAAAATGATTTCCCATGTCAAAGTAAACTATAATCAAGTATTAATTTAAAAAAAAGTGATACTAAACAGAATAGTACCCGACTGACTTTCAGAACCAGCTGAGGTTTCTGACATCTCAGGCTGTGATGAGGGAATGGAGGTGGAAGAGGATGGACATTATGCTCCGAGACGTACAGCAGCTTGTATATTAGACTGGCTGCAGAATCCCAGTTTTATATCTTGGTGTTACAACCCCAATTAGTCTAGGGGTATGTGGGGAATAACACTTATTTGATTATTAAAAATATGAGTTGTGTGTGGGTAATCAAAGACCAGTAACAGTAGTGCAAGTCAATCCAAGTGATTTATTTATCTATATACAAGTGGTAAAGTGTGTAGTGCCAGGTGAGAGTGGTAATATTTACAAACTATTTACAGTAACACTGAACAGAACACCAAAGGGGAAAAAGGGACGCGAGCGGCACCAAAGCAAAGAAATTAACAAAACAAAACAAGTCTACCTATTTTAGCCCTCTAACCTAACTACAACAAAAGATAGAAAATAAATCTTCAGCGTCCAGGACGCTCTAACTACCTACACTAACTAGCCAAACCAAAAGTACAGAGGGTGGTGCTCGCTCCTAACCTAGTGTGTCTAATACAAATAAAACGGACCTCCTGCGTGCTGCACCATGTATGTCACGTGACGTACTTACCTGTCCCCTTTTCCCCAACACTAACAAAGTCACAACTGGGGTAACGAACAACAAAGTAACCATACAAACAAGTGACTAGAACAAAGTGGGGGAACATGGAACAATTGACATACAAGGACAAAACACAGTAAGGCAGCGTAACTTTACACAGAACAAACAAAGGTACAACAGGGTTTTAGTTTTTCACGACCAGGACAACAACGACTTCTCTTGAATGAATGCCAGCGGGTTTTAAATAGGCGGGGTCAGAGGTTGATTGGATGTCACGGCCGATGACATCAGCGGGGTTAATTGAGACAGACAGGAATGTTATCCAATGGGGCAACTGCTGCAGAGAGAGAGAAAGAGAGGGAGGGCAAGAGAAAAGGGGGAGAGAACAAAACACAAAAAACACGCGGACATACCCCAGAACGTAACACTTGGATTAAGCAGAGTGGCCAGTGTCATGATGCATGTTTCATAGGAAGCTGTCCTCTCAATAAGCAGCCTTGTGACGTTGCTGTACAGATGCAGTGCCTTTTCATCATTATCTTGTGAGAGTCTGATATTTATGGTGCACCTTAGCATACGTATGAAGGGAGTGATCCTGATACTCTTTTCTCCTCAGACAGTTTAGTAGTTGCCAGACACTCACTGATGTTGTGATACTCCTCTGAGGTCAAAAAAGCAGTTGCATCATGGCATATGTACTGTTCAAACGGGTGCCTCCCTCTTGTTTCAGCTTTAGAGTAGGTCTAGCCATCTGTTGCTGCATTTGTAAGAGCTTTTCTTTTGCTTTTAACCTGAAATATGCTTCAATAGCTGAAATACACTACAATCTTTTTTAGCTTTAGACTGATTAATTTAGACTGTTTGATGTAAAGCTTTAACAAAATTTCAGAGCCTGTGCAATGCAGGTTGTATGACTCATTAAGATGTTAGCACATGCTATCATGTTAGCAGCAGTACCAGTTACAGGTATCTTACTTTTGACTGAATGCCCCACTCCTCCATTAGAGCTGGGTTCATGTTAAGGTTAGGATTAATAAGCAGTGTGAATCTTTTCTCACACTCAGTAACACAGTTGACAGCTCATGCTTTTCATTTACAAAATGCCAAATATGCACCCATGTGTATGACAATAGTAAGAAATACTGTAGTATTTACAGTATTTAGTAAAGCTAATATATGAATGACACAAGCAAAAAGACCTTGACTGCTTGTGAATGTCTTTTGGCTATCTGAGCCATTATTTTTATAAAAAAGCCTCAGTGTTAGTATACACCAGCTGCTGAAAGCAAACTGAGCCCTTCATCTACAAGAGTGTGTTAGGAATAAAGTCACATTTTAAAGCAGTGCTGTTTTAAGCACATTTAAAATGTGTAGAAAAGAGAGGGTGAGAATATCTAAAAATGCATATAGCTGAAACTGAAAATGTGTTTTGAAATTTTGTTTGAGGATATAGGCAAAGTTAAGCTTTTACACATTATTAATACACATTTCTTAAATAGACAACCTTTTTTGTTGAGACAAGTTCAAATTTTTCCCCAAACTTCAGAATGCCTTTGTTTTTTGTTGATTCCATAAAAACAAAGTATCACTAATTGCTGTAACCAATTCAAACCACCATTTCCTTGAATGACCTCTGAAGAGTCATGTGGTCATGTGCTGAACTGAAGTTTTGGACATTACTGGTCTTGTGGTTTTGGCTACATGAATCAAGCACTGATACAGTGTTTCAAAGCAAAGGTTTTTGTTTTTTGACACACCTCAGAGCTTCAGTATCAAGGGTGACATCACTACTGCCTTGTTCTCTGACTACATTTTTTGGATTGTGATTTGGATTTGTTTGCCACAGTGTATTTTCTGGCATTGACTCTTCCCAGTCTCTTAAAACTTTTGCCTTTCTTCACAGACACTCAGTTTCAGCATCTCAAAAAAAAAAAAACTTTCTAAAGCCTTATTCAGACTGCATTCATTTTCCATGTGGACATGTGTAATGTAATTATTACCTAAGGATCTCTGGAATTTTAGTTTGACTCAATCATATTAACTTGTGGACTCCATGCCAGCTCGAGTGCACCCTGACATTAAAGCAAAAAGGAAACATACCAAAGGCTAAGAAACTCTGACATCCTACTTTTTACTCAATTTGTCAGTAATATAATTTATAATAAAAATTTTTATATTAAATTAGAAAAGAATACAAAATAGAAGCATTTTCACTAGCAGGCTCAGATGTTTTTTTAACTTTATTTTTGTGTGTTATATATATCTTGAGGTTAGAGAACTTGGTAGTTAGCTAGACATACCAAGATGTACCAAAGGATATTACCAGTTAAGGCTTATGCACCAGCACACAGCAAGGTTGACTCAAGACTGAGCACTGACTGAGTGGAGGGCTCTCCTTAAATAGACTCAGGCACAGGTGGGGCTGATTGACACTGATTATAATTAAGACCGTGCTCTCTGGTTACTATCTCTGGTTACTCTCTGGTGTACCGTCTAGTGTTACCACAAAGCCAGCTGGCCCATTACATTTGCTCTTTTCTATTCTCTCCTACCAAAAATCAAAATGAATCCGAGTTTAAAATGCAGAACAATAAAATATAGATGACATTCAAAAGAAACAACACTTCCTTGAGTTCCTTAATTTATGTTAAATGTAAGTTTCTAGCACAGACTATAGACATGTTATGGTCATATAACCTACTAATGAGCTAACCCTGCAAGCACTTACAATAAAGCTCAAATCAGTGTGTATTAAAGAGAGGTGTGTGTAGTGTGCATGAGGCCTGCTGCACGAGACCAGTTTCGGTGGCAACCCACGTATGTTTGTGTTTAGTTTGAGCCAACTCTGGTTTTTCATTCTCAACAAGGTGGACTGGTTTTTAGCAGTTTTCTTCGCCAAGGTAACTTACACTACACGGCTAACCTGCTCTGGAGCAGGTTTTATTCTGGGTAAGAGATCGCAAACTTAAAACTTATGTATTAAAATCAGCAGCTCAGTGTGTCAGATACTTGATGATACAAGATGGCGGTGCGGCAGTAGCATGCAGCGGCCGCTCCAGATCCAAAATGGTGCTATTTTTGTTTTTAGCCCGACTTTTTAACGGCACGTGGACATCGGAGCAACCAGTGTTTGTGTATACCATCACCAGACACTAATAAGTTACAGAAATCATGCAACAACCGATCTGCACGATGATCTGCTGGAGATGCTACGCGATCTTGGCTTGCTGCGGCGACCAGACCTCCAGCCCTCGGCGTCGCCTGATGCCGGTGGCCAGGGGAGGGGATGTCGTAAGCGGTGTGCGAGAAAGCAGACAATAAATTGGACTACATCCGACTCCAGCAAACTATGCGGCGTGAGTTTAGAGACTGCTGTGTCTTTGTTTTCACAGAGACATGGCTCAGCGACAGAGTTTGGGACACCTCCATTCAGCTAGACGGGCTAGCCTCGTTTCGTGCCGACAGAACCCAGATCTGTGCGGTAAGGCTCGCGCGGTGCCTTGTGTGTTTACCTCAACATGGAATGGTGCAAGAACTCAGTGCTAGTTTCTAGCTACTGGTCATCACTGGTGGAACTGTTAGATGCAGTTCCACTTTATTTACCACAGGAATTCACCAATGTCCTTATAATTGGAGTGTACATTCCCCCCAGCGCTAATGCTAAAGATGCGCACTGTGAACTGTATGGGGCTATTAGCGAATTGCAGAATTCACACCCTGACGGACTGTTTATTGTTGCCGGAGATTTTAACCATGCAAATCTCAAGTCAGTGCTCCCTAAATTCCATCAGCATGTGGACTTTGCAATGAGAGGGGAGAACGTGCTGGATCTTGTTTACACAAACATCCCCGGCGTGTACTGGGCGGAGCCCCGCCCCCACCTCGGCTACTCAGACCACATCTCTGTTATGCTAATCCCAGCATACAGACTGCTCGTCACACGCTCCAAACTGTTTCTGAAACAGGTGAAAACCTGGCCAGCAGGAGCCATCTCTGCTCTTCAGGACTGTTTTGAACACACTGACTGGCACATGTTCAGGGAAGCAGCAACTGACGGCGACTTCACCAACTTGAAGGAATACGCGACATCAGTGATCAGCTACATCAGCAAGTGCATTGATGACGTCACTGTCTCCAAGATCATCACTGCACACTCCAACCAGAAGCCGTGGATGACTGCACAGGTGTGTGCGGTGCTGAGGATCTGAGACTCCGCCTTCAGAGCAGGTGACAAGGTGGACCTAAAAACAGCGAGGGCCAAACTGTCCCGGGCCATTAGAGAGGCAAAGCGCACACACACACAGAGCATCCACAGCCACTTCAAGGACAGCGGAGACACGTGGCGCATGTGGCAGGGCATCCAGGCCATCACCAACTACAGGACATCATCACCTGCCTGTGACAGTGATGCCTCCCTCCCAGATGTGCTGAACAACTTCTACGCTCGGTTTAAGCCGCAGAATGATGTGGCAGCGAGAAAGACCACCCCTCCTCCCAATGACCAGGTGCTGTGTTTAACCACGGCTGACGTGAGGAAGACTCTACACAGAGTTAACCCACGGAAGGCTGCTGGACCAGACAACATTCCTGGCAGAGTGCTCAGAGGATGTGCAGACCAGCTGGCGGATGTTTTCACGGACATCTTCAACACCTCCCTGAGCAGTGCCATCGTTCCAAAGTGCTTCAAGGCCACCACCATCGTCCCCCATGCCAAAGAAATCTCCAGTGTCCTGCCTCAACGACTACCATCTGGTTGCATTACCATCCCACCCCCATCATCATGAAGTGCTTCGAGAGGCTCGTCATGAGGCACATCAAGATCCTGCTGCCCCCCTCACTGGACCCCCTGCAATTCACTTACTGCCCAAACCGCTCAACAGATGATGCCATCACCACCACCCTCCATCTGGCCCTCACCCACCTGGACTATAAAGACACATATGTTCGAATGCCATTCATAGACTTCAATTCAGCATTCAACACAATCATTCCTCAGCACCTGATTGGAAAGCTGAACCTGCTGGGCCTGAACACCTCCCTCTGCAACTGGATGCTGGACTTCCTGACTGGGAGACCTCAGTCAGTCCGGATTGGGAACAGCATCTCCATCACCACCACATTGAGCACTGGGGCCCCACAGGGCTGTGTGCTCAGTCCACTGCTGTTCACTCTGCTGACTCACGACTGTGTAGCAAAGCACAGCTCAAATCACATCATCAAGTTCGCGGATGATACAACTGTGGTGGGTCTCATCAGCAAGAATGACGAGGAGGAGGTGCAGTGGCAAACGGACTGGTACGGAGCCACGAACCTGTCTCTGAATGTGGACAAAACTAAAGAGATGGTTGTTGACTTCAAGAGAGCACAGAGTGACCACTCTCTGCTGAACATCGGTGGCTCCTCTGTGGAGATCGTCAGGAGGACCTCACCTGGTCCATCAAACCCAGCTCCATAACAAAGAAAGCCCAACAGTGTCTCTGCTTTCTTCGAAGGCTGAGGAAAGCCCATCTCCCACCCCCCATACTCACCATGTTCTACAGAGGGACCATCGAGAGCATCCTGAACAGCTGCATCACTGCCTGGTTTGGGAATTGCAATGCCTCGGATCGCAAGACCCTGCAAAGGATAGTGAGGACAGGTGAGAAGATCATCAGGGTCTCTCCTCCCTCCATCACAGACCCTTACACCACACGATGCATCCGAAAACCACCAGCATTGTGGATGACCCCACACACCCCTCACACAAACTCTTCACCTTCCTGCCATCTGGCAAATGGTACTAAAGCATTCGGGCCCTCACGACCAGACTGTGCAACAGTTTCTTCCCCCAAGCCATCAGACTCCTCAATACTCAGTGACTGGACTGACAACACACACACACACACACTCAACTGAACATCACCCCATCCTCTTTGCAATTTTTGCACATGTCCGTATTCAATTTCTGCTGCTACATATATTTATTATACACTGTATATAATCTTTATACTCTCTACCCAGCTACTACTCCTTAGGTTTACATTTACAGCAATTTATATTGTTACTCTTTTGCATTACTGTCATCTGATTCACTTTCTACTGGAACTGTGTACTAGTCGGTGTTGCACTGTATCTTACTGTGTCCACTGTCTCGTTTTGGTAGTTTTGTACTGTCTTGTGCTGTCCGCACATGTGGCACTGTGCACTTTATGTAAATATATGTAGTCTCCTGTAGTTCTGTGTTTGTTTTATGTAGCACCTTGGTCCTGGAGGAATGTTGTTTCGTTTCACTCTGTACTAGCTAGCTGTATATGGTTGAAATGACAATAAAACCACTTGACTTGACTTGGACATCTAAGGACTTTTTCTGCTACAACCTTCATCGACCATGTGTTTGTGTGTGTGTGTGTGTGGTCTGCTTAAGGAGCATTGCCTTGTCCTTACTGAGGACATCATGGTCTGCACCAAACACACCGAGAGAACCATTATAAATTATAAACCCACAGTTTCACAAATTAATTAATCTATTTATTGATTAACATACACACACAGACACTGCAGAGTGTCTGAGTGTGTTCTATTTCACCTCTTCTAAACTGCCAAGGGTGGAGTCTAACACCTGGATGTACTCTACTGAGTGTGTGTGTACCGTGCCAAGACCTTCAACAAATTTAAACAGTGACAAAGACACAGTATTTATTATAGATACCTTTTCATCGCATTTCTCTACTCACCTCGAACCATGTCGCACCTCTTGTGCATCTTGGATCTAAGTGACCTATGGTCAGAGCTACTGGTAACCTTTCCTCTAAAGCTGGCAATAGACTCCTGTCTTCTCCTCATGGTTGCAGTGAGTGAACTCTTCTACTTTTGGAGCCATTGGAGCTCTGTTTTTATTTATTGGTGGATTTCATTTTACCCACAGAAAAGTGAAATACCCACACTGACCTCTGCATCTCCCTGTGCTCTGAGTGAAAAAAGGAAAATGTAACTCTATCTAGTTTGTGTTTTAATCATTTGGCTGACCAGGTAAAAAGTAAATATCATTCATTAATAAATTAAAAATTGTAATCATTGGGAAAATGCTGTGGTATAAGAGGAATACATTCAATTTCCACCTGTTTTTGTGCACTGTAATAATACATGTACAATGGTAATATATCCACAGTCTACCGTCTAGACTCAACTGTCCTGTGCTTAATGGTTGTATATTCTATTGTAAGGCATTGTGTATAGTCTATTGTCTGACTGTTTGCACTGTTGTCTGCTGCTGTTTCATGTTAAATGTAGCACCATGTCCTGGTGAGAAGGAATGACAAAGCTGACTTCAACTTTGAAACTCAAAAACTACTCAAAGTACTCAATTTAATTACTCCCCTAACCCTAACCCTAAATTTAATTACTCATTATTATTATTATTATTATTATTATTATTATTATTATTATTGTTATGTTAGTACTTGCAGCTGGATTTGCAGTTAAAGGAATCCTAAAAGTTGGGAGTACTGCAGCATCCCCTAGGGTTTGGGTTAGAGTGTTCACCATCACACTCCCCAGTGCCCCAACCCCCAACATACTTCCACCAAAATCCTGATTTGGTTTAATCAAAGTTTTATGTAAAGTAGGACAAAAGGACGGAGTGGTTTGCATAAGCCATTTTGCCTAAAAGAAGACAAAAACATAGCTCTGATTATCACCAAATGGAAAAAAGCCCTCAGAAAGTCACAGTGACAAAATTGGCCTACATGTGTATGTTGATGAATGCCAGTCACCCACAAATTACCAGGCATGTGCCCAACACAACTGATTTGCATTTGGTCATGCCCACAACACTCCATAAAAGGCAAAACTCAGGGCTAAAATGACAAGTATATGGCAAAAAAAGGGTTTTCTCAGAGGTAGAAGTGAAAGTTATTTTAACTCTCATCTATGCCAATAAAAATATAGAGTGGTCCCAAAAAGTATATGGACACTTAAGCCACATTTACAAATGTTTTAATTTCTCTGCATTTGACAAAACATGTCAAATCAAGTGGCATTTATTTTAAAGAAAGATACCACAACCACACTTTTCAACGGCACAACGGCACAGCGTTGGTTATAGATTACCAGCAAAGAGTGGAGAGGAGTACCAATGATCTTTCCCACTGTCTTTACTATGCAGTTCATTTATTTCAGTTCAGAACGTTTGTAGTTTCTGAACCAGACAGTGATGCAATAGGTCAGTACGCTCTCAATGGTGCCCTTGTAGAAAGAGGTAAGGGCCGGAGTGGGAAGACTCTCCCAATTTAGCCTCCAGAGTGGGTGGAGTTGCAGCTTCTTGACAATGGCCATGATGTTGATGGTCAAGGTCAGGTCACTTAATGCTGCCATCAATGATCAGTGGGGGATGTTTGGGTGTGCGGCCCTTCCTGAAGTCAATTACCATCTCCTTGATCTTGTCAATGTTAAGGGAGAGGTTGTGATTCTTACACCCCGCTGCCAGCTGCTCCACCTCCAACCTGTATGCTGATTCATTGCCTGTAGTGGTGAGACATACCACTATAGTGTCATCAGCAAACTTGATGACGTGGTTGTTACTGAATCTGGTGTTGTAGTCATGTGTCAGCAGGGGGTACAGCAGGAGATTCAGGACACAGCCCTGAGGTGAGTCTGTGCTCAATCAATTAGGTCTTGATGCATGGCTGCCAACCCTGACTGTCTGCTGCCTCAGTGTCAAGAAGTCCAGCATCCAATTACAGGTGCCAGTGTCCAAGTCCAGCAATCTCAGCTTCTTAGCTGCTGTGCTATGATTGAATTAAACACAGAGCTGAAATCTATGAAGATGATTCTGGCATAGGAGTACTTTTTTTCTAGGTGGGACAGAGTGAGATGAAGTGTGGTTGATATTGCATTCTCAGTGGACCGGTTGGCTTTGTATGCAAACTGTAGGGGGTCTAGGTTTGCAGTGAGGAATGCCTTACTCTGCATGACAAGCCACTCAATGCACTTCATTGCTATGGGTTTGAGAGCCAAACTGTGTAAGTTATTCTTGCAGGCTGGGTTTGACTTCTTGGGCAAAGGTATAATGGTCACACTCTTGAGGCAGGTGGGCACTACTACTTGAACGAGTGAGCTGTTAAAAATGTCAGCAAAGAATTCCTTCAGCTGTTCTGCCCTAAAGAACATGCCCAGTAATATTTAATATTAATTTATAATTGATATTTAATATTATTGACTGGACCATCAGCCTTGCGGGGGTTGATGCTGGAGAAGGCCCTCTTCAATCTGAGTAGGGACAGCTGGAGTACCTTGTTACTGGTGGTGGTGTAAGTTTTTGTGCTCTAATTTTGTTGGTTGCCTCAAATCGTGTGAAGAAGTCATCAAGTTTATGGTAAGGAGGGGTCATTGTGGCCTGCCTGTGGAGGGGGCTTGTATTCTGTAATGGTCTGGAAACCTTGCCACAAGCAGGTTATTCTTGGCCAGTGTGTAAGCTGCAGCGTCTGTAGATCTGAAAGCAGTATTCTGGATCCTTAACAGTGAGCGGACTTCCCCAGTCAGCCAGGGTTTCTGGTTGGCATGCATCTTGATGATGTTAGCAACAGTCAAGTCCTCCATGCAGTTATTAATATATACAATAACAGACTCTATGTACTCCTCCAAGTTAGTGTTGCTGTCACATGTTGCTACCTCATTGAAGATTTCCCACTGTGTGGATTCAAAACATTCCTGTAGTGTTGGAATTGCTTCCTATGGCCATACTCTGACTTCTCTGAGGCATGGTTTCTCTTGTTTCACCTGGGGCTGGTATGCAGGTGTTAGCATAACAGTTAGGTGGTCAGAGTTGCCAATGTGGGGTGAGGTCTTTTCGTTTGTATACACAAGTCAAATGAATTATTTTCCCTTGTTGCAAAATTCACATGTTGGTTGAACTCTGGTAAAAAAGACTCACCTGGTTGAAATCTCCAGCAATGATGAAAAATGTATCGAGGTGGGTCGTCTGTTGCTTGCTGATGGTGTTGTAGAGTTTACTCATAGCCTCCTTCACATTAGTGTTTGGGGATACATAGACTGCCACAACAGCAATTGCAGTTAATTCCTGTGGCAAGTAGAAGGGTTGGTATTTCACAGTTATGAACTCTACATGCGGTAAACAGAATTTAGAAATCGCCCTGGCATCTTGGCACCACAATTTGTTGACAGAAACAGCCAGACCACTGCCCCAAAGATTACCAGATATCATGGCTACTCTGTCTGCTCTGTGGAGTGTTAGCCCATCCAGCTCAAGTGCAGTGTCTGTAATGTTTTCATTGAGCCACGTCTCAGTAAACACAAAGATACAGTACTCCCTCAAGCTGCGCTGAGATGCTCTTGAAAATCTGATATGGTCTGGTTTATTGTCCAGTGAATGAACATTAACCAGTGTGATATTTGGAATTGCTGGCTTGTTTGGGTTAGCTGTTAGCCTAGCCTGCACTCCACTCTTGCCCCGCTTCCACGTCCTGTCACACCATTTTTGATGTTTCCTTTGAGGCATAGTTCCAGGCAAGGTCGTGGTCTCCTTAGATACTGCTGAGCGTAGCAAACTATGCTCACTAAGTTGATTTAGGTCTCCCAGCCAGCCTCTCATAGCACTAGTCCTTGTTTCTTATTTCCAGAAGAAACTGCTGGTCATAAACATATTTCTCTTGCTTTTAGGTCTTTACTCAGTATAACAAAGATGTAGATATAGACAAGGGTGAATAAAATAAAGGCACAAACACTCAGATCTTTTCTCACTACCATCAGATCCAGCCTGATGAATGGTTTCAGCCACATTACTGTCCTTCTGTGTCCATGCTTGTTGATCCTGTTTTGAATAGTTTGTGTTGTAATTGTATTTGGTAATTCTTAATTATGTCTGAAGCAATCCTTGCTGCTGTTTCTCACCTCAAGACTTCTTGATTTTATTCACAATTATCCTGCCAAGTCTGCTGGTGGTCTTTCTGGGTCTGTCTGTACGTTGTCTGTTTTCATTCAAGTCTTTTGTCTCTGAACTGTTTTTTTTTTTTTTGCTGATCTGGCAAATAGAGTGGCCTTCTTTGTAGAGAGATGATGCTAAACTTTTTTTTTTTCCAAACTGTACTTCTCTTTTCTTAGTCTTTTTGCAATAACTTTTAACAAGCTGTTCCCAAGGTAATTTGTAGTGGATGTATGTAATATATTATCTTCAATTAGTATTCTTAAGCAAAAATTTACACATACTCAAGAGCACAAGTAGAGTATGAAAATTTTTCTGAACTTACAGTCATAGGAAAAAGAAAGTACACTCTCCTTCAATTCTATGTTTTTAGTAATCAGGGCCTAAATAACAATTGTGTGGTCTTCACCAACCTCTATACACAAACAAATAACCTCAGGGGACAACAAAAACACAACCGATTTCAAAATGTAGTCATTTTTTTTTGCCAAAAAAGTAAACCAACGTTCATAAACCAGGTGTAAAAAATAAGTACACCCTATAATTCAGTAAGATGTAGAACCACCTTTAGCAACAGTAACTTTCAAATTTATACATTTTGGCCCACTCTTCTTTACAACATTACTTCAGTTCATTGATGTTTGAGGGCATTTGTTTATGCACAGCTCTCTTAAGATCCTGCCACAGCGTCTCGGTGGGGTTGAGGTCTGGACTTTTACTTGGCCATTCCAAGACCTTGATTTTTCTCTTATTTAGCCATTCAGATGTTGATTTGCTGGTGTGCTTGGGATCACTGTCCTGTTGTATGCCAATTTTGTCCCAGCTTAAACTGCTGGACAGATGGCCTCACATTTGTGTCAAAAATATTCTGGTATATAGTGGTGTTCATCTTTGTCTCAATGACGGCAAGTTTCCCAAGTCCTGTGGCTGCAGAAAAAGCCCAAATCATCACCCCTTCAACACCATGCTTGACAGTTGGTATGTGGTGTTTGTGTAGCACTTACTACATATAAGTTTGTTGGACCAGTACTAGGTTCGAAGGAAGAGCAGTTACTAATGGCTAAATAAACAAGAAACACCACAGACCAAGAATAAGTTTAAATGCCGGCTTGTTTATCAAAAGAATTACTCAGGGGTAGGGGTAACTATAATTTGGTACCAGATAGACATTCACACAAACATAACATAA
>CM040471.1:23322642-23354274 GCA_022758105.1 Pangasianodon gigas | reverse complement strand
AGCAGCTATGCTCATACTTACATAGGAATAACATTCATGAAATGTATCAGTCAGGATTTAGGCCTCATCATAGCACAGAGACAGCGCTGGTTAAAGTGGTAAATGACCTACTACTGGCCTCTGATCAGGGTTGTGTCTCCTTGCTTGTGCTGCTTGACCTTAGTGCAGCTTTTGATACCATTGATCATGCTATTCTCCTCGATAGACTAGAAAATGTAGTAGGCATTAAAGGAACAGCCCTTTCCTGGCTCAGGTCTTATTTGACTGATCGTTATCAGTTTGTAAATGTAAATGGTGACTTCTCATACTAAGGTAAAGTTTGGTGTCTCGCAAGGCTCTGTTTTAGGCCCACTGCTCTTTTCTTTATATATGCTACCTCTGGGCAAAATTATCTGTAAACATGGTATTAGCTTCCACTGTTACGCTGATGACACACAGTTGTATGTTTCAGCAAAGCCAGATGACAGACACCAGCTTAATAAAGTTGAGGAATGTGTAAAGGACATTAAACACTGGATGCTTATTAACTTTCTCTTACTTAATTCTGACAAGACAGAAGTACTTGTACTAGGACCACATGCAGTTAGAAGTAAGCTTTCTGATTACATAATAACTCTGGATGGCCTTTCTGTTTCATCATGTGTGATTATCGACTCTAGTCTTTCTTTTGAAGCTCATGTAGATAATATAACTAGGATCGCTTTCTTTCATCTCAGAAATATTGCTAAAATAAGAAATATATTGTCACTACACGATGCAGAAAAATTAGTTCATGCTTTTGTTACCTCTAGGTTGGATTATTGTAATGTCTTACTGTCTGGATGTTCCAGTAGATGCATAAACAAGCTCCAGTTAGTCCAGAATGCAGCAGCAAGAATCCTTACTAGAACCAGAAAATATGACCACATCACCCCTATCTTATCCACACTGCATTGGCTCCCAATCAAATTTCGTATTGATTATAAAATACTACTATTGACCTATAAAGCACTAAATGGTCTCACGCCACAGTACCTGAGCGAACTTTTGGTCTTTTATGATCCGCCACGCCTACTTAGATCAAAAGGTGCAGGCTATTTGTTGGTACCTCGAATACTGCGTGCTACAGCTGGGGGTAGAGCTTTCTCTTACAAAGCCCCACAGTTATGGAACAGCCTTCCACTTAGTGTTCGGGGCTCAGACACAGTCTCAGTGTTTAAGTCTCGGCTGAAAACATATTTGTTTAGTCAAGCCTTTTGTGAATAGTTTTTTCTTAGGTGCAGGGGCAGGTCTGGAGGGTTCACAGGCATAGAGTGTTGTGGTGAACTGGGATGTTTGGATGCTGTCGCCCCCCCACTCTCACGCGTTCACTCAGGTTTGTCGATGGTGGAGTGGCTGCTGCTTTATGTCCCAGGGTGCCCTCATGTCTGTGTTAGCTTCTGGCTCTCCCTTTTAGTTATGCTGTCATAGCTAGTCTTGCCGGAGTCCCTGCTTGCACTCTGCACGCAAAGTACATTGTCCTTAACCATTAGAGGACAAAAGCTTACCTAACAATCTCTCCCTCTTTCTCCATCTCTCTCTCTCTCCCTCACTCTCTGTCGAGCTACACATGCTACTTCTGAGATGCCAGTGATCCTGACCCCTTCTGCTCCTCCTCACTGCCTGACCCATTCTGATGCCCCTTCTGCTCCTCCTCGCTGCCTGACCCATCCTGATGCCCTACTTCTGGTTGGAGTTCTCATCGGTTGAGTTCATTTGCTGCTGCTGGGGGTGGCCCCATATGGATGACCTGAAGAACCATTTGGTTTGCTGGGGATAGTGCCACCTGGGGGCTGTGGAGATGGCTTGGGGATCACATATGGGGAGCTGTACTGTAATGGCTTGGGACTGCGATTGCTGTAGTGGCTTTGGGGCTGCAAAGACAAAGACAAGAAGGTCATCAAGATAGCACAAAAGCTTTGAGAAATTCATATCACCAAAATCCCTAGCATCATTCTCATGAAAGAGACTGGGCTATTACAAAGCCCCAAGGCATACGATTATATTCGTGTAGGCCTAGCAGTGTTGTAAAGGCTGTATACTTCTTGTCATTTTCATTCATTGGGATACTGTAAAAACCTGAGGTGAGGTCCATTGTGCTAAAGAAGCAGTTTCCACCAAGGGCAGCAAGACAATCAGCTGGGTGTGGAAGGGGGTGTGCATCCTTTACGGTCCTGGCATTTAGCCACCTGAATATACGCAAATACGCAACCCACCATCCTTCTTCCTCACCATCACTAATGGTGATGCATACTCACTTGAAGACTTCCTGATGATACCTCTTTCTTCCATGTTATAGAATATTTTAACCACAAAATATTAACCACAAAATGTGTACTCATATTTGATAATGTTTAATCCTCAATGTTATAGACGTATGGAACCTATATAGTGCAAAATGTATCAATGTACCCAGTATCTCAGTAAAAGGCTTGCTGACTGGAACTGTGTGTGTGGGACAATGAGGCCCAAAACTGACCTATATGACCTAACATATGCATGTGTATCCTGAGTAAGGTGGGAAAACAAGCTGTAAATTTAAGTGAGTAAGGATTTTAGATAACCATATGGGGTAATATGAAAACAGGATACACATGTATGGGAATATTGTGCCTTGTTAGAAACAGGATGTGAAAGTTTTTTTTCATGTAAATGTGTATAAGAATGCACTTCTGAAGAGTTGAGTAGCATTTTCTCTGCAGAGAACTGCTCGGCTTGATTCTTGAAAGAATAAAGTCTATTGGCCTCAACACCCCTGCTCTCCGGAGTGATCTTTGCACCTTTGGTTAATCTTCGTTAATTGCTACAACACAACTTTCACCCCAGATGGGACCTGTGTAAGAGCCAGGAGGGCTGAGCTGTGGGCTTCTGGAAGCAATCCACTTGAACTCATGCCGGCATTAAAAAAAGGAAGGCAATTATGCCAATTAAAATTTATGCCATTAAAATATTGGTTTTGAGTGGTTCACTTGTGGCTTGCCTGTGGCGGTTTAAGCACTCAAAAAAGGCTGTTCCAGATGAACTAAAAAATAACGGAAAGAGGGGTTTTGAGGTCAAGAAGTAATGCGCATACGATTAATTCTTTTTACTGTTAAGAGGGCTTTGATAGATAGCAGTAAAGCATGTAAATAAGTGTAAGAGCAAAAGGGTCTGTCGTGTTGAGGAAGTGTATCAATGAGTGTTGGCTGTTTAAGTCTCTTGAGAGTAGCAATATAGTGTATAGCTGTGTAGTAGTGTAAATAAAGGTTTGAGCTGCTAAAGAGCTCTTCCTGCTTTGGTTTCTGCTTTTTTTGTCTTTGGCGTTTTATATGCTATCCCCGGCTTGGGGTTTCTGTGAATGATTTTTCTGTGTGTCTTTCTTTTGAGTGTTTGTGTATTGCTCGCCGCAGCAAGTGTGTGTAACTACTGTGTGTGTGTGTGTGAGCAGCAGAGGTGAGAGATGGGCTACACTCCTGGAATCCAATGTCGAAAAACACATCCCCATATTTTTCTACATGACACCTAGTGTGTGTGTATACAAGTTTAAGTGTGCATGAAAAAATAAACTCTGGGTTTGGCTGGATATTAGACACGTACCTCTCCTGGACTGTCACTTAAGTGTGACCTCGTAGAGACGGACGTGACTATATCATGCTGACCAGAGTGAGTGAATAATGAGGTCTGTAGATAAGGGGACAAGTTATGACCGATGAGCTCCAAAGTTTCTTTGGAGACTGTATGAATGTGTGAGCCAATCAGTAAGCCAGGAAAAAGGAGTGTGTATGCCAGTGTGCATGTGTGTGTAAATCAGAGTGATCCCATATGACAGACCAAATGAGCTGTTTCTGTGTGTTTAGTGACTGTTGAAAAGGGAAAAAAAGTTTTATAGGCTTTTGGGATATTTGTTAAATTGTTCTGGTTCTGACGTAGAACAAAGAGTTGCATAAATAATAATAATGTTCCTAATACATAGTTTTGTAGATTATCTGGGCATTTGTCTGAATGCAGCCATTGTGATCTGGATAGAGAACTGCAATCTCTACTGGGTGGCATGTTGTTCTACTGAGTTTTCTGCTGGGTGTAAAAGGTCTAACCCATTTAAATCTGCTTTTAACTTTATGCTCTATGTATTGCACCGTATAGTAGACACTGTGTAGAATGTCCGTTTGGGGACAACAAAAGTGCTTTGTTGTATTATAGGAATTGTTAGGGGAGGAGCGAAAGAGAGTAAGGGTGAGAGTGTGCAAGCTGTTAGGAAGCACTGAATGTGCTGTGCAGTATATACAATTGCATTTTGTCTCAGATGTATTTTATGTTTTCATATTTGTAAGATTATGTGTGTCTGCTTATTGGATAAGGGCATGAACATCAAAGCGGGGGATTTTAATCAAACATGCCTGAAAACAGTACTACCTAAATTCACCCAATATGTTAAGTGTGCTACCAGAGGGAAAAATACACTGGACCATGTGTATTCCAACATAAAGAATGCCTACAGGGCTGTACTCAAAGCCTGTGCCAACCAGCTCGCCGGGGTCTTCACAAAGATCTTCAACCTCTCACTGACATCAGCCATCATCCCACCCTGCTTAAAATCTACTACCATCATCCCTGTCCCTAAAAAGACAGCCACCAACAGCCTGAACGACTACAGACCAGTTGCACTCACACCAGTAATCATGAAGCGCTTTGAGAGACTGGTCTCACAGCACATCAAATCCAGCCTTCCTCCCACCTTTGACCCACACCAATTTGCATACAGAGCAAATAGATCTACAGAAGATGCCATCACCATAGCCCTTCACACTGCATTAAACCACCTTGAAGGGAACCTCCAGGGAACCTATGTAAAAATGGTCTTCATAGACTACAGCTCAGCATTTAATACGATTATCTCAGACATTCTAATCAGCAAATTAACTGATCTGGGCCTCTCTCCTTCCATCTGCACCTCACAAACTGTTAGGCTTGGACCCCACCTCTCCTCCACCATCATGCTCAGCACCGGTTCTCCACAAGGCTGCGTATTGAGCCCTCTACTCTACTCTTTGTACACATATGACTGCACTCCCACTCATTCTACCAACACCATCATCAAATTCACTGATGATACTACAGTGATTGGACTTATCTCAGGAGATGATGAATCAGCTTACAGAGATGAAGTACAGAAACTGGAGGTGTGGTGCTCTGATAACAACCTGACTCTAAACACCTCAAAACCAAAAGAGCTCATTCTGGACTTCAGGAGGTGCAGTGCTGACCCAGCCCCACTCTACATCAATGGGGACTGTGTGGAAAGGGTCCACGCCTTTAAATTCCTGAGTCCATATATTTGATGACCTATCTTGGTCCGCTAACACCTTAGCAATCATCAAAAAGGCACAGCAACGGCTACACTTCCTCAGAGTGCTCAGGAAAAACAACCTGGAGTGCAAGCTGCTGGTGGCCTTTTACCGCTCCACCATCGAAAGCATGCTAGTATACAGCATTTCGGTGTGGTACTCCAGTTGCACTGCAGCAGACAAGAGAGCCCTCCAAAGGATAATCAGCACACCCCAAAAAATCACTGGATGGTCAGTGCCCTCCCTGGAAGACAATGCCTGCTTCTGCTATCTCACTAGGGCCAAAAACACCATCAAGGACACATCACACCCAGGCCACCACCTGTTTGATCTACTGCCCTCAGGCAGGCGGTACAGATCCTTAAGAACAAGGATCACTCACTTTAAATTGTCAATGTGCAATACTACCTCTGATCACTGTGTCCAACTACAGTGATTTTTCATCAATCTCTACTTTTTGTCTATACTTGCTGTTTATATCACATGTAGAATGTCAATGTGCAATAATGGTCACTTTATTTATCAGGACTCTAAACTCTCCATGCACTAAATATAGAATGTAAATGTGCAATTACTATCTCTGGTCACTTACTCAACTGCAGTCACTTATTCCATTTCAGTCTGTATTCTGTGTGTCTATACTTAACTGTTTACACCAATGTAGAGGGTAATGTGCAATACTATCACTGGTCACTTTTCAGAATGTTGTGAATGCTCAATGTGCAATATTATGACTTAGTCACTTGCTGTATATACTTTATACTGAATACTTGCTGTACATACATACATACTTTTATACTATACGGTATACTCACTTTATAGTCTATTTATTGTCTAATGTTATATGTTTTTTTTATAACACAAGTCAGAAGCAGTGCTCCTAATTTCGTTGTATACAGAGATATACAATGACAATAAAGGCTTTCATTCATTTCATTCATTAACTTACATCAGATATTCCTTGGGGTGTTCTTATATGCTTCTTAGACATGGAAAAATTGTTCTGTTAGTGGTTTATGTATGCAATGTGGGCCTAGTTCAGAGCACTGTGTACATATCTGTTTAATTTAATAAGTAATAGAAGGACTGATGTTTAGTAAGACTGTAGTGACTTTAAATACGGACTGCTCTCATAATTCCATAAGTAAGCTCAGACTATAGAGACTCATTATGGCAACTACCCCATTGAGTTGTTAGGGAACAAACACCCTTTGTGTAAATAACTAATAGCAAAGTTTCAAAAAAGTGGGAAAAGAGAACCAGAAGCATGAACACAAACTGGCCAAGTGAGGGATCATTTGATGTGTCCTCATGCATGGAGATGGAAACGTTAATCAAAAACCATAAAGTAAAAGATAAAAGCAAGAAGTGGGAAGCCAAAAAAGAGATAGAAAAAGACGTTTTGTCACTGTTCAAACAATAAGGGGAGTCTTTATGGAAAAGCATGAAGCAAGCAAGAAAGATGTTGAAAAGTGTTGATAAAAATTCCAAGGAGAAGACGAAAGAAGCATTCGAGGGACCACCACCATATGCCCCTCCAGAGCCACCCAACAGACAGTTCCCAATGGTAACAGGTACAGTGCATGTTAGAGGGGAGGGGAACTGGGTCCAGCCCTATCGAGAGCCTCCACAAGGCCCAGTAAACCCATGGGGTGGGCCAAACCAGGGGTACTAGGGATGCCCAGAGAATCCTACAGGGGAGGGTCAGCATCCAATCTTAACAACTGATGCTGATCAAGAAACTATGCTGCAGGTTAATATAGAGGGAAAACTTCTATGATGGTAGACACTGGAGCCACTTACACACGTGTAAGTCCAAATTATGCCTCTCACCTCCACTTGTCTGGTAAATTTGCAAAGACAGTAGGATTTTCGGAACAGATGCAGCTAATTCCTATGACTGCTTCAGTATGTTTACGAACCCCAAACAAGTGTAACATTGCCCATTCTGGTGTCTGAGCAAAATCCTATTAATTTGTTAGGGAGAGATGCATTATGTAAATTGGGACTTCAGATCTGGTGTTGATTGGGTATATATAGAACACAACTGAATTAATAACCAGAGGCTGATTAGTAAACCAAAAGCAAATGTATACTGGATAGGAGAGGTAGAAAGTGATGTAATGTTAAGTGTTAAAAAGTGGTAAAAGTACACAGAGGCACAGATCCCAGGTGCACAATGGCCAAGATCCAACTTTCATTGTACAATGCACTGACACACAGTCAGACACTGAATATGAGAAAAATGGCTAAAAGAAACTAAGGATAAAACAGAGCACCAGAAGATACCATGATGTCTCAATATTTAATATTAGGTAAACAAGGAGCCGCTATGCAAATAGATTCATGCGAATGTATTCAAAAATGGTTTCAAGTACCTGACACTGTCTCACATATCACTTTGTGTGTAGGTAAAGCATCAAAAGATCTGGGACCCATGATGAAAAGAGCAGAAGAGAGTGAATGGAATGCCATTTAGCACCCTTTAATTTTCCATTCCACTGATAAATCATATATTAAAATTCTCTGTGCAACACCAATAACAGGACTCCCACAGGAAGTGGTACTCAGCTGTGCATTACAAATACCAGGCACAGAAACAACTGAAAGCATAGTGTCTAGAACAGATGATTTAGTACATCAAATGGAGACACAGGTTCCTGGGCTACTCACAACATGACACTGACGTTAGTCTGATTAAATCAGCAAGCCCTATTAAGATTAGGGCCAGACCAGGAGCAGTTTTACCGCAAAAGCAACAATACCCACTGCATCCTGATGCAGAATTAGGTATTAAAAAAAACATTGATGGATTAGTTCTGGCTGGGGTACTAATAGAAACAGTTAGTTTTTGCAACACTCCAATTGTACCTGTCATTAAAGCAGTTAAATCGAAACTGCATTTAGTGCATGACTTAAGGGCTGTCAATGAAGTAGTGGAACACTGGCCAGCTGAGGTACCTAACCCCCCCACATTGTTAACTAATGTCCCTCCTGATGTCAAGTATTTTAAAGTGATTGATCTTTGCTCAGCCTATTTCAGTGTTCCTCTATCAGAGGAAAGTAGACATTCATTTGCCTTTACTTGTGCTGGTAAGCAATACACATACACTAGATTGTCTCATGGTTTCAAACATTCCCCACATGTATTCAATCAAGTACTTAGGGCTGATCTAGCAGATCTTTCACTGGAAAGTACGTTATCGCAATACATGGATGACCTTATGATTTATTCTACGTCCCTAGAACAGTGCCATAGAGTCTCTATTAAAGTGTTAACCAAACTGGCACAGGGCGGGCATAAGGTATCCAAGACTAAACTGCAATACTGTCAGCCACAGGTTGAATATATAGGCTGCTTGATAGCATATGGAACTACAGCAATAACACCAACCCAATTAGAAGGAATAAGTAAGGCCCCACTGCCACAGACTGTAGAACAAATGATGACTTTTCTTGCTTTGACAGGTTTCAGCTCAGACTGGGTAGAGGACTATGCAGTGAAAACTACACCGCTGAGGGAAATTATGAAGCAAGCTGGACAACAGAATTTGCATTCAGCTCTAAAATGGAACGGTGATGCATTGTTAGCCTTTGAATCCATCAAAAAGGAACTTCAGACTGCACCTACACTAACTACCCCAGATTACACTAAACCATTCAGTTTGTATGTAGCAAATAGAACAGATGGATATGCTCTGCAGTGTTAATGCAAGAAACATGTAGTGGCAAAAAGAAACAACCCATTGCATACTATAGCTCTAAACTGGATAGTGTTGCACAGGGCTATCCTCCATGTTATCACCAAGGGCTAGCTGCCTTATACTATGCTTATGAAAAAGCATCCACTTTAACTATGGGCTAACCAGTAATCATAATAGAAAGAGGTAGATTTGTTTTGACTCAGGCACGTAATCAGGCCTATTCATCTTTTCTCACTCCTGATGTAAGTATCAGACGTTGTTCTACAGTGAATCCTGCTGACATGATTCCTTTAGATTTTGAAGGTAGCCCACATGACTGTGTAGCAGACTCTTTAGCTTTCATATGACTCAGACCAGACCTTGAGTCCACACCTCTTGCTGATTACTTTGTAGGTGGTTCATGTTTTAGAGACCATTTGGGCAACCATGCAGGTTATGCAGTGGTTAGAAAAGACCAGGATGAGTTTGTAACAGTGACTTCACAACATTGTGAGCAGCCATGCTCTGCCCAATTAGCTGAATTGAAGGCTCTCCCTACTGCATGTCAGTTAGCACAAGGAAAGGTGGCTAATATATAGTCTGACTCTGCTTATGCCCATGGGGTGTGTCATTTATTTAAAATGGGTTTTTAAAAAGAGTGAATGAACACCTATTCAACATGCTGAACAAATTAGTCAGTTAATGTCAGCCATGATGCTGTCATCAGATGCCAAGCTCATAAACATGGAAATGATTTTGTCATCAAGGGAAATAATGCTGCAGATTTAGAAGCCAAGAAGGCCTCAGGCTGCAGATGGCAGTGTTAGCACCAATGGTTAGTGTAGAACCACACCCTCAGCTAGAAGACCTCATCCGTATACAGCTCCAGGCCAGTCAGTTTGAAAAAACAGAGTGGCAACATAGGGGTGCTACTAAGGCTGTAGATGGTGTATGGCGTTCACATGAAGGACTTATTATTGCACCTTATTACAGCACTTCTTACTATTCTCATATCTGATGCACATAATCTAGATCACTGTGTGAAGGTGGAGGTTATAAGAAAAATTAAACAACAGGGGTATTGGTCCCCATATCTACAGGTAACAGTAGATAAATATTTGTCTGAGTGTGAAGTCTGTGCCCACAATAACGTCAGGAAAGGAACCTCAGCACCAACAGGTCATATGCCTGTCCCAGAAGGCCCATTTAAACATCTGGTGATAGACTATGTAGAAATGATAAGCACAAGGTAAAAGGTATATGTTAGTGGTAATAGATAGATTCAGTAGATGGGTGGAAGCAGTGCCATCAGTAGATCAAGCGGCAGGAACAGTAATTAAGTTCTTGACAAGAGAAGTAATTCCAAGGTTTGGTATACCGTCAGCTCAGACAATGGTTCAGCATTTGTTCAAAACACAGTGAAGAAAGTGTTTCAGCAACTAAGAGGCTAAAACAAAGGCTGGGATGTGTTTATCATCCTCAATCACAGGGAATGGTGGAGAGAGTTAATGGTACTTTTAAAGCTAAACTCAATAAGATTTGTGCTAGCACTAAGCTTAATTGGATTGATGCAGTTCTCCTTGCACTCATGAGCTACCGCATGCAAACTAACAGAATGACACATGAAATGACGCATGCAAACTAACACCACATGAAATGACCCATGCCTGTGCCAGGATGGAGAGGTCCCTATAAGGGACCCAATTTGGAACAATTACAAATGGAATTGAAAGCATATATGCAACAACTAACTGCTATACATAAAGCCATCTATTTACAGGAAAAGAAAAAGAAGCCAAAAGAAGAACCAGTTACACCATGTCCAGTGATACTGGGAGATCAGGTGTATCTAAGAGTGTTCAGAAGAAGATGGAATAAACCCAGAAGGGAATGACCCTACAAAGTGGTAAAAGCTATGCCAACAGCAGTACAAGTAGAAGGTAATACTACTTGGTATCATTAAATCACTGTACCAGAGTCCCTACAGTAACACCAGAAAAACAAAAAGAAAATGAACAGCAAGCTGGGACCTCAGAGGAAAGTCATGAAAAGACAAAAACAAGCACTGTTGAAGGAGAGAGAGGGACCCGAAACAAACCCAGACACAAGTGATGGAGGAGGAGGTAAGCCAACATCCACCCCTGTGGATCAAGAGAGTGAAGAGGATGAGCTTGGTATCTGGCTTGATACTTACCACAGTGTACCTGTTACAGCTGGTCCCGCAGACTCAGACTCCACTAGCTGCTGATCAAAGTTCAACACACATAACTTAATCAAACAGCCTGTGACTGGGTCACAAAGTAACCCTATGCCAACCCTTACAAGGCAACAATTAAATGAGGAATGAACAATATCTAGTGATAAAATTACTGATAGAGGAATAAAAGAAAAGTTATTAAGAATAGCACAAAGTAATGAGTGGGCTACATACACAGCAAAGGAAACAGGAATGATTAGTTGTTTACTATGCACACCATCACCATTAAGAACACTTACAGTAGTACCCAATCAGTATGACTATAGACAGTGTGCTGATTTTAATCAACACTTTTGTCATCTGCATGTTTTTAAAAGACCATATTGCCCAGCTGAATGCTTAACAATATTGAGTAGTCCAGATTACTTTAATAGCTACAATTCACTAGAATGGGGAGAGTGGTGCCAACATTTAGATATAAGAATAGAAACTAAATATAGAGATCCCCTCAGATTATGAAATAGATTTTACACTTGAATATGAATATTTTAATAAGTCTAAAGGCAAATATAGCATGGGTGAATTTCAAGGGAATTGTATAGTGATGTGGCACCTGGACGGTGACTCTTTCCAGCAAACAGATGTCCAGAAGAAATCTACACTTCATGCAACAGTAACAGTACCTGAGAATATGACAATAATACATATATATGCACAAACCAAACTTTGGTATTTCCAATAAAACATGGTTATGATGAACAAATAGTACCTGTAGCAGATTTCTTCTGGCTCTGTGGAGGAACACTGTTGAGGGCAACATTACCTAAGGAATGGAAAGGGATCTGTATTTGAGTACGGATGATTCAAGAGATCTCCATAGTGGATTGGAATATAGAACAACCTATTAGAAGTAACCCAAAAAAGAACCATAGAGTAAAGAGAGCTTATCAGACTGATCCTAAAGTGTACATAGATTCAATAGGACAGCCAAGAGGTATACCTAATGAATTCAAAACCAGAGATGAAGTGAGGTCAGGATTTGAGTCTATTTTAGTATGGATAACTCCCAATAAAAATGTAGAATGGATAAATTATATTTACTATAATCAGCAAAGATTTATTAATTATACTGATGATTAGCCACCATAGGAGAACAATTAGATGCAACAAGCAAAATGACATGGCAAAACAGGCAAGCACCAAATTGGTTATTGGCTGAAAAAGGAGTTGTGTGTTTTGTTCGGTGATCAATTTTGTACCTATATACCTAATTATACTGCACCAGAAGGACCTTTTACTGAACAAACTAAAAAATGTCAGACAAGAAGTGACTGAAAATGTGGGCAGAGATGCCAATGCATGGGATTGGTTTGAACTAAACTTAGGAAAATGGGGAGCTTGGTTAACTAAATTGGGAATAATGATTGTTGTAATTGTAGTTGTTGGTGGGTTGTTGTTTTGTTGTGTTCTATCTACTTTTAGAACTCTGGTGGCCAATGCTGCTGCTAAACAGATGATGGTGATGTGGAGAGTACCAAAAAAGGACCCATGGGTCATTTGGCTTGATATAATGGATATTCCACAAAAAACAGAAGATCCCAATTCCTCAAGTTAGGATGGAGAAGATGAATGATGAGCCATGCCCTGGGTGTAAGTGCTAGCCTAACCTCTCCCCATGGGTAACTCTCCACAACACGTAAAGTGTTTGAGTTGAAGACCTCACATTGTTCCAGGATACGGCTACTGCATATAAAGAGACTGTATGTGTAATGTGTGTTTTTTATATCATGATGATAATTGATTATTGTATACTCTACATAACCATGATAACCATGGGCAAGCACAGAACCTATTACATACTCATGCTTCTAAAACACTGTTTGATTTTTAGGGAGACGAGATCTTTTACTCCTTCCTATTCAAATGAGGAGGGAGAGGTTTCATCCCGATTCTCCACAAGAGAGTGATTCCAGAATTTAGTCATTGTGTGATCTACTTAGATCACTGGATAGGGGTAATTGAAAGTACTGGATTGTGTGATTGCCCTCTTGAAGAAGGTAATGAATGTGAGACTTAATAAGTCTCAGAGGGGAGAAATATTTTAACCACAAAATGTTAACCACAAAATGTGTACTCATATTTGATATTGTTTAATCCTCAATGTTACAGATGTATGGAACCAGTATAGTACAAAATGTGTCATTGTACCCAGTATTTCAGTAAAAGGCTTGCTGACTACAACTGTGTGCGTGGGACAGGAACTGTGTGCGTGAGACACTGAGGCCCAAAACTGACCTATATGACCTTACATATGTATGTGTATCCTGCGTAAGGTGGGAAAACAGGAACAAGCTGTAAATTTAAGTGAGTAAGGCTTCCTTAAACAATAAGATGAGCATATGGGGTAATATAAAAACAGGATACATGTATGGGAATACTGTGTCTTGTTAAAAACAGGATGTGGAAATTTTTTCATGTAAATGTATATAAGAATGCACTTCTGAAGAGTTGAGTAGCATTTTCTCTCATAGATCATAGTTCGCATAGAACTGCTCGGCTTGATTCTTGAAAGAATAAAGTCTATTGGCCTCAACTCCCCTTCTCTCCGGAGTGATCTTTGCACCTTTGGTTAATCTTCGTTAATTGCTACAACAATGTCAGTTAGAACTTGCCTTAACTTTTCATAGTGGGCAGGAGGCACTCGCCTATGAGGTAAGCGAAAGAGTCGATCATCAGTCAAATGTATACGGTGTGTATATCTTTTGGCTTCACCACAGTCCAATGGGTGTTTGGAGAAGATATCTTGATAATCAGTTAGTAACTGGGTTAGCTTAGACTTACAATCTTTACTGATCTGACTCCAGTCAAGGTTAATGTCACCAAGGCCCAGTTCCAACAGACTTTTGTCAATCTGATTAACAGGACAGGAACTACATGAGGCATCCGACTTGTTTTCCACTGGAGTAACATGTAGGCCCTGGAAAATCTCAAAATCCTCAGATGCAACGCATAGAGACACATCAGCCAGTTTGCAGTTTCTTTTCAGTGTGACCACTTTATTTGTTGGATTTACAGCTGTCATAGGCAAACACCTATCACCTTAGAGTGGTGTGACAAGGCATCTGACCAGAATATCTTGGGGCATAGCATAGGAATTGGTCGGCCCAACAATCATTGTGCTGCCAGGTGACATAGGCATGTTAGGTGGTAGATGGCCCCAAACCAAATGTTCATGCTCTGGCAAAAGTACTACTGCCTGAGTGAGTTTGACTGTGCCTATTTTATCAGGGACAGTTTCCCCTTTCCAATGGTCAACACCTGTAAACACTGACGACAACGGTTGAATGTCTCCGTCAAGCTGATGGTCAGATCTAGAAGCAATATCCCAATAATCACTGCTGCTCTTTAGCTCATGAATCAGGTGTTTGATGATATTTGATCCCAAGATAAGATCATCACGTTGGCCAGGCATGACCAAACAGGGGACAACACACTGGATGTCAAAGAACTGGATCTCTAAATCATAGAAACTCAAAAGCTGGGTATGCTGACAGCCACAACCAACCAAGATAATGTTTTCTTCAGAATATTTCTTCACAGGCAAGATGCCAGCTGAATTGATTTTCTCTTCAGCATTTTTGCTGATTGTACATGCCATGGAACCGGAATCAAGCATTCTGTTAAGCTGAACATGGCTATTGACAAGAACAGGAACATAGAAAAGGTCACTGAAAGCTTCAACTTTTTGACTGGACTGAACAATTATCCTGGTCCCCTTAGGAGCACTACTGCAGTTCTCCTCATATAACAGGGCAAGATAGCATTCTTCATGGAGGGAATTAGCTTCCATACCCACATCACTCCTTCCCTGACATGGGCTGTCTAGTTTAACTGCTGAGGTGGTCCACTAGCATTACTGCTCAACTGATGTTGTTGATGATTGGTTTGCTGAGGGCAGTCCTTTTTCCAGTGCCCAGGGATTAAGCACTTCAGACGTCTGTTGTCCTGTCTGCAATGAGTCACTGTAGAATGATCTGAGGATCTACAAACTCTGCATGGTTTGCGGAGTCTGAAATGTTGTAGCTTGATGATGAGGGCTGGCTTGGCATTGGGTCTGTTGAGTGACAAGCCGGTCTAATAGACTCACTAGGCTTTTCATGCAGTCACAGTCACTACCAGACTGTGCTAGGGAAGAAGGTGGAACAGACAAGGAGGGGCTAGGTGCAGATGTCTCAACAACATTTGGGCTCTGAGTACAAACTCTATGCTCTGTTGTATACAAGTTGTGTGACTTTGTGGAGGTTTGAGCTTTTTTCTCTTGCATATGTTCATCAAGCCTCTCTTGTATCTCACAGGCTGACCATTTCTCTGCTGATTTGAATATGAAGACGTTTGACATCATACTGATCTCATGACTTGGATCACAAATGCACCGGCCTTGTCTCTGTAAGCATTCCTGTGCAACATCCATTGTCTTGTTCAGCCTGATCCAATACTCCATAGGATTTTCAGTTAGCATTGGTAATGTATTGTATTGTAGAAATCAGCTAGGGGCATACTAGAGTAAGTGATTGTGCTGAAGTGCTGTTTTAAAATTTCAAAAATCAAGTGTGGATTTTCGGTATAGTTAACAGATGTGTAATGACGCAATTTAATTCTCACTACATCACTTGCTTTTCCCATAAGCCTATCCCGAATTTCTTGTGACTGCTCATGAATTGGAATAGCACATTTTCTCAGATATAGAGACATGAGATTTTCCCACTCTTGTACAGTGAGTCTGTCTGAGCCGTCACCCCTAAATATTGGTGGCTCTTTTACATCTGATTGCATCACTAGGTTGACATTAGACAGTGTCATCTCAGTTCGCTGTTCAGAATTACTGCGATGTACTACTATCAGATCGTAGCTGAGCAGTAATGGACCGGCCCAATTTTTCAGTTATTTCATTGATGAGTGAATCCAAAGCTGGGTTTTGGTTAACTGAATTTGCCATGGTATGGTCTACATACTTTGTGGAAGTCAGAACAGGTGTATCAAATGCCCTGCTAGTAGGCCCTGACGTTCTAGGTTCTGAAGGTGTTCTGAAATGGCCCCTTCCCCTACCAAATTGGCTTCTTTGGTCATATGCAACATTGTCGACCACCTCCTCAACAAAGCTACTAACAACCTCAGCCATGTTTCCGTATTGTATCATTCAATTAACTTCAACTTTAGAAAAATAAACAAACAAAAATTTTGTAAAAAAACAGCATAAGCTAATAACAATAATCAATCAGCAGATAAATTGGTTGAAAGTCTGGATTCGCATCGATGCTGTGTGTTTTTCAAAAAAACAGTCCACTTTACTGCATATAGATCAGTTCTTTTGTCCTTGAAAAATACCTAAAACAAGTCACTGTAGCTTCCGACAGCGAAAGAATAGATGTCAATCTTCAGATGGATCCTTAAAAGGTCACGGCACCATTTTAACGGGTCCCACGTGATGGGATGTCAACTCTGTGTTGTGTGTGAAGGACAAATGGTCACCAAACTTCTTTAGCTGGTCAACGGCTCTTTATTCTCTGCACAAATGGGAAATATCTGTTTATAAACAAGTATTTTATGGCTTCTCCCATTAACTTCAGTATCTTTGGCTCTGTGAGCCACGAGACAACCTCATCCCAGCTCAGCTTGGCACAAACTCCCATTTTATATGAGAACACTTATCATATATCTTATTGTGATAGCATCTTTGCTCTACAGCATTTCTTTGCATGTGCCTAAGACTTTTGCACAGTACTGTATATATATATATATATATATATATATATATATATATATATATATATATATATATGCGCCAGAACAATGACAGTAATCAAGATTACACAACATACCTGCACAAATGGGAAATTTCTGTTTATAAACATGTATTTTGTGGCTTCTCCCATTAACTTCATTAAGTTCTGTCGGTGAAACAGTAAATGAGCCATGCTAGCACAAGTAATATAAACTCTGATAAAAATAAATTACCAGCACATCGGTGTAATCCCACATCATTGCAGCTTATGCTAAGATGCATCTAAGAAAAAGTTTGAAATATTATTACCTTTGGTTCTGTGAGCCGTGTGTGTGTGTGTGTGTGTGTGTGTGCTGGGTTTGCTGAGGGATCATTGCCTTGTCCCAATGACATCATAATGGCTGCATCTCACACACACCGATGACGAGAACCACAGGAGACTATTGGTGGAGTCCCTAAATCACCTAACACCTGAATATCATTGTGCGTGTGTGTGTGTGTGTGTGTGTCCACACCATGCTGATACCTTCAACAAAGTCACACAGTGACTGTGACACAATATTTGTTATAAATACTTTCACATCATGTCACTCTGCTCCTTTAACTCTACTCGCCTTGTACCAAAGCTGGTGATAGACTCCTATGATTTCTTCATGGCAGCAGTGAGTGTATTCTTATACTCTAGCATGGCCTAGTGGTTCTCCCTCAACATAAAACACTACAGCACTGAGCTCTGCAACTGATCCAGAATGCCGCTGCATGACTTGTTTTCAACCTTTCTAAGTTCTCCTACACCACCCCATTGCTGTGGTCACTCCACTGATTTCCTGTAGTTGTTGCATCAGATTTAAAACACTGATGCTCACCTACAAAGCCAAAAAATGGACCAGCACCCACCCACTTTGAAGTACTTATCACACCCCTCTCTGCATCATGCTCCCTCTGAGCCTCAAGCACTGCTCGACCCATCATCTATCAAGATACAACGAAGACCTGCATCAACACTCTTCTGCCTTGCACCCAGATGGAGGAGTGAACTTCCTCTAACTGTCCAAAGAGCTGAGTTCAAACGTGTGACTGAGCGCATTGTAACAGATTCAATATTGTCCACTCTTTAAACTATTAATGCATATAAAACAACATATGTGTGACACTCAAAAATGTAGGAAAAAACTACAGAAATGTGATCATCTCAAGTTTCTTGGGATGGAATTTTTGGATGCAATACTTAGGCAATCACAGTTTTTATGGTTTTAATTTATTTATTATATTTTTTCTACACACTGTATTGATTTTTATCCCAAATTCAATATGATGGGCTAATTAGTGTAAATTCATAACATAAAGCCTTTAACCCTTCTCTGTGTTGCATTTGTGTCAGTCCTGACCCTGTCATTTTTAATAAATCTGTCAGCAGTGTTGCAGATTCCTAGACCTGTCCCAATGAGGCCGTACCTATGGTTACAGATCAGTATGATGAGCTCATCTTTGTGCTGTTTAAGTCTAACAATCAAACCTGAACTGAATCCTTAAAATAATACACTAAAGAGAACTTGGTATCTTGATCTTGAGAACTTGATCTCCGGTTCTCCTTTTTTTTAAGTAGCGCCCCGTCCATCTCAGATTTCCATCCAATCTGTTTTGTAAAGTAGAGAAAGAAGGAGGTGCTGGTTTGCATTAAGTCATCAAGCCTAAAAGAGGATAAATAGCAGCGCTGATTTATCAGATACCGCAGAGCGTCTCTGAAAGACACTGAGAAGTAAAAAAAAAAAAGCTACAGGGTTACCTCCTTCACATTTCAGGTATGTTTCAACATTCTACTGAATGCTTCAGTTACTTCCTACCACTTGATGGGGAATGTTTCACAGAGCTTAACATGTGAGATAATTTCTAATTTTTAGTATTTTTGTGTTCTTCAGAGCAGGGCTGTACAGAGATGTTTTAGAAACACAGACTATAGCATAAGAATCAGAAGCACTCATGCAGTTATATTAGATAGTCTACTGCTGTGTGATATCTTTACTTATACAGCACTTTTTAAATCTGAGTTTAAAATCTTAAAGTGCTTTACGTATTAAAATTTTTGAGGGTAAAAACGGGGTATTTATGATAAATCACATTAAATAACCAATGAACAATCAGTAATGAATTGACTATAGTTCTATGACAGTTACTACAATTTATGAAAAATGCCTAATGTATCAAATATTTAATGTTATTCACTGGAACGTTATTGCTGAGTTTAAGCCTGATGTAAGAATATATATTTTCCTCTGGCTGACCTGGGAGTATTAAATAGTCTTAATAATCTTAAATTAGCAGCTGTGAACATCTGACCAAAGCACACAGGACACAGAGGAGTGTTAAGCTGAACTTTCTTATTCACTAATGCATTTTCCAGTGATTACTTTAATAAACAGTTCATTATTAGTTTGGCATTTATGATTTTGTTGCTGTGGTTGTTGTATACCTCATGTTACAAAATGTTACCTCATGCTGTTATTAGGAAAATCTGTACCCAGTCCTGAACATCTGTGATGTTTGGAAATACAAATTTAAATATAAATACAATATTGTAATTGCATAATGAACTGTAATAATGTTAATATTAAATGCTAAAATGTTAAATATGCTACACGATGTGCAGGTAAGGCATTTTATTTTATTTATAGATATTTAAAAATACACATTTATTTTAAATTATGATTTATTAATTAAAACCTTTACTTCTTTTATAAAAACTTCTTTACTTCATGTATTTACACAGGCCTTTTGTAAAAATAAATAAATAAATAAATAATCTCAAGTGTTGTAGCACAAATTAAAATAAAAGCACAACTGAGAGTTTATAATATTATTTCTAAAAAGTAAAACTTCAGTGTTTATAAATTATCCAGGTCAAATGCCTCAGCCACTCAGGATTATATCTCTGATACTTTATGCTAATGTTAGGACTGGTATTATTATGGCCTTTTTATCTGATAATGAGAGGATTCATGATCTAGATGCGACTCACCTTCACACACTTCATCATTTGCTCTCTCTTCTCGAGAGCTCATGCTCTGATTCTCTGTTACAAAAAGTAATGTGTCATTTTGCTGTTATTACCAACAATGACAGTGACACTGAATCCCGTTCTACACAATACTGCTTGAGGAATGATATACATTCACTAATTACATTATTGATTACAACTCCCCAAATATCATATGTCCTATGTAGTGATGAGATACTTGCAGTTATCAGTTTTACCTGTGATCAGGACTGCTGAGGGATTTTAATCACATCTCTTATTTCTTAGTGAGTTTCCCAGCAACACATCAGTGATGGAGCAGCATCTGTTCATACTCCTGTTTTTCACAGGTGAGAGAAGTGGGTCTGTGTGTGCATGCTTTAGGTTTTAGGTGAGCTGCTTATTGTGTCTGGTGATTTAAAATGATGGCTTCACCTAATTTACAGAAAGGAGGCACTGTGTAACCTTCATCTTCCTAAACTGGTAGCCCAACTGTCTGATACAGGACAAATCCAGCAACAGGAATTATAATATTTAGGAGAAACAGCACTAAAGATAAATAGTTAAAGAAATATTGAGTTTAGGTTGATGTCTTTTTTATAAACAGAAATAAAATTCAGCAATTCATGTTTTGAACTCAAAAAACTGAGAAAAAAGATCTTTCATACTGAAAACTTCAATATGAACTTATTAAATTAAAGTAAGGAATATTAAGGGAAAAATTAATTAATTTAATTAAATTAAAGAAAAAATTCTTACACAGAGCTAATATTGCATAAAATGTTTAAAAGTCTTATCCACAGGAGTTATCCCTCTCATCCTGTCTGTTCCTCGTAAGTACTATCTGATCCAGCAGGGGAAAACATGGAGTGATGCTCAGGCTTACTGCAGAGCTGAGCACACTGACCTGGCTATCATTGAAAGTAATGACAACATGGTCCGATTTCAGAATGAAGCACAGAGACAGCTATTCAGTTCCAGTGCTTGGATTGGACTGTACAATGACATCAACGGCTGGCGCTGGTCCTTAGGAAATGAGCCACTGGGAAGTATGAGAACGTGGTATGCAGGAGAGCCTGACAACCAGTATGGAGAGGAACAGTGTATTCTGACAAGTCTGTGGGGTTGGTGGGATCTGTCATGTACAGCTGCATACCCTTTTGTGTGCTTTGATGGTAAGGAACAGCATATGTTTAATATCGGTAGGGAAGGTTGTCTTATTAAAACAATGTCAACTGTGTTATCTCAGTTATAATAGAGACAACAGACAAAACACCTGATCTTTATGAACTTTAACATTTAGAGTGCTTACAGATCTTAGATTTAGCTTTATATTGTTATCTGTTTCTCTTTATCTTCTAAGAGACAATATGTTTAACTTATAATTAACTTAAATGGTAATTTAAGGTGTTTTTATTTTTCATTCTCACAGACACTAAAACTGGTGATCAGAGGTATATTTACATTTCTAACAGTAATACATGGTATGAAGCTCAGGCTTACTGCAGAACGTTTTACACTGATCTGGCCAGTGCTAGAGATGCAACAGAAAACTCAGTTATAGCGGGAGTGATCTCTGGCTGGACTTGGTTTGGTCTGTTCCGAGACTCCTGGAAGTGGACAGACCAAACCAACTTCTCTACCATCAGCTGGATGTCTGGAGAACCTGATAACGCCCTGGGGAATGAAGATTGTGGCTATATAAATAACGGTCAGGCTGCTGATGCACAGTGCTCAGACATAATGCCTTTCTTCTGTTACTCAGGTGAGTTAAAGTTTCATTCAATCTCATATTTAAAAAAAATTAAACTGCTTTTAGAATGTCTATTGTGTGTTCATGTTTGTATTTGTATGTGTCTGCATTTCTACAGACGTGAAAATGGGAAAACAGCAAATTATGAGGGTGAAGGTCCGGTCCAATCAGGATGTGAATGATCCTGCAGTAAAGGTGGCCATCTTGGAGCAGGTGGGTCTCCACTTATACTGTACATTCCCCTCCTCATTACTGCAGCCAGAACCTGAGTCTTCATCAAGCTCTGACACATACACACTTCTCATAAATCTCACTGTTGGGTTCAGTTTCTGTAGCATTTTTACAGCTTCCACAGGAGAATAATGTCTCTATCCTACATTAATTAGTAATAAAAGTATTATTATGTTCTTCAGTTCGAACAGAAACTGAAGGATCATGGGATGGCAGAGAACATCACAGTGAAATGGAGAGAGCAACCAGATGGAAAAGTGTTTTACAAGAAAAAGTGACTAATACTACAGAAAAAGAAGAAATCTAAGTCTAAATCTAAGTCTCAAATTGAAAATAGCCATTTTTAGGGTGAGTAGTATGTTCACTCTTGGCAGGGATGGAAAAAGTGCTGAGAAATTATACTAAAGTGAAAGTATAGATAATGTGGCAGTATCTTACTTAAGTAAAGGTGGAAGTATCAAGCCAAAATTATGGCACTAAATATATTGTTTGGCGTGAGAACGTCTCTGCAGATGTGTAACAAGACAAGGTTCCTGATAGTTTTTTCCACATTGATAAAGGTTTGATTGGATGCCAAACTGAAATGACTGAGAGAAGAAGAGACCTTTGAAATTTGTAATGGGTACTTTGAAAGTCTAAATAAAAATGTAATGTAAAATGTATTTATACTCAAATGAAGTATAAATACACCAAAATAATAGTTAATTATATTAAGGAAATACAATTCCTCAAATATTTTCCTCCCTGACTCTGGGAAATTTATTGGGATCTAGTTCAATAGTAAAGGCATAGTAAAGGGGGACAATAATTTACAATAAGTTTCTCTTTCAGTTAAGTTTTTCAGTAAGCTATCTACAATGTCTCTTTACACCAAATGTAGTCTGAGCTCAGATGGTTTTGAGTGTTTAATTTTAGTTTTGTGGATACCATGCTAATGTAGCTAACATGTAATAAAAGTCTGTCTTACTCAAAATGTCTTTTATAGACATTAGTCTGTAATTCATTCCTGTCAGCAAAAACAATACAAGCACTTAGCAAATCTTCAGCATTTTCCAAATTCATAAACAATATTTTCTAAACTTCAGTATGAATAGGCTAAGTAAAAATCACAATAAAAACACTAAAAGGGAAGTAACATTTTATAATTTTTTTCTTGCTATAGAAGCAACAGCAGCATAACACAGGATTAAACAAATTAAACAAATAATTAAAAATCTCTAAAATTATTTGAACAGAGTACACTAAACAAAAATCTCTGCATACTAAGTAGTAGGACTAAATAATGTTCTACTGTACAGATTATGAACCACAAGAAGTCATGCTCACTTTTAGTTACTTTCCCTACCATAAAAGTACCACAGAAAACTAAGATCATGTTTATTTCTATCCTAAAACCTATTCCTTTCACTTTATCCCACACCTCCCTTGAGTAGTAACAATCCAAAAGAATGTGTTCAAGTGTTTGGTCCACCTCACACCCTGGCATTAGGCACACAGTTCTCTTAACAAAACTACTCCGTTTCAGCCATTCTGTTCACTTCACAACAGCCACTAACCAGGATGTGTCTCTGATATTTTCAGAGTTTTTTTACTCTCTAGATTTTTTAAACACTCCACATTTTACTAATTTGCCAAGTTTCTAAATCCTACTGCTTTCCCATAAATTGATCAGTTGTTAATGAATGTATGTTTTTATTTGTTCATTAATCCAATCAATAGTTAGATATTTATATTTGTTACTAAAATCTGCATACATTAGTTTGTAATATGGCACCAAAGCTCCAGAGCAACCCTTTTTTTTTTTGTTTCCAATTTGTGATTCATTCAAATTGTCTGGTAATTCCACTCTCGTTAACCTTACACACTGATATTTTAATTTTAATCGGCAAATCTATAGGGTCTAAACCTCCTAATTCCCTCCTTTTGAACAACAGTTTGTTTTTGATGACTTCCTGTGTAGTATCCCATATAAAATTACAGCACAATTTATTTATCTTTTTAACCCATTCATCTGTTGGTGGAAAAATACATGATAAGAACATTATTTTTGACAAAATAAAAGACTTCAATAATATATATTCTAGCCCTGTAACTCAGACTATGAGATTTCTACCTGGGGGCTGTGGAGATGGCTTGGGGATCACATATGGGGAGCTGTACTGTAATGGCTTGGGACTGCGATTGCTGTAGTGGCTTTGGGGCTGCAGTTGCCACGAGCAGCTTCGTACTCAGGACTCCATCAGTGGACAGTGGATAGATTTTAACCAACCGGACTTCTTGCAAAAACTGTGATGAATTTACTGGTTACACAATTGCACTATTTGTCCATATAGTACACAATAGAAGGGATTTATTTATAATCGCACTATCCGGTGTCACTCAGATGAGGATGGGTTCCCTTTTGAGCCTGGTTCCTCTCAAGGTTTCTTCCTCATATCATCTCGGGGAGTTTTTCCTCACCACCGTCGCCTCTGGCTCACTCATTAGGGATAAATTCACATATTTGCAGTATATTTTTTGTGAATCCATTTATTTTTGTAAAGCTGCTTTGTGACAATGTCCACTGTTAAAAGCGCTATACAAATAAAATTGAATTGAATTGAATATTATCTATTATCTATTAATCTATTATCTTTCATCTTTAATTATTTCCTCTTTTTAGTCCAGTTATAATCATCACATCCTTCGTTGTCTCCTAAAACTTTTTAATGTTGGGTTTCTGGAATATCAGCTATAAATTTCTTTTCAGGATTTCCTATCCAAATGCACTCTTACAACTGTTAAGTGCCGCTCCTGAGACTCGCTTAGTCAATGTAAAATGCTCAAATAGAATGTCTAAATTTTCTTTGGATTTTATAAACACAGTGATATCATCTGCATAAACAGAGATTACAAATCTTTTATGTCCTAGTTTAATTGCTTTTAGCATCTAGTCATTTTTGTAAATTAAAGGACTTATGGCTAAAACATAGAGAGATGCACTAAAGGGACACTCTTCTTTGACACCTCACATAACATTCACTTGTACATTAGATCTTGCATACAAACATTTTATCATATTAATAAAATTTTTAGGAAACTTCTACATTCTTAAAACTTCCCAAAAATACTTTCTGAAAATACAACTGAAATCTTTCTCATGTCAGCACTGGATTCAGTACTGGACTCCAATTCCCAGAACACCTTGTGGCCTACAAACATGACCACCACAGACTCTGTTTCCCAGCACCCACCAGCACTCTCACGTTCACATTTGAATTATGTCACAATTTATGTGTCCACAAATAGGAAACGCAATTGCAAATGCAATTTGCAATTGCTTTTGAAATTTGTCCGGAAAATACTTCTATATTCATCAGTTAACAGGCCATTTATCTGGACTTTTGATTTCCTGTACAATAGCTTTATCATCGCAATGAAGACGAAATGCTTCTTCACGCACCACAAATATTCTCTAAAAATAAAACCAAAAGCTTTTTTCTGATCTAAGCCAACAATAAAAAAATTCTGTCAGAAACATTTGTAGTTAAAGCTTTTATACATCCTAGGTTGTCCCACATAAATCTTCTGTTTATAGCACAAGGTTGCTCTATTTCTATGATTTTATCTACCGTTTCATTCATATGATTTGCAATAACTTTAGCCAGGATTTTATAGTCAGTATTTTTTAAACTAATTTGCCTCCAGTTATCTAATTCTTGCTCATCTCCCTTTTTATAGGTTAGAGAAATAACGTTATTTAGAGTACCTGTTTTTTATGTCTTCATTATATAGAGATGGTAATAAATCTGCTATTTGATGAATGCACAGTTTGTAAAATTCGACAGGAAGCCCATCAGGTCCCAGCTTTCTCCATCATTCAGCTGTGACACTGCAGTTATTATTTCATCTGTGACAATTGGGTTACCTAGTAGTTTTATATTAGGGTGATTTAGTGTAGGACAAGTCTCTAAAAAACTCGCTATTTGTTCAACATCAATATTTATTTTGGATGATGCTTCTTGACACTTTTTCAAAATTAAATCTCTTTTTTCTTTCTCATTTTCTCTTATTATCCCTGTGTGGTCTTTAATGCCTTTGATGTACTTGCTTTCTTTGCAGTCCTTTAAGAGATTAATGACTTTTTGAATATTTCCTATATTTTGAATATTTCCTATATGTATTCCTGTATGTATCAAGTCCTGCTTGTAACTGGAAATTTAGCACCATTTCATCATTTATTTGAGTCATCTCAGGTTTCATTTTATATAGATTGTCTTCCTCATCGTTGTTCCTCGTCTGTTTCGTTTGAAGCTCTACATGCTGTGAGATGAGATTATTATAGTACTCATTTTTTTCTGGTTGAGTTGCTTACATTTTCTTCTAGGATAAGATGTTATCTGTTTTTTAAAGACAAGCCACATTTGTTTACTTGAACTCGTTAAAACTTTTAAGTCCTTAATTCATTTGATTTTGTTTATTAATTCACAGATTACTTCTTTATTCTTTAAACAAGTTGTATTTAATTTCCAATTTCTCAGTCCATTTTCATTTAGATTTAATTTTACAGAAACGGGTTAGGGATCATTCCGTTTTATAATATAAAACTTTAACAAATTTTGAAACATAAATTCTGTCAATTCTTGTTCTTGATTTACTATCGAACTGGGTAAAGCCATAATCATTTGGATACTTTTATCTAAAAGTATCTACAAGATCATGTTTCACATACTTTTTTTTTTTCCGACAGAAATTACCGCATGTCCATATTTTTATCACGTTGTCCAAATGTCTTTTACTCATCAGTCTTAATTCTTGTGGACATATTATGTTGCATTTCTTTTCTAATAATAGACATTTTCTTTCCTGTTTTTTTCTGATTGAATCTCTCAAACATTTATGGATGTAATATTTGACATTTTTCTTTATATTAAAGAAACACGAGAAGAAATTGACTGAAAAGTCATTCTTTAGTCTTTTTTGCATTGTCCATGTTAGAAGGAGAAGTTCTTTTACATCATTTCTTTTTAATATCTTTCATTTTAACGTCTTTAATGTCTGTGAGTATGAGAGTCTTGTCACAGTCCTTGGCTTGATGATTAAAGTTATGTCTTGGTTTTTCCTTAGTTTTATTTTAGCTCGTCTGACTCCATACCAGAAGCCGAACTGATCCACTGGTTTATATACAGGTTGTAAGGTCTCACAAAATCTTAAGAGATATTGTTCTACATCTGTAATCAAAAAACTTAAACTATGATGTACTCAATTTTTTTGGTGAAACATTTTTACACTTAAAAATACTGAGTAAATTTTAAAGCTGTGAAATCATTGAAATATACCTTATGAATTGAGTAAATGTAAGTAAAAATTTTTTGTAGATCTGAATAACTACATTTGGTACCATGACAAAAAATTTAGTAGATAAAATTAAAATCCTGAGTCAATACAATAGTAACCCTGAGTCAAAACCCCTAATAAAAATGAGTAGATATAATTGAAGAGCTATGAACATTGTTTTTTTTTTTAAAAAAAAATTAATTTTACAGGTAACGGTCTGTATTTATTTATTTATTTTATTTTTTTTTTTTTACAGAATTTCCCTTTTTTCCATTAAACAATGACATGCCTGTTGTTTCACAGATCTTTGCTGTGATTTAAGGTTTTACCATTAAAATTACAGGTAATTAATCATAATTTGAGGTTACATCAATATTATGTATTTTAAAGGTAATTTATAGTATTTTTACAGATTCAAAAATGTAATTAAGTAACATTTTACAGATTTTTCCTGTTTGTTATAAAGAAATGAATGTAAAGTTACAGAAATCAGTAGTCATTCAAAGTGTTTTCCTTACAGTTGAAGGTCATTAAGCATGTGGGGGTTAAAGCGAGTTTATGTTTTTTTTTTAAGGTTAATTAATAGTATTTGTGCAGACATAAAAGTAATTTACTGGAAATTAAGCATTGCTTAATGCAGCATCAGCATGGCACTAATCTTTTAATCTTATGTTAAAAGATTTTGTTCCTTACCCCATCTATTATTCATGTACATTTTATGTCTCCTCTTTGTGTTTTTCCGGCTCTGCGTTGCGCTTGCTGAGCTTCGGGACTTGACCTCGTTTCACTGCTTGCAGCTATATTTATTATTTTTGTTATTATTATAAATTATTATCACAAATTAAAATGAGGTTTATTTTTGGTTTTACCATGCCCTGGCAGGAAAGAAATACCTATGTGTCATGCATCAAAGTTCAGAGCTTAGGTTTTTGTAGCCCATGGTTGTGGCACATCATCCTCCCTGGAGCTAGAGAACATATATTTGTTGATGGATGTTAGAGATGCATTCATCTTCCCAAGACAGGTAGACACAGGTTCAATTCATCATCTGTTATTTACTGTATTATTGTCTATTAATGTATGCCAATTTTTTTTTTTCCTTAATAATGTCCCTTTTTAACTCAATATGGAAGCTGGAAGTTATTGTAGTACTACAGGGCCGTGTTCATGGAATCCAGATTGGTAGTGTTAAGGTTGTTAGATATCTGCTAGAGTTAAAATAAATGATAGTGATATACTATATTAGTGATAAATGGTAGTGTATACTGTATTTCAGTCTGTATTATCACGTGCTGCTCACTTCATTGCTATGAGCTACACTGTAGAGACAGATACAGTAATCCATATTTAATAATACAAAGGTTGAGTAGTTAAGAAACCACCAGTTTTCCTTCTCACAACTCCTCTATTTTTTCCAATTCATCTATTGTTGGCTTGTCTGCATAACTGAGATGTATTTTGAATTTGTCCTCAAATATTTTTGCAAATCTACACTGTTCTCCAAAAAAACTTTGAATACTGCAGAGACAGTTGGCTATGGAGTACTGAGAAGAGGAATGGGAAAGACATCCACTGGAATCACTTCTATATTGACCTAGCACAAATCACTGTTCAATTTGGTAGTGCGTGGATTTTGCACAGATCCAGAAGTCAACTCAGTAACATCTTTCTGCACTTGTATTTCTGCTCAACAACTGCTTTGACAATTTTGTTTGACTTATGTGAGACTTATGTGAGACAGATGTGAGAAAAAATGGCATCGGAGATAGGAGATAAGCAGTACAGACACTTTAGTGGAAAGATTTGGAATATGTACAAGCCAAAACATTTTCCTTGTAAGACTAGGTTCAAAATGCCTGAAATCAGTCACGTCAACTAAAGCCCAAAGTATACTTCAGTTTGACACAGAATACAGCCTTAGAAGTCTTACCGTTGCTTCTTATTTTCTGGAACAGTGCTGCTTTCATCTGGAGTGCTGTTGCCCAGCGTCTCATTTCGCTTGTAGTTATCAACTCTGACTGAAGTTTTTTTGTTAAAGAATCATGGCCACTTCCAATGACTTCATCTTCTATCATGTCTTTTAAAGACTTTGGATATTCTAGGACCATCTTCCGTGTGACTTCATTTAGGTGCTTCTTTGACGTTCTTTTGCAAATTCAATTTTTTCAATTCAATTCAATTTTATTTGTATAGCGCTTTTAACAATGAACATTGTCTCAAAGCAGCTTTACAGAACATAAGAAACAAAAAGCATGCAAACAGAAACAAAAACATGCAAACAGTCCTAGATGTTACACAGAATTATCCCTAGTGAGCAAGCCTGAGGCGACTGAGGCGACTGTGGCAAGGAAAAACTCCCTTAGATGATATGAGGAAGAAACCTTGAGAGGAACCAGACTCAAAAGGGAACCCATCCTCATTTGGGTGACACCGGATAGTGTGATATGAACAATGTCCTTTCTGTATTTATTTATAGTCATGTAGGTTGTTGTCTTCCTCAAAGTCCACATAGGGTTAGCAGCGTTGCTTTGAATACCCAAATCCTCACGAGGCAGAAACCGGCTGGAGCAGGTCCATCTCTGGATGCCTCAGGATCCTCATAGGGTTGGCCTCGTCTACTGGAGCTGACAAGGATTTCAGCTGCAATTATGCAAATCATTTCCAGTCAGTATTAGATGGAGAGGAGATGAGTCGTGCAAGTGAGCTTTGAGAAGTAACGGAGGTGCTTGGACTTTATTTAATGTGCTGCATATATCTTTGTGCATGCTATAGAGTGCCACAGGAATGAGTCCTAAAACCCAGAAATGAGTTAGCGTTTTTGCACTTGCATTGGCCTGAATGCCTGAAATAAGGTCTGTGGTTAGAAATTTTCACGTTTTATTCTACCACATAAAATACATCAGCAATGCCCCTCTCATGATTTTTTAAAGCTTTTACGTGTCTTGAAAAAGGCGGTTGCTAACAAGTGGCTAAATGGGACTATAGAGGTTTTCAGGGACATTAATTGTCATCACGCCAAACAGGAAAACTCATCAACTACACATATAACAAATGGAATTTTCTCCAAAATAATGCAACATGGACACACTTCCAAAAATGGTGGGGGCAGATTCATCCACAAAAAGAGCCCAGTGGATCCTCATCAGGGAACATGATGATGTATAGCATATGCTATGCTATACACCATCCCAGAGGCACTCTATAGGCTCTCTATTGATAAATATGGGATGTTCACTGGTTTCTATGTGCTAGATATTGATTATTATGATAAATCTTATGGTTGTTATGGGTTCTGCACTGTAATTATGGTCTATCCTGTGATTGCTATTGGCAACCACTTGAAATCAAAAAGCAGCCACCAAGTAACACCTGAACCACTAGTAAATGCTTAGCAATCACCTTGTAACAACTTAGCAACTAATTCTACTTATAGCAAGCTTTAACATATTTCACAGTGTCACCCAGCCCATTGTGCTATATGCTAGTGAAGTGTGGGGTCCACTCAGTCATCATAGCTATACCCGTTGGGAAAAAACACCCAACATAATCTTTCCATGCTGAATTCTGCAGATACATTTTACATGTGCACAGAAAAACACCAACAAATGCATGTAGAGCAGAATTAGGCAGATACCCAATGATAATCATCATTCAAAAGAGAACACACTTTAAATCCAGCCTCCTAGACACTCTCCAGTCTAAAGCCTTCCAAACCCAAGAGCTAGCCCACAAAAGAGTCCCTATGTCAGTTGTTCCTGAGACTAACTGCCTCTCTCAGACACACTATGACCAGTCTCACAAAAGCACTGCTTTCTAAACACCAATCAGAGTAGCCTAAACCAAATTATAATGCAACGTGCAGAAACCTATTTGGAAACTTGGAAAGAAGAAATTAAAAGCCAAAGAAGACTAGAATGTTATCGGCCTTAAAAAGAGATTATGAATCGGCAGAAAATCTCACTGCTGTCAGAGCTAAAAAGCAGAGACAGATCCTAATCCAAGTATAGGATCAGTGACCACAAACTGGCAATCGAAAAAGGAAGAGACAAAAAATCATGGCATCCAGAAGAAAACGTGAATATGTGGGCAGTGTTCGACAGCATGCATATGCTATGCTGTACATACAGTCAGGTCCATAAATATTGGGACAGTGACACAGTTTTGGTAATTTTGCCTCTGTACACCACCACAGTGGATTTGAAATGAAGCAGTCAAGATGTGACTGAAGTGTAGACTTTCAGCTTTAATTCAAGGGGTTTAACAAAAATATTGCATTAACCGTTTAGGAATTACAGCCATTTTTTACAGAGTTCCT
>CM040471.1:23292113-23311667 GCA_022758105.1 Pangasianodon gigas | reverse complement strand
TACAAAGGAGAAAAGGAAAATCAAGTCCTTTATAAATAAAACGAAAATGCCTAGCATCTCAACCAGTTAGACACGCTTGTGTCAATTACTAGGCAGCAGCCGCAAAGTGGCTTACATGTCATCTCAGCACTCATAACTAGGCTTTGTAGTTCTTTTATAAAACCTATACAAAAAGGTTCCTGCAGCTATTCGTGAGTTACTTTTATTTTAGTCACAGACGTTTGAAATGTGTAATGGCAGCGGTCATTTAGAGCAACTTAACAAATTTAAAGTTAATAAGTTAAATTGAAGTGAACAGACCCATGATTTTGTTGTCATATAATGAGAGAGGTCTGGTGTTATTAACAAGGAGCCATCAGAGTGTTCACATGATCTTGGGCCAGAGCGCAATTCAAATCAAATCACTTTATTGTCAATTCACCATAACCACAATTTCAGGTGGTGAAAATCTTGGGTGCATTCTCCTCAGCTGTGCAGTGTAAATTACAAGTATACAGACCACAACATACACAATAAACATGTCACTGTAAAAAATGTTTGTGAATTTATCAGTAAAATATCGCAAAAATGCTACAGTAAAAAAAAAAAAACAAGAACCTTAGAATAGAATAGAATTTATGGTGAAAAACTGTAATTTGTTTTACAGAGTACTACATTTAAAAAAACATATGAACATATGGTTTGTTGTAGTAAAATGGACAAAGCACTGTATTATTTACCGTAAAAAAAGATTGTTGTACAAGATCTTTGTATTTTCTTTTAATTACATATTGTCCACCTTCACTTCCATTATAACCTTGATTTTGCCTTTTTTTTTTTAAGAAAAGGAGGGATGAGTTGACATTATGTTTTGTAGTAATCAGCATCATGCCACAAATGCTGATTGAACATAACTTGTATTGATCCATTGCTATTCCTTTAAGGTGAATTGCAACAAAAAAAAGGGTTTCAGTTAAAATGAAAACAGCTCTCCTAAGTGACTATAATCAACTTGGATGGCACAACTTTATTTTGTTTTATTGACTTTTATTAAATTGTAAATTGCATTTTTTAAATTTTATTCTACTAAATTGAAAGAAGAACTTTCTAGAACTTTCTAGAACTTCTAAAGAAAAAGAAAGTTCTAAAGAAGAACTGTGCAATAAAATTGTGCATTTGGTTACTTTATATAGCATTGTTGTTGTGGTTATACTTGCTGCCTCCTAGAGCCTAGGTCTTGAAGTGAGTGCTTCAAATAATTTTTATACTAAATTTGAGTAGAGTCACTACACTTTCAAGTTGGCACATGTCTGTCATGCCTACATAAAGAAGAAGGTCTGGGAATGTAGTAATATGCAAAGTTTACTGGCATGTGCTCCTGAATACTGGTGCATGTTTTAACCAGGACAGGTTTATAGATGTTTGAAGGGACTTGACCTTGGTCAGTGAGAAGTATGTCAGGGAAAACCTGTTTTTTGTAGGCAATAAGTACTGTGTCAGTTTTGGCATTTCCATGCTTGTGTGGTACATGTACAGTCTCATTCCCCAGGTAATGAATCAAATAGAAATTTGTTGCCAACTGTTTGTCCTTATTTACCAGAGAGTAAATGCACTTCCTGAATTCTGGGGTCCCTTTTTCACATTCAGGAGTTCTAATGTGATAATAGCATTTCAGAACTCTTCCACCACATTTTTGAATATTGTGATAATTTTAACCTTTTTTGCTTTCATATTATTTGATCAAATCGAAAGTCCACGTTAGATTTATCTGACTTTGAACTCTTGTAAAGGAACACATCACCACCCTTTGGATGTAATGGTGGTTCAGTCGAAATAAATTCTTTGTAGTTTTCAACATTCTCTAGAATTGTTTCTGCATCTTTTAGTGTAAACTCTGACTGTTTTTGCATTAAAGTCATTTTTCTGATATTCACCTGTGTGAATGTGAATATAAAGAAAAGAAAAGAAAAGAAAAAAGTAAAGGAAAAAAGAAAAAAAGAATAATATAATATAATATAATATAATATAAAAAAGTATAAGCATATACTGCAAATATATATAGTAATATAATACTATATATATATATATATATATATATATATATATATATATATATATATATATATATATATATATATATAGCAAATACAAGCTGGTGATCTGTATGGCACCAGTGGAAAATGAATTGTAGCCTTTAAAAAGGCTTTGTATAAGGAAATGTTGATTCCAATACTCTAACACAACTGAATGATAGCAAGGACCTGCACAGCGATCTTAGACAAGCGACTGCACAAAGATTGCATTATGTGGTGATTGGGTGATTCAAGAACAAACATCTTTGACTGTTTGGAGGCAACCATGTGACCTACAAGGGCACAATTTCAAAAAAGGGCAATGAGGAAGATTTTTTTTAAAGATATATAAAATAATCTAAAATAATCTATGGAACATGTGTATAGAAATTCCAATTTCACGGTTCTCAAACATCATCATGATGAAAGAAATCAAATGGGTGTTCAGGGTGTCACTTCAGGTTGTGAGAGAAAGCTTGTAATGTAAAAACGGTATAGTTTTCCCTCTGTGTTTATGACAATCTAAGAGCGAGACAGATTTGATTCTCACAAGTCACTGAACATTTTTGCCTGTATATAGTATGTATCATCAATAACGTGTGTACTGAATTTGGTCCTCAAATATCACTGTCTTAATGCATTAAGCCATGTTAAGCATTTTCTTTATAACGGTTTTCTTTGGGGGAGAAAACACTTAACATAAAAATCTTATCTTTCCACTTGGATTACGGTGCCATTGTCTTATCAGTAGCTAGTATTTATTACGAGAAATGTGAGAGAAAAATGGCTTTCCCTGGTCATTTTAGTACATTAGGCCACATTAAGCGTTTTTCACATTAAGCATTTTAGAATGTCCCTATCTATGTGCCAATACCAGTGCCACGATATCAAAGCACCAACGACTCAATTAAAGGAACATATTGTGGAAGGACGTGTTGTGAACATTCCGGTGACAGGCTGCAACAATACTTCAGTAAATCAAATTTAAAGTAAATCATCATTTACTTCCCACATGTCCAGGAAGCACAGACAGTATTCTGTGGGTAGTATAAATGACCTTTATAAGGAGACAGTTTCTCAGTCCTCTGTAACTGAACCTGAAGTTACAAGCCCTATAGAGAGATTTAGTGAGACTGAAGTGCACCTTTCAGAAAATTTCAATGATCTGTTTCTCAGAAATATTTGTCTTTTCTACTTGAAATTATATGGGCAGTTTCTTCAGCCAGCTTCAACTATACAAAATATTGTTGAAGAGATGCAGAGCATACATGAACTGGGACAGACATACACTTTGAATAAATTGAACATAGTTCTGAAACATGATTTATTGTTAACAGATGAGGACATTGGTAGAATATGTGAAGGACTAGAAATTGGTAGAATATTATCATGAAGGACTAAAGAGAACTGTTTATTCAAGAACTCAGGTTTTTAAAAAGATGTTCAAATACACAGAACCTGTAAAGCTTTACTTAGGAAGTGAGGTTTGCCTACTATGTTCCTTTGAAAGAAACTTTTAAATGTTTTTTGGAGTCTGACCTATGGCAGACCAATGTGTTGCGCAGCATACACATTGCCATGCGAAGATGTACTTTATGATGTCAGTGATGGTCAGGTATACAAAAACAACAAGTTCTTCCTTTCAAACCCAACATGTCTTAAACTAATTTTTTATCAAGATGCTTTTGAGGTGGTGAACCCATTAGGCTCAGCAAAAAGCAAGCACAAAGTACTAGCTGTGTATCTTTCTCTGGCTAATTTTCTATCTCATATAAGATCAAATACAGATCACATGTCACTTGTAATGTTGTGTCGAGAAAAAGATTTTACACATTTTGGCCATGACAAAGTTTTCTCAGAGCTAATTGCAGACTTGAAGGACTTGGAAAAAAATGGAATAACTGTGGCAGAAAAAAACAGTTAAAGGACCTGTTTTGTGTATTGCAGGTGACAGAGGTCTCACTGTATTGGTGGATTCGCAGAGAATTTTAATGTTTCTGAATATTTCTGTAGGTATTGCCAAATAACACAGTGATTTTCAATTGCGGATCCAAATGCATGTGGTCCCGAATGCACTGCTGAAAGCTACAATTCTGCAGTACACATTTTATACTCTGAGGGATGACAAAATGTTGAAGGTATAAGATTCAAGTCAGTTTTTAATTACTTGAATGTTTGCATGCCTGGTCTACCACCTTGTTTAGTCTATTTTTGAGGGTATCCTTTCCTATGATTTAGACCTTTACCTGTCTTCATGTCTTCAAGTGCTTCAAACATAAGAAATGGTTCACCTATTCAGTTCTGAATAGACGCATTAAGCAATTCAAATACAGTGTGTCTGATGCCTTGAGTTGAGTTTCACAAAGAACAATACCAAAGTCTCAGCAGAAGTACTATACAGGGGTGCATTATACAAAAAGGCCAGTTCGTTGAGACACAGAATATGCACTCAATGGAGTTTGGAGAACTTGCACTTATTCTGATAAAAGTTGAAATTGTTCATTTTCTGCTGAGAAAATTTGTAGCCGAGTTCATTCCTGAGTACAGTTTTCATGATTTGAAAAAACAGCCCGAAATTATGCAACGTGTGAGCTTTGATGACCTGGCAGATTTCTATCCTTTAACATCATATCTGATGAATGAGAAACTGGTAATGCCATTGAAGCACAGTGTGTTGTCACACTGAAGGTGACTGTGGATCTATATTTTTTCATACATGTGGTTTATTCATGTTAATTCTTCTTATTTGGTTGCTTTTCAGAAATGGCTGAATCAGAGCTTAACATTCCAAACATTTGCAGTGCCATTGCTGCTGTATTACCTGACCTCCCAGTCACAACTAAAAAAATCTCTTGAGGACACCTTAAAATCGCTTGGAGTGGAGACCCCAGAAGATTTAAAATTTCTCAAGGAATCAGATCTGGTTGCTGTATTGAGGCCCATTAAAGCCAGAAAATTTATTTCAGATTTGAAGGAGACCAGTAAGTCCATGCATTTGTTTCAGTTACCTTATTGGTCAGACAAATCAAATATCAAATATGTTGTCACATTTTTATTATAAAATTGTATTTTTCATTTTATTGTTTTTTATTTAACAGTGAGGTAAAATTGGTCACAACAGTTAAAGAAATAATTCACCTGAAAATGAAAAGTTTGTCTGTAATTTACTCATCCTCTTGTCATTCCAAACAAGTATCTGGTTTAGAATGACCTGAGGGTAAGTAAATGATGACAGAATTTTCATTTTGGGTGAACTATACCTGTTCCAACTAAGTACATATCACTGACGCTTTTTTTTTTACAGCACAAAACACACAGACGCCTTGAAGCAACCAGTCTATTCATCTCCAGCATCTTCCCTGTCCCAGAGTTCTTACTGCTCATCCCCCAGCACCTGCTCCCCTCCTACTGTGAACTGGGATGACAGTTTCAAAATCCCATGGAAGAAGTTTCCTGAGGAATTAATGCAGGCACTTGAGAGACAGAAAAGGCCAAGTCCTCACTTGCGCAGGGAAATGATGAGGATTGTTATTACGGCAATGATGAAAGTTAGTGCTTGTCCAAGTAAGAGGAATTTAAAGGAGGTTGCCAAAAGAATGGTTGCAAAGTATCTAAAGTTTCTGCAAGATGTGACTGAAGAGACTTTGATTGGTCCTGGATACTACTCCAAGCAATTTCAAGCCCAGCACACTGAAAATAAGAAAGCACGTTCACAATTCAGATGAATGTGACACTGAGGAACTCCCACCTGAAAAAAGAGCTAAGAGCAGAGTTTAATTTTAGAAAATTGCAATTCATCCATTGTTTTATGTCAGTAATACAGGCACCTAAGGACTGAGGCAAATGGAATGTGTGAGCGCTAGTGGTAAGGTAGATCTGTGTGTCATTGGCATAGCAGTGATAGCAAAGACCATGATGCCGAATGATATGACCAAGGGGCAGCCTATAGACAATAAAAAACAGTGGGGCAAGTACAGAACCCTGAGGGACACCTTGAGTAAGGGGGCAGTGGAGGATTATGTGTATATATATATATATGAATACGTTTGTGTATATATATGAAATACTGTCTGTGAGATGAGTAAGATTCAAACCAAGAGAGAGCAGTGCCAGAGATACCACTGGCTGAAAGCCAGGATAGGAGTATAGAGTGAGAAATGGTGTCAAAAGCAGAGCTGCGATCCAGAAGAATGAGAATAGTAAGGGCCCCAGAGTCGGCAGAGAGAAGACGATCATTTACAACACTGAGGAGAGCAGTTTCAGTGCTGTGGAAAGGATGGAAACCTGATTGAAAGGGTCATAGAGATTATTGGAAGAAAGGTGTGACTGCAACTGACTAGCAACAACTCTTTCCAATAGTTTGGCTACGAGAGGAAGGTTAGATATAGGTCTTTAGTTAGACAGTTCTACTGGGTCTAAACCAGGTTTTTAAAGAATTGGTATGACTGCTGCAGTTTTTTAATTCCTGCTGAACAAAGGCAGAAGCAAGGGACCTATTTATCAGGTGGGAAATGGGAACAGAGATAACAGATAGACATGTTCTGAGAAGAGAGTAGGAGCTGGATCAAGCTGGCAGGATGATGAATTCGATTTCAGGATAAGTTCTACAACAGAGGATGGGCAAGTGGGAGTGAAACTGTAGAGACTGTGGGAAGGGGTAATGAGAGGAGGTTCAATGATGAGAGTTCCAGAGGTGTAGGTGGAGAGTTGTGAGTAGAGAGACAACTTTATCATGGAAGAAGCGAAGACAAGAATGGCGGAGAGCATCACTACCAGAGATACTAAGTGACGGTTGTTGGGTGAGTTTGTACACGGGGGTGTTCTTCCAAAGCTTTAGAAATGGCAAAGTTATAGCTGGACAAGATCTCAGTGGGGCAAGAAAGTTCAACAGAGTCAAGAATAGAAGAAGCATAAATAGAGGAAGAGAAAGAAATTGGGTCAATCGCTTTCAGATTACGATAAGATATTAGCATTTTTTTGTCTTTGATTTTTGATTTTTGTAGGGGAATAGTGAAACTTGTCAATAAGATAAGATAAGATAAACTTTATTGATCCCACAGTGGGGAAATTCACTTATCATAGCAGCTCACAGACAGTTAAAGTGCAGGTATTAAAGACTAACAATAGGAAGAAGGAAAAGTTAAATATGAGACAATATCAGCAAAAGTAACAAAAAAAAAACGTACTGTAATTATATACACCTTAGGAAGAATAATAGAAATAAAATTATATAAAATTATAAAATATTGCACATTTAAACATCACTGTAATGTGGTGTTGCAAAGTCTGACCACTTTCACGGTATGGTATGGATGACCTGCGGTAGCGCTCCTTCCTACATTGGGGGTGTAGCAGTCTGCTGCTGAAAGAGCTACACAGGGTCTCCACAGTCCTATACAGGGGGTGAGAGGTGTTGTTCATAATAGATGTCAGCTTGGCTAACATCCTCCTCTCACCCACCTCCTCCACAGAGTCCAGTGAGCAGCCCAGGACAGAGCTGTCTCTCCTAACCAGCTTGTTCAGTCTCTTCCTGTCCCGCTCTGTACTGCCTCCGACCCATCAGACTACAGCGTAGAGAATTGCGGTGGCCACCACAGTATCGAAAAATGTCCTTAGTAATGTCCTGCACACTCCAAAGGACCCTAGTCTCCTCAGCAGGTGGAGGCGACTCTGGCCCTTCTTGTACAGAGCATCAGTGTTATCCAGCCAGTCCAGTCTATTGTTTAAGTGGACACCTAGGTACTTGAACCTATCCACCAACTCAATGTCCAAGCCCTGGATGGTCACTGGTATGTGGTGCGGTGTTCTCCTTCTCCAGAAGTCAATCACCGTCTCCTTCGTCTTACTGGTGTTCAAGTGCAAGTGGTTACACTCACACCAGTCAACAAAGTCCTTGATGACATCCCTGTATTCTTGTTCATTCCCATCAGATACACATCCAACAATGGCTGTATCATCTGAGAACTTTTGGAGGAGGCAAGTGTTAGTGTTATAACTGAAGTCCGAGGTGTACAGTGTGAAAAGGAACGGGGGGAGCCCCGGTGTTGCAGACTACCACCTCAGACACACAGTCACGCAACCTTACATACTGTCTGTTGGTGAGGTAGTCGATTGTCCATGCAGCCAGGTGATGATCCACCCCCGACTGCTCCAGCTTCCCACACAGCAATGCTGGCTGTATCGTGTTGAAAGCACTGGAGAAGTCAAAGAATATGACTCTCACAGTGCCCCCGGTGGTCTCCAGGTGAGTCAGTGCCCGGTGCAGCAGGTAGATCACTGCGTCGTCCACACAGATGCCAGGCCAATATGCAAACTGCAGTGGGTCAAGCACTGTGCTCACTAAGGAACAGAGGTGACAGAGGATGATCCTCTCCATGGTCTTCATCAGGTGGGAGGTTAAGGCAACAGGTCTGAAGTGGTTCTGCTCCCTGGGATATGCAGTCTTTGGTACTGGAACCACACAGGAAGTTTTCCACAGGATTGGGACCTTTTCCAGGCTGAGGCTCAGATTAAACATGTACCTGACCACCCCACATAGCTGGTCCGCACAGTCCCTGAGCAGTCTGGGGCTGATTCCATCTGGCCCTGCCACCTTCTTTGCCTTTATCTTCCTTAGTTCACACCTCACCTGATCTGTTGTTAAGGAGAGGGGTGTGTGAGAGGATTGAGATGAGTGAACGGGGGTGAAAGGTTGTGAAAGACTAGGGGGGGCAGTGAGGGGAAGTGTAGTGAGGTGTAAGTGAGGTGGAGGTGAAGACAGTCCGGGGAAGGGGGTGGTTGCTGGTCTGGAGTAGGGTAGAGAGGGAGAATGCTGGGTGGGAGAGGAAGTGGGAACAGAGTCAAATCTGTTAAAAAACAGATTCAACTCATTTGCCCAGAGCTGATCACCGTTTACTGATCCTCTCCCGCCACTCTGACCATGCCCTGAGATGTTTTTCAGTCCTCTCCACACATCATGGACGTTGTTTTGCGTTAACCGCTCCTCCAGTTTCCTCCTGTAGCTGCTCTTGCGTTAACCGCTCCTCCAGTTTCCTCCTGTAGCTGTCCTTGCACCGGCTCATCTTGTATTTGAGTTCCTTCTGAACTCTCTTAAGCTCCTCTTTATCCCCTGAAATAAAAGCCCTCTTCTTCTCGTTTAGCAGGTCTTTGAGCTCAGGGGTCACCCAGGGTTTGTTATTGGAGAAACACCGTACCCTCCTGGATGGTACAGTATTCTCCACACAGAAATTTATATAATCTGTAATGCAGTGGGTGAGACCATCAATGTCCTCGCCATGAGAGCTGCAGAGTGTCTCCCAGTCTGTAGTATTGAAACAGTCTCTCAGTCTCTCACTGGCCTCCTCGGACCAGATCTTCACAGACTTTTTCTGTGGTGGTTCTCTCTTCACCCTGGGTGTGTATTCAGGAAGCAGATGGACGAGGTTGTGATCCGAACGGCCCAGCAGGGGTAGGGGGAAGGAGCTGTATGCGTCCTTTACATTTGCATACAGCAGGTCTAGTGTTTTATTGTCTCTGGTGTGGCATTGAACGTATTGTGTGAATGTGGGAAGAGTGGAAGATAGACAGGCATGGTTGAAGTCACAAGAGATGAGAAGGAGATACTGCGGGTGCCGGGTCTGTAACTGAGTCACAACACTGTGTAATAGCTCACATGCAGCGATGGAATCGGCTGAAGGAGGTACGTACACACTTATTGCGATGGCGTGTGAAAACTCCTTCGGAAGGTAATATGGCCGAATGCTGACAGCGAGTAACTCAATGTCCTTGGTGCAGCGTTGTTCCTTAACACTGATGTGCGCTGGGTTGCACCACTTCTCATTTAAAAACACTGCCAGGCCCCCTCCTTTCTTCTTACCGCTCTCCGTGACTTTCCTGTCTGCCTGTACAATTTTAAAACCATCCAGAGTTACCAGTGAGTCCGATGTGAGATCATTCAGCCACGTCTCAGTAAAAAACATAAGGCTGCACTCCCGGTATTCTCTCTGCAGCCGGGCTAGCACCGTTAGCTCATCCATCTTATTGGAGAGGAAGCAGACGTTTCCCGTGATAATAGATGGTAAACATGGTTTATACCTCCATTTCCTCTCCTTGCGTCTCAGTCCTGCTCTGCAGCCTCTTCTCCTTCTCCATATCTCTGAAGGAATCTCCGGTTTCTGCCCGTAGAAAAGTCCGCCGCGACTTAGAGCTAACAGCTGATCCCGGGTGTAAACAGTAGAGCCGTGACTGAAGTGGTCTCCCAAGGCAATTCTAAATAGTCCAAAAAAGAGTAAAAGGCATACTGCAAAAGTAGCCAGCTTGGACCCCTTAGTTGTGTAGTTGCACAGGGGTTTGATAAAGTGCATAAAAATACAAAAAACACATCAAGAAACATTATAAAAAAAGCAGAAAGGAGAGCAGAGCTGCTGTGACTGGCTGCCACACATGCGGCGCCATCTTGGAAAGGCGCTTATATGAGCTTATAGTCAGAGATACCACGCTGTGAGCCAGTAATTAAAACATTGTTTAGCCCAGATCAGATCAAGTGTGTGACCACGAGAATGGGTGGGAAAGTTCATGTGTTGTTCAAGGTTAAAGCATTCCAGTATAGACATAAGTTCCTTGGTTTTTAGGATTTTTAAGTAGTATTACAAGTGAAGATGTTGTGCAAGCAAGAGTAAGTAGTTCACTAAGTTCTGAGAAAAAGTCTTGATTCCATTTCGGAGGTCGATAAATTAGTATTATAAGGAGCGGTGTTGGACAAACCACCTTAAATGCCAAATACTCAAATGGTGTTATATCGTGGTAGTCAGCGCTAACTATTTTGATTTTATTGCAGTAAACAACAGCAAGCCCAGTACCTCTACCCTGAATTCGGGGCTTGAACAAGTATCTGTAACCACATGGAATAACCAAATTGAGGTGTAAATAATCATTGGGTGTTTGCCAACTTTCTGTAAGTAACAGCATATCCAAACTTTTGTCAGTAATTAAATCGTTTAGCAGCAAAGCTTTCGCCATCAAGGAGCGATCAGATGCTGTGATACTATCACAATTCTGGTTGTCCAAAGTTAACCAAAGTTTCTCATACGTACAGCATGTTTGTGAAAATCCAGTCTATTTGTCCAGATCGAGGGGATTGCAGTTGGAGTTGAGTGATGCACAAACAACAAACGCTTTGGGGAGAGATGGCTATGCCTCAGGCAGAGAACAATTCCAAGTGACCGACAGTACTCATATGTTGTAGAATCTAAGCGTGGATGTGAATTCAACACACTGAGTTGTGATGGCAGATACCTTATGGACATATTAGGACTATTGCTGGCAAAGTACACAAAAAGCAAGAACAACCAAAGTCTCGAGAAGGGTTGTGATGAGCTAATCATGTTCACCATATGGTAAAGCCAGACGGAGATGAAAACAATTAAGCCAGCAGGGAAACAATGCCAGTCTCAGCAGTAGCACGTTAAAAACCCAATAAGGTCAACACCAGCTATCCTTAAACGGGAAAGTTACCTGTCAAGGATAAAAGTAACAGTCAAGGATATAGATAGATATAGCTGAATGAGCAGGTGACGAAACACTCACCAATACCACCACCAGGAAGAGGACTTGTGATACACTGAAGTGGTGTAGCATAGCTCCTCTCCAGTATCCAGCAGTGCGCTCCTTTCCAGTATCCAGACAGGGAGCAGATGGGAAGAGGGCTCGTGGTACGCTGAAGCAGTGTAGTATAGCTCCTTTCCAGTATCCAGCAGCATATCAGGTGCCAAGCCAATGTAACGCAGCTCCCTAGCAGTGTAACTGGGCTCACCTTACAGTGTAGCGTGGCTTCTTCCAAAAGGCCTATCCAGAGAACTGTGGCAGCAGTCATATTGCATACTCAAATAAATACAACAAATCTCACACTAAGTTAACCAAAATAAAGTTGACGAGAGGAAAAGCAAACATAGAACTTATTACAGGAGACATAGAAAGAAACAAACCAGAGACAGGTAACACCAGTGTGAAGCGGCAGCCACATGCGCACAGCGTAATCACACCGGAATAGTCCATTAGAGGAGCAGGTGTTGGGCAAAACTGAAAATTGGACTCATCAGAGTCATTTGTTTCTGTAAAGCTGCTTTGTGACAATGTCCATTGTTAAAAGCACTATACAAATAAAATTGAATTGAAAATTGAATTGAATCAAAGAAGATCAGAATAGGGCAGATTCATCTTAGTGAGGGACACATGAATCAAGCCATGTACAAAGTTATCCTGTAAGAAAACTTGTTTCCTTCTGCCCTGACAATGGTTATCCCGGTATGCAGTGGTTAGTACCTACCAAAAGTGGTCCAAGGAAGGACAACCGGTGAACCGGTGACAGGGTCATGGGCGCCCAAGGCTCACTGATGCGCGTGGGGAGCGAAGGCCAGCCCGTCTGGTCCGATCCCACAGAAGAGCTACTGTAGCACAAACTGCTGAAATGTTAATGCTGGCTATGATAGAAAGGTGTCAGAACACACAGTGCATCGCAGCTTGCTGCGTATGGGGCTGTGTAGCTGCAGACCAGTCAGAGTGCCCATGCTGATCCCTGTCCACCACCGAAAGCTCCTACAATGGACACGTGAGCATCAGAACTGGACCATGCAGTGGAAGAAGGTGGCCTTGTCTGATGAATCATGTATTCTTTTACATCATGTGGATGGCTGGGTGCGTGTGCGGCGCTTACCTGGGAAAGAGATGGCACCAGGATGCACTATGGGAAGAAGGCAAGCCAGCGGAGACAGTGTGATGTTCTGGGCAATGATCTGCTGGGAAACCTCGGGTCCTGGCATTCATGTGGATGTTATTTTGACATGTACCACCTACCTAAACATTGTTGCAGACTGAGTACACCCCTTCATGGCAACGGTATTCCCTAATGGCAGTGGCCTCTTTCAGCAGGATGATGCTCCCTTCCACACTGCAAAAATTGTTCAGGAATGGTTTGAAGAACATGACAAAGAGTTCAAGGTGTTGACTTGGCCTCCAAATTCCCCAGATCTCAATCCGATCAAGCATCTGTGGGATGTGCTGGACAAACAAGTCCGATTCATGGAGGCCCCACCTCGCAACTTACAGGACTTAAAGGATCTGCTGCTAACGTCTTGGTGCGAGATACTACAGCACACCTTCAGAGGTCTTGTGGAGTCCATGCATCGATGGGACAGAGCTGATTTGGCGGCACAAGGGGGACCTACACAATATTAGTTAGGTGGTTTTAATGTTATGGCTGATTGGTTTGTGTGTGTATATTATATATATGGTATATGTGTGTTACATTGAAAATTAGTTTTATCCACAGGACTCTGCTACTATGCTGGTGATTGATTCATGCTGAGTATGTACCACAAGATTGTGAATGATGACATTCTTACTTTCATCTCCGCTGTCTCTTTGATGTTTGGTAGTTTTACTCAGCTACACCGGCTGCCTTATTCTCTGCTTATGCTTTCTCGCACACTCCACGAGAAGCTGGCAGGGGTGGTGGTACAGGTTTGCTGTTGTCTCGGAGATGGTGCTTCACACCGCTCTCCCTGTCTCATCTCAACATCTCATCCTTTGAATTCCATGTAGTTACAGTTACCTCTCCAGTCAACCTTCTCATCATTGTCATCTACCGACCTCCTCCCCTAGGGGCCTTCCTTGAAGAAATGGACATGCTCCTCAGTCTTTTCCCTACTGACAGCACCCCTCTTACTGTCCTCGGAGACTTCAACCTCCCTGCTGACAAGCTCCAGTCCTCTTGCCTTCTCCCTCTTCTGAATTCCTTTTCCTTAACTTTCAACAGCTGTCCTCCTACACATAAAGGAGGAAACACCCTGGACCTTGTCTTTAGCCACCCCTTTCCTACTACAGACATCAGTGCTACCCCTCTCCACATCTCTGACCATCTCTTGGTATCCTTCACCATCACACTCCCTATCCTGCTTAATACCACCAGCCATCAATACTTCTCTCCCACTCATAGAAACCTCCACTCTAGCTCCCTTTCCTCCTTAGCTTCCTGCACCCTATCATCCCTTCCTGTCACTGATTCCTTTTCCTCCCTACCATTGGAGCTAGCCACTGACACTTTCTTCTCCTCACTTTCCTCATCCATGGACCTCCTCTGACCTCTATCCTCTAAACCCAGGAAGATTTCCAGCCCTGCTCCTTGGCTATCAGATGTGTTACGCAGTAATCGGAGAGAATTAAGAACAGCAGAGAGGAAGTGGAAGAAATCGCAACTCGACACAGATCTTGTCTCTTACCGTGCTCTCCTGTCCAAATTTTCATCTGAAGTGACTTCTGCTAAGACTGCCTTCTACAAAGAAAAGCTGGAATCCTCTGCACAAGAGCCTCACAAGCTCCACAACATCTTTTCTTCACTACGCAACCCACCGGCTCCTCCTGCTCCATCCTCCCTGACTGCTGAAGACTTTGCCACTTTTTATGATGAGAAGATTGGAAAAATCTGCCAGACATTCACTTCTACTCCTACACTACACTCTGAGGATTCTCCTTCTCATTCGCTGACACAGTTTTCTAAACTAACAACAGAAGAGATCCTGCAAATCATCTTATCCTGCAATCCTACCACCTGCCCATTGGATCCAATCCCTTCCACAGTGCTCCAGACCATCTCTCAAGACCTCCTCCCCTTCATCACCACTATCATCAATGGCTCCATATCATCTGGTCATGTACCAACCTCATTCAAGAGAGCAAGGGTTAGTCTCATCCTGAAGAAACCCACTCTAGATCCCTCTAAAACCCTTGAACGAACCGTCTACAATCAACTGTCTTGCTATCTCTCACAGAACAACCTCCAAGATCCCAATCAGTCTGACTGCCCTTTTGGCCGTCACTGAGAAGCTACATGCTGCTAGATCAGCCAAACTGTCTTCAGTCCTCATTCTCCTTGACCTATCAGCAGCGTTTGACACAGTGAACCACAAGACTCTCTTGTCCACCCTCATGAGCCTAGGAATTCTTGGTGCAGCATGGCAATGGTTTGCTTCCTACCTGGAAGGTCGGTCATATCAGGTGACATGGAGGGGATCCACATCTGCTCCCTGCAGACTCTCCACTGGTGTCCCACAAGGCTCAGTACTTGGTCCCCTCCTGTTCTCCCTCTATACTCAATCTCTTGGTGCGATCATATCCTCACATGGGTTTTCATACCACTGCTATGCAGATGACACTCAACTCATCCTCTCCTTCCCTCCCTCAGACACTCATGTTTCTGCTCGGATATCAGCATGTCTGGCAGACATCTCATCATGGATGACAGCTCATCTGCTGAAACTTAATCCCACCAAAACTGAACTGCTGTTCATCCCAGGTGATTCGTCCCCATCTCAGGATCTTGCAATCTCCCTAGACAATTCTCTGATCTCGCCTTCGGTTACTGCACGCAACCTTGGGGTAACCATGGACAATCAACTGTCCTTCTCCTCTCACATTGCTAATCTGACATGCTCATGTTGATTTCTCCTTTATAACATCAGAAGAATTCGTCCATTTCTTTCCACACAGGCCACACAGGTGCTTGTTCAGTCCCTTGTCATTTCAAGACTGGACTACTGCACCTCACTCCTGGCAGGTCTGCCTCTGAGCGCCATTCGTCCCCTGCAACTGATCCAGAATGCAGCTGCATGATTGGTTTTCAACCTTCCTAAATTTTCCCACACCACCCCATTGCTGCGCTCCCTCCACTGGCTTCCTGTAGCTGCCCGCATCAGATTTAAAACACTGATGCTTGCCTACAAAGCCAAAAACGGACCAGCACCCACTTATCTCAAAGCACTTATCATACCTCGAGCGGCACCACGCTCCCTCCGATCCTCTAGCACTGCACAACTGGTCCCACCATCTCTCAGGGTACAAGGAAGGCATGCATCGAGACTCTTCTCTGTTCTGGCACCAAGGTGGTGGAATGAACTTCCCCTAGATGTCCGAACAGCTGAGTCACTGGCAGTCTTCAAACGACGTCTAAAGACTTACCTCTTCATAAAGTACTTAAGTTAGCACAAAAAAAAAAAAACTTCCCTAACAGAGTTTTGGACTGGTGGTATTCCTAGTTTGTGACCTAGTGAGCCAATATCAGAATGTATTTTTGATAGACTTCAAAGCACTATTGTAAGTCGCTCTGGATAAGGGCGTCTGCCGAATGCCATAAATGTAAATGTAAATGTAGTTATTACTGTTTCAACATCCACTACACTTCAGGATTGGCCTCGGTTCTTGAGTTCCTGCAAAGATATGCAAAGAAGTTTTTATTTGGGTAAAGGGGGGCTTCATTTACTATGTAGGTTCATTTACAGAGTTAGTCGTAGCCTTTTAATACTGTCAGTAAGCCATTTCAAGTCAGTCACATTGCTAAACCAGCAAATAAACTGTCACAAAAGCAGTCATAACATTTAATTCTGGCTGTTATGAAGCATACAATTGTGACACTGAGTGTGCCTTCGCAGGCAAATCCGTGGCCACCTGCACCGGCTTTTATAACGCGAAGCTCTCGTGCAGGCTACACGCTGCACCTGGCTGAGCCTCTTTATAAGCCCTCCGAATGCCTCACTCTGTGTGCGGACATAACTGTGTGCCAGGTAACAGAGCAGCTTCACGCTACTCTGGTTGATAATTTGCGAATACTTAGGATTAGAGAAGAGAATATCAAGGTTTAGAATTAGAGACGAGAATATTGAGGTTTAGAATTAGAGAAGAGAATATTGAGGTTTAGGATTAGGGAAGAGAATATCGAGGTTTAGAAAGAAAAGGAACTCAAAATCAGAGAAGAGAATACTGGGGAACGGAGAAAAAAGGAATCACGGGGTAGAGAGAAAACATTGAGGGAAAGAAAGAAAGGAGTACATAACTAAAGAGAATGGAAGAGATCTAAGAGGAGGCTAGAAAGAGAACTCTGTCTCTGAGATAAATATTCAGCTTTTAAGCTAGGAAGGAATTGCTCCTTCATCATTTGATGCCTTTAAGTTCGGCCAATGATAAGGCCATTTTGAGTTGTTGTTGCCCGCCTCGTCCCGGTGCTTTTATGTTGAGTCGTAGGCTCTAGAGCTCCCACATTTCTGATCCCTCACAGTGTCCCATAAGCACTACTACCTACATGTCTACTATCCCTGGAGTCAGCTTGGTGGCTAGTGCTACAGAGCGGTGTATACAAGCTACTCAGTTTGCGCCTTGGCTGAGGAGCTCGTTTTTGTCAGAGCTGCTTGGCGGCCAGTGTGCGCTTTCCCCCCCGCACTTGGTTCCACTAAGCGTTATATATTGTCCCCTTGGAAAAGCATGCCCTATACGGCACTTCTATACACGAGGCACTGAGCGGCATAATAGGCTACTCAGTAACGATACAGGTTACCTGTTGAGATCGAAGAGAGAAGAAAGGAGATTCACGGCAGTGCGCGTGATTCCCTTTGTTTAAAAGAATGCTGATTTTAAAGAGTAGTTTGCAGCTTCAAATTACTCAACACAGTAAATATATGAAAGAAATAATAGTGAACACTATATTTTCCTGCCCAGATGTACAGTGCTGCTTGGAGTTTTAGTTTGTCAAGTGCAGTGCTGATAAATGACGATGAAGCATGTTTTAGGTTGTCTTCATGTGCACTTTGCAGGTTGATCCGTCCGTAGAGTCACTTTTTGACTAAGTTCAGTCAGCTTCATAACTTGCAGAGGTCTAGCCATCCAGTGACATTGAAAGAAGCTGTTTAAGTGAAAGTAAACTTGCATGGAGAAAAAGAAGACACAAACATTGTAATGCTACTGGGTAGCACTGGATGATTTTATGCCATTGGCAGAGTAGAGCATTTCTCCCATTATGATCTCAGATGAAAGAAAAGGAGCATGCTCTGTTGTTTCAAACTGCATCGCTGTGGATTACCGTCATGCTTCGCTGGACATATCATTGCTGAGGAAATACTGGTAGGACTGTATTTTTTGTGCCTCTCAGGAGGATTCACCAGCGGGATTTAATATCTGATAGACAGAGGATCTGCTCACCATGTGACAGACAGACAATCGGGTAAGGACGATCCGTTAAAGACTTTAATCCAGTGTATATATTTCTAAAGAGAACTTTTTTTACACAGTGAGAGAGACTGCGGGGGCTGGTGGTTTTTGTATATATCTGGTGTCTTTCATATATATAATACACAACCAACTATTGAATGTATTTGGGGTTTGTCTGTTAAATGCTCTTCACTACACACTGTTAGGGTCCAGATTTAATTGTAACCAATATGAGCCAGGAAGCTACCTTTAATCCTAAGGATAAAAATCTTATTCATGAAGTACAGCAGTTTCATCTCTGTACAGTCTCACAACCATGTCCTGTTTCTGTAGTATGAGCCAATAAACGTGCACAAGTATATTAAACATAAAGCACTATAACAGCAGTTCTAAATTCTAACTCAGGTTTACAAAAATAGTTTTAAAAGTCCTGATTTCTAGTAATTGTTGACTACATTGAACAGCTTTATACACGCAGCCCTGGCCCCAGTTTGGATCAATGAACAATGAACATTTCTCAGGTGAAATTAGAGACAGGTGTCTATCGTTTCTAATTTTTGTCCTTCCTATTTAAAAATAAGAATTGCAAGCAGCTTCTTTATCCTACAGGTTAAATAATCATGAAGTTTAAAAAAGTCTTAATAAAATACAGGACTGAGAATTCCGTTTCTTTGTCTCTCTCTATTTAAATTCTCTATAAAGATTGTAATCTAATGATAATGGCATTGTGTATTAAATATTAAATGCATGGTCTACATTTAAATACATTGCAGAATCAGATGATTAAAGGTGGTAATATTCACATTTTCTGTAGCAGTCCAATCCTGAAAGCAGTAAAATGAAGAAGTAATTACTAAAGCTTTCAGCTCCTCTTTCACACTTTTAGGCCAAGCAAAGAATATTTTCTGTGCATGTTAACAGCAGGTTTCTCCTGATAATATCAGCTAAAAGTTTCTTAGTGTAGCTAATATACAGGAAAATGTAGACTATTATTATTTAGTGAGCAGTGTGATGTTAGTTAAACATGTGATTGCATAGATAGGGTGTGTCATGATTAATACAGAAGCTGTGAAAAGAATAGTATTGTTGTTATAGAGCGTTTTACAGTAGAGATTGTTTCAGAGCAGCTTTACAGACATCAGAGCTTTAGAGCCCAGTGAGTGAAATGAGGAGCACAGTGGAACTCCTGCAGATGGAGCTCAGGAGGAAGCAGGAGAGACTCAGCAGAGGGAAATATCCCGCACACTATTCACTTATTCTTACATCACATTATCTATGGATTATTCCACATCAGGATTGGTGTGATTATCGACTCTAGTCTTTCTTTTGAAGCTCATGTAGATAATATAACTAGGATTGCTTTCTTTCATCTCAGAAATATTGCTAAAATAAGAAATATATTGTCACTACACGATGCAGAAAAATTAGTTCATGCTTTTGTTACCTCTAGGTTGGATTATTGTAATGCCTTACTGTCTGGATGTTCCAGTAGATG
>CM040471.1:23249523-23271899 GCA_022758105.1 Pangasianodon gigas | reverse complement strand
GTGTGTGTGTGTGTGTGGGTGTGTGTGCAGTGTGTGTGTGTGTGTGTGTGTGTGTGCAGTGTAATCCTGGGTTCTCTCTCTCCCTGAATCCTGCAGCAGATCATTTCACTGCGCGAGCGCGAGCTCCGCGGGATCCCGAGCCCCGGTGACGCAATCGCAGCTCTTCGCTCTCTGATTGGACAGCAGGCTCACGCGCTAGCCGTGTTGCCGCAGCGGTGTGTCGGGGTTAAAGCTCGCCGCCGGTGCAGATAGACGCGGGCTTAAGCAGCGCAGCTCGCTAACCTGCAGCTGCGACACACTCCTCACCTGGTGCAGGAGGCGCAGGGTCTGTTCATCCGGACTTTTATTCTGAAAGGGTTGCGGCCACGCGACCGGAAGTGAGAGCTGCTATTGCAGATGGTTTCAGTAGAGGACAGCGTTTTCCTTCCGGTTATCAGCTCCATAAGCTTCACATGACGAGTGTGTAAACATCACACGTGACGAGTGTGTAAACATCTCACATCTCACCTCCTGCGTGTTCTGCGCTGCTGTGAGTAAAGCTGTGAGTAAAGCTGTGAGGAGTGTGTAGTGTTTAACAGCGTTAGCCGCTAGCGAGGTGGTGTAGAGCAGTGAGCTGATGAGTGGAGAGTACAGTAAACACTGCGAGTGCATAAGCTCTAATGCATCACAACCACAGCTGCATTACTGCTGCATTACTGCTGCACAGTGCCTCTGACTGTTCCTCACCATTCAGCAGCCTTTCACACGCAGCTCTCTCTGTACTGCTGTCTGCTCCTGCAGCCTGAGTCACACTGAGGGTCACACTGAGGGTCACTTTAGGGTTAAATTGAGGTTATTTTTTGGTGCTGTTCTTTTTCAGGTTCCAGTTCTTCTTCTTACGACTGTACATGTGAACATCATTTCCTAGGAAAAAGCAAGTAAGTGGAATATTTCGGGGGAAAAAACAGTAAAAATTGCATTTATTTTGATTCTGTATGATTAATTCTGCATAATGTGTCTCTGTATCTGTTAGAGTGCTGTACAGTTCAGTGCAAAAGTTTGCATCCCCTTACTTTGTGTGTGTGTGTGTGTGTGTGTGTGTGTGTGTGTATACACACATGATGTTCACACATCAGTAATAATGCATACCCAGTCTGAAGCTGTATAAATGTCCGTGTATGTGTTAGAACTGCTTCCAGACGCTTTGGCCGTCGCCTGAGCAACATGTGGCTCCTGTAGTTTCTAATCGCAGCGCTGTTGCTCCTGACACTGACTCTATAGCTGTGTTTCATGCACAGGCTCTACAGTCACTGCAGGGCTAATAAACTGTTCAAGTAGGTTTAAAATGTAGATCTATTGTTTATGTGTATCCTAATCTGTGCAATCTGTAAACTGAGGAAAGGGTTTAATGAGTTAATTGCGATGCTTGTGTTTTTAATAAGTTTTGAATAATTTTGATCTCTGTTTATTTTAAAATAACTCATGGACAGTGAGAAGAAGAGTTTGTGACCAGAGTAAATTTGCTCAGTAGTTTGTATTTCTCGAGATTCAGGCACACGGTCTCCAGTTGTTCGTTTGCCTTAAACAGAATTTAACTAGATGTGTTGCTGTTAATCACCTTTAAGTAGACAGCTCACTAGGGAATGTGTGAACGTGTGAACATGCCTGCTGACTTTGTCTCCACCGATTTAACCCTTTTAAGTAAAGAATGCTGTTTTGTAGATAAACTGTAAAACAGAGGTACGTGTTCAGTTTCTTGTCGAGAAACAATGGGGGGTGAAAACTTTTGCACTGAGCTGATTGAGAGGTTGATACTGTACTAGTATTATTTTGCTTTTCAGGTAATAAAATCCAGTAAGAAATATTTTCTAAATGGTTGCATGTGGTTTTTTTTTAACAAGAAACTTTATGCCTCATGTAACAGTAGTTATTGTGCATTGGTGTAAAGATAAGCATGAAGGTGCTGTAGCACTGATTTATTTAAACCTTTGATTATTTGTTTGTATTTATTTATTTTTGCTCTAGTGGCATTCAGGAGGAGTATCCGAGACATGTACGAGCAGCGGTTCCATCCAGACAGAACTGTAAGGGCTGTCCTGATTTTTACTGTCCTCATTCATGCACTTATTGTTCATGTAACACCTACAGCACAAACCTGCCTTTCCTTTAGCTCGTGTCAGGGCTCTAGAGAGTAAACACATGTAAATGTGAGTGTGCTTATTAACTTATTACTCTTTATGGAGGGTGCCAATAATTCTACATTACTCTGTATATACAGTATATATATGCAAAGTCTACACACCCTGATTAATATTGTTTAATATTGTTTTTTTTGTTTTGTGAAAATGAAACCAATCATTAAATCATGTCAGATCTTGAGATAGCAACTAACACAATTCAAGTGAAAAACAAACAAATGTTTTGTTTTGAGGAGAAAAAAAAGAAAAAACTTATACAACCAGGTCATTGTAAGTGTTCACACACCTTAAGTAATTGTTTATTAAAGCACCTTTTGCTTGCAATTCAGCACTTTCTATATTCAGTCTTTTTATCAACTTAGTACATCTTCATTTGGTAATTTTATTCCACTTTTCCTTGCAAAATGCTCCAGATCGGTCAGATTGTGAGGGGTCTCCTGTGCACAGCCCTCTTCAACTCATTGCACAGGTTTTCTTTTAGTGCTTTGGGTTGTTATCATGCTGGAAGGTGAAGAATTTCTTCATCAGCTGCTGTTTAGCAGAGACCTGAAGGGTTTGTGCCAGAATCGATTGGTATTTGGAGCCATCCATGATCTTGATTAGAGCCTCAGACCTGAAGAGCAGCAGCTCCAAGCTTCACCATGGGTATGGTGTTCTTCGGGTGATAAGCTGTCTTGTTGTTTTTTTTTGTGCCAAACATATCTTTTAGAATCTGATCTTCTCATCAGACCATAACACATTCTGCCACATGGTCTAGCCGCCCACCCCGTAGTGTTCCACGGTACATCTAATGAAATTCTTTTGTACCCCTCTCCTGATCGATACCTCTCTACAGTGAGATCTGTACAGGCTTTGTGAGCTCTCTGTGGACCATGGCTTCATCAGCCAGAGGAAACGAAGAAGATCTGAAGAAGATCCCACAGAAACAGCTGGATTGTATTTGTCATTAATCAGAGTCACTTCACTGATGTCAGCTGTATGAAAATTATTTTTGTACATGAGAATGAAGGTGATTGGTTCATTCTGAACACAGTCACATCCCAGTTATAAAAGGATGTGCACACTTATGCAACCAGGCTGTTGTAATTTTCTTCTTTTTCTTTTTTTCCCTAAAATATTTCTTTTTGTTTTTCACTTGAATTTTATTGGTTGCTATCTCACATTGTGATTTAAGGATCCTAGCAATGTGCCTAATACACTCGTATCAGCGCCACCCACACTGCCATACCTGTGTAACTGAGTGAGAATACACCCGGGCAGCAGTGGTCCTTGTGTGGTCCCTTTGAATTGAGTGGAGTTTGAAAGCGAGAGTGAAGACCCATGTAGAGTAACACACACTCAGGGCTGCAGTGATAAGTGGAAATATTCAATAATGTTGATTATGAAAATACTTTGTTTACCAAAAACAGAAATGTAGGAGTGCACAGGCCTCTATTCCCGCGTAGAATGCAGTTAATATGAAGGTGACTGATAGAAAACACAAGGGTGAGCTTTTTCTCTCTCGCTGACAGAACACTGAATGATGGCAGCAACGAGAGGAAAATCTAAAACACTGATAGTTTCACTCAGAAAAGCGAAAGCCTGGTACGCTGCAGTACATGCAAAGTGTAGATGTCTCTGATAGCAGCACATCAGCAAGATGCACGAACATTAAAAACAAAAGCACTTGAAAACTCCTGCTAGTTCAGTGGAATGCACTTGATGTTATCGCCACATATTACATTTTATTCAAAGGGGCTTGATATTTTTCTATGTAGTAGTAAAATATGAAGCAGGTTAAGTTTGCCTTGTTTAACTGTTGCTTGTTATGATTAATGACTGTGTGATGCAGAAGCTATGTGTTTCAGTCATCTTACTCCTTTAAATTTGCCTGTTTCAGGCCCCTTACCCAAGAGGAGCTGGTGGGGAGAGGAGAGCTTTTGGACGTCCTGATGATGACTATGTCCGAAACTTTGACTATGACTCTCCTCGCTTTTACCCAAACGGTGGTCCCCGAAACTACCACAATGAAGATAAGAAGGGCTACCATAGCGACAGCCACTACTCCTTCTCTAATGAGTCCAGAGGAGGCCCAGCTAATCGAAGGGTAAGAGCTGAAGCCATGGCACACAAAATCACCTTGACTTTTTGCAAGTCAGGATTAGATAGAAACTGTTTAAATGAGAACATAAAGGACAATGAAACCAGCCTAAATTAAGCAGAGAAATAAATTTTATTTTAGCCTTCAACTGTAGAAATAACAAACTCACATTCATTAATGTAGTACTGCAATCTTAAGGTCTAATAAAAAAAATCATTTGTGTTGTTTAAGCTGCTAGAAATAGCATAGTCCAGTAAAGAAACCTATTCACATCAAATCTTCTATCATGCTATTGTGTACAGAATCACTGTACACGTTAGTTTATAGCTGTGTGTCCTCACCCCCAACAGGAAGACTACCCTTATTACAGAGGACCCAAAGATGATACTCATTCTGGACGCCAGGTGGATTTCAGGTATTCACAGTGTAATGCACACAGATGCAACTTGTGCATGTATATCACATGTATTCTGAAAGTACTGTATCAATGCATTGTCACAGGAACAAGTAGGTGATTGGAGTTAGTTAGATCAGATCACTGCAACCGGTTTAATTTTTCCAGTGCTCACAAAGTTCCGTTGGCCTCGTGTAGGGAAAGTCATGCTGATCAGCCTCCCCGTTCAAAACCAGCCGAAAACAAGGTTAGGCATACAAATATAAAAGGGATTACCTATTTGAAATATCCTATGATGTGGATTTGACAATATCTTATGTGCTGTGATAAGAACAAAAATTATAAACCACAAAGAGCCTGCAGTTGAAGACTGAAAGCTACAATAAGATGTATAAACATAAAACACACAATTAGCACATTTCAATTCACTTACCAATAGACCTTCGGCCTCATTAACAATCTTTACAACATTGTGTGTAAATGTAAGCCACTGGATTTATAAACGTTTCGGAAAGGCTGATTTTCTGTGTGCTTGTGTGTGTTTGCTGATCACCTGTAAAGTGCAAAGTGCTTCCCCAACACGGCTCATTTGCACGTAGTGACGCCCACAAAACTCCATAAAAGGTAACGTGCACAGTCAGCTGGGAGCACGAAATGAACAGTCAAGGTCAAGGCTGAAAAACAGAAGTGGAAGATATATTGAGTCACTACCATGTCAGTAGAAATACTTACTAATACTGTATATTATAATAATAATAGTAATAAGCGAGCTCTAATCAGCTGAGGCGTTTGTTTACGGCTCTGCGCAGACAGAGTGACCCATCCTCCACTTATACGCCGCCATTTCTTTATCATAACTGAACGATTCGTTTTATTTTTCTTCATTTATTGTTTGTTTCTTTGTTTTTCCTATACTTTATTTATATTATTGATATTAATTAAATAAAATATTCATTTTTAGCAGCTCTACTAGAAAGTATGGTGTGTAGGTATGTATCTGATAAGTAGCTAAGTAAGTGTAGCTACACACTAGATGTTCCCAGTAAAATGGCCACTGGGGTTCAGGGTTTACCTGCTGTTCTGTAACAGCCATGGCTCGGTTTCACAGAATTTTCTCAGAGGTCTCAGTGAACTAGCATGAGGATGTGTTTCTGATCGAGACTCTAAAGCTCTTCTCTCAGTCGCTCTGGATAAGGGCGTCTGCTAAACGCTGGAAACGTCATAAACACAAACAGTTTAAACTCCACAGAATATTCCAGATAGAAAAGTGCAGTAATCCCTGCAGATTATAGGATCTGAAGTCGATCAGGTCGAGGTTTACATTAGTTAGTTTTCTTATGCGTAAATTTACACTCACTCAGGAGCACGAGTAGGATACAAACGTTTTTCCAAATTTACTAGATTTTCATGAAAACCAAATTTCTTGTGTAAATGCTCGTATGAACAATTTATGAATAAATCCATTCATATCCAGCTTGATAAATGAGGCCCACTGACACAAAGTAGCTTTACAGAAACCGGACATGGATGTAGATTTAGATGACTAATGAGCGAGCCAGAGGTGATGGTGAGGAAAAACTCCCTCAGACGACAGGAGGAAGAAACCTTGAGAGGAACCAGACTCAAAAGGGAACCATTCCTCATCTGGGTGACACCGGATAGTGCGATTATAAATCATTACTCATCCACAACTGTATACTCTAAAGTCAAATAGTGCTAAGTGTGTTGAAAGGACCTTCAGTACCAGCATCAGAGTCATTTTTGATTTCAAGTGTTAGCTTGAAGTCTGTAATATCCAGGTGAAGTTATCCACTGAATAATGAGAGTAGACTGTTTTCAGTAAATGTGATTTTTTGGCTATCAGAGTGAGACCGTCCACAGCCATCTTTAGGGTATCTGTGTAATACCATCCACAGCAATCTCACGGCAAACTTTAAGCTGTCCGTGTGGGGCCATCCTCAGCAGCAGCGAGAGATTCTCAGGTGAAGGAAGCTCCAAGCAGCCGGAGTGCAGATGGAGTCGAGATCATTGGCATCTCATCAGACAGCATTTATTTCCAATATATGACACAGGTTGACTGTTTGCTTGTCTTCATCACCAGGGGTGGAAAGATCACTAGCCTGGCCAAATTATGTGCTTTTTATATATGTGTATATATATATATATATATATATATATATATATATATATATATATAATGCAATCACTGTCCACTTTATTAGGAACAACTGCACATTCATGCAGTTGTCCAATCAGCCAATCATGTGGCAGCAGCACAATGCATAAACTCATGCAGAAAAAGGTCAAGAGCTTCAGTTAATGTTCACATCAAACATCAGAATGAAGAAAAAGTGTGATCTCTGTGACTTTAACCGTGGCATGGCTGTTGGTGCAGATGGGCTGGTTTGAGTTTTTCAGAAACTGCTGATCTCCTGGGATTTTCACACACAACAGCCTCTAGAGTTTACACAGAATGGAGCGAAAATCAAAAAACATCCTGTGAGTGACAGTTCTGTGGGTGGAAACACCTTGTTGATGAGAGATCAGAGGAGAATTACCAGACTGGTCTGAGCTGACAGGAAGGATATAGTATAATATAATACTATACTATACTATACTATACTCATATAATCACTCTTTACAACAGTGGTGAGCAGAAAAGCATCTCAGAACTCACAACACATGGAATCACTTTGTGTAAGTCTGTGCCCATGATAGACTCAGATTCCTGTTCTTGGCTGACAGGAGAGGAACCTGATGTGATCTTCTGCTGTTGTAGCTCATCCACCTCAAGGCTCAATGTGTTGTGCATGCTGAGATGCTTTTCTGCTATATCCTTCCCGGGAGCTCAGACCAGTCTGGTAATTCTCCTCTGACTCTCTTATCAACACGGCATTTCCACCCACAGAACTGTCGCTCACTCAGTGTTTTTTGTTTTTCACACCATTCTGTGTAAACTCTACAGACTGTTGTGTGTGAAAATCCCAGGAGATCAGCAGTTTCTGAAAAACTCAAACCAGCCCATCTGGAACCGACTTCCATGCCACGGTTAAAGTCACAGAGATCACACTTTTTCTTCATTCTGATGTTTGATGTGAACATTAACTGAAGCTCTTGATCTGTATCTGCATGAGTTTATGCATTACTCTGCTGCCTCATGATTGGCTGATTGGATAACTGCATGAATGTGCAGTTGTACAGCTGTTCCTAATAAAGTGACCGGTGAGTGTACATCTGTTCAAATTTTGGATTGACAAATATGCCTACGTAAACAAATCCTGAAGGAGACCATGTGAAGGTAAAAGGATCAGAAACATCAAGTGTCCACTGCAGGTTACCTAAAGGCATATTTTATATCCAGAAAAAGCGCCTATAATAATGTTCTCCACTGACAGTTCAGGTAGATTAGGACTACATCGGTAAGACATTTAGAGGGATGATTTTAAATTCCAAATTTGTCTCCTCGTATAGAAGCTTTGATGACCCTGAATTGTCTGTGTTTGTCTTGGAAAAAAAAAAAGTCATTTAACTGGCAAGCTTTTCTGGACTAGAATAGGCACTCTCCTGCTTTTGGAAGTAAAGGATGAGAAACAAATGCTCAGTATCAGTTAAGCGTGTCTCTTGTATGAGGGCCATGTCAAACTTTTCCATTTTCAATCTTTAATGTAGCAAGGTAGCACAGAAAATACTAATTACCTGCTTCCAGCAAATGCTTCTTAACCTCCTCAAAATTCTTATGTTTCCATACCCTGTAAACGGAAAGTCCTGAAATAGCGTAATCCTGGAGCCTTCCTGCATCAGTCCCATTTATACTCTGTGCTTACTTACACAGTCTCAGCGTCAACCACTCAGCATTTCACTATGCACTGAACCCTGTATAACTGTGTACATGACAAATAAACCTTTGAGTCCTTGAATCCATTATGTCTTGAAGCCTCCAGTATTCTCTGCTTGTCCATATAGTTGTGAAATCAGATGAGATTAGGGTGAGACTGGGATTTTGTCCCTGCTTTCTGATTTTAATACAGGCAGGTTTGGTTTCCCATGTTGAGAAAGCGAGGTAACAAAGCTTCGAAAAATGCTGTTGGTTAGCCGTCTTCTGCACCTTCGGGCAAACCAGTCATCCATAAGTTTCTCCTCTGGCATCTGTTCTCCAAGTCATCATGTGCTCTACCTGCTTTTTGAGTATTTTTAGCAGATAGCAAGCTTCATTGCAGGTCATCTCCATCTGTGAAATTCTCTTTTCTAAAATGTTTCCGTTCTAAAGCAGTAGGCTCAGTTTTTATCAAGAATATTTCCTCAAGAGTTAGATTCAGTGGGCTGATGATAAGGCAGTCACTAGAGTCATCCCTTTACGTGGTCAAACCTTGGGTTTTAAAGGGTCTGGCTGGTGCATTCTGTACTATCTGGAGCTTGTTTAGTGATCTGTTGGAACACTCAAACAGCAAGGTGCTATAATAGCCCAAGCTAGAGGGAATAAAGACATGAACTAGTTTCTGCTCCGTGTAATAGCAGTATTTTTCTTAGCACTTCTAAGAGCGTAGGTGATGAGTTAAAATTGACCTATAATTTTACAGTTCACCTCTTTTTCTGATTGTCATTTAGCATGAAATAGGAGTGCACCACAGTGCCAATATCTATACTATCTGTATCTATGTTTCTGTCTCTGTATTCGGATTTAATCCAGAAGTGGGCATTCTGATAATATTTTCTCAGCTTTATTTCATTTGGGTTTGTTGCATTCCAGAAAGCTGTTAGAATCTGTTCTGAAGCTGGGATGCTACAGTACAACTGCGTGGCAGAATGGGCTCCTTTATCAGCATTTAGTTTTAATGCCTATATGATTTTCTGAGTACATTTTCTTTTCATAATGATGGAGAACTTTCATTTAGGAGCAACAGCTACCATGCACAATGGAATTACGAGTTAATATTTTAAAAATGAATGAAATACAGTGACTTGCAAAAGTATTCAACCCCCTTAAGTCATCAGATTTGTCTCGATTACAAATGACGCCTACACACTTGTTCCAACCAGCATTTTCATTGCAAACGAGTCTAATCTTAACTTTTTCTCTCAGTACACTGGCATTCAGTTGACTCATCAGACATTTTCAATCACTATAAACAAATGAATTGTTTTATCGATGCAAGTCTGTTATCAGATTAGTCAGGACACTGTTGGGTTTCTGTGTGTAGAGTACCGTGACTCTGATGAGCAGGGCGATGGGAAAGGGGAGGGGTGTGAGCCCCCTGCTGGGCAAACAGTTCACACCTCGTCACAATAACACTGGTACAGAGACAAAACGCACAGCGCAACTAAAGCTTTTTTGATGGTAAAACACTGTATACAAGTGTCGCAATAAAATTATAATATTTAAACCTAGTATGCTAGGTTAAAAAAAACTAATACTTATGAAAAACTTCAAAAACTGTCTTTCATATAAGCCATTAACCACTACTGTGGAGTGTGACATCACAAATAAATTCAGTGCTGAACATGGGCATCCACAAAGCAAGAGGAAATTCCATTTTTTGGCCTCTAGTAAAAAGAGTTAAAGTACATTTTCTAAGTCAAAATTCATTATTTGTCAGCAGATTTTTTAAAAATATGAAACTGAAACAGCCTAACTAAAAAAGGCTATTTGCGTGAACTCCTGTGCCGTGGAAGCGCCAAGTTTACACTAATGACGAGACAGTTGGGTTACAATTGGCCTCTGCCTGTGAAGTTCACGATTTCTGGATAAAAGACCCCTTAATTCATGATTCATAGATAGAGACCTACTGTAAGCTAATTGTGTCCACGTTAGGGCAATATCTTTCATAAATAAAAATACAGAATTTGTAGAGTTTATAGTTAGAAACCACGCCAGGAGGCCGTGGGCAGCACATACCAGAAATAGAAGCTGAGAGTGAAAATGTTTCGTGGGCATACCGTGCACATCCTGTGTAAAAGATCACCGTAAAATTGGTTAAAATTGGAGCATACTGGTTGTGACACATTTATTTTGTGTGGTGTAAAATGGTCTTAGTGTATTTCAGTAGACTGTCCCAAAACATGTTGGTGCACAGTAAGAGGAAGTGCTTTTTCCCTTTATTATTATTTCCATTTATTCCCTCTGTTTCTTTTCGGCATGTAGAAAAGCACTATACACAAAGACATACAATCACTGGTCACTTTATTAGGAACACAGCACTAATACTGCATACAAACCCCCATCCCCCTCACAGAACAGATTCACTTTGTTGTGGCACGGATTCCACAAGGTGCTGAGAACATTCCTTTGAGATTTTGGTCCATTTTGAGATGATCGCTTCACGCAATTCCTGCTGATATTTCAGCTGCACTTTCATGCTATGAATCTCCCATTCTCCCACGTCCCAAAGGTGTTCTACTGGATTCAGATCCGGTGACTGGGAAGGCCACTGAAGAACACTGAACTCATCGACACGTTCATGAAACCAGTTTCAGACGACTTTTGCTTTGTGACATGGTGCATCATCATGCTGCAATGATAAGCCATTAGAAGATGGTAAATTGTGGCCATGAAGGGATGCACATGATCAGCAACAATACTCAAATAGGCTGTGGCATTCAGGTGATTCTTGATTGGTATTAAAGAGCTCAAAGTGTGCCAAGAAAACCCACACTTACACACCACCTCCACCAGCCTGGACTGTTGACACCAGGCAGGTTGGGTCCATGGATTCACGCAAGATTCATCAGACCATGTGTCGTTTTTCCACCTGTCCAGTTTGCATGAGTCTGTGTCCACTGTAGAGTCCTGTTCTTGGCTGACAAGAGCAGAAACCAATGCATTCTTCTGCTGTTGTAGCACATATCCTTGAAGGGTTAATGTGTTGTGCATTCTGGGATGCTTTTCTGCTCACCTTGGTTGTAAAGAGTTGTTATGTGAGTTACTGTAGCTTTCCTATCAGCCTGAAACAGTCTGGCCATTTTCCTCTGATCTCTCTCATCAGCAAGGAGTTTCCGCTCGCAGAACTGCCACTCACTGGATGTTTTTTGTTTTTCACACCATTCTGTGTAAACTCTTGAGACTGTTCTGTGTGTCCCAGCAGATCAGCAGTTTCAAACTGGCACCAACACCCATACCACGGTCAAAGTCACTGAGATCACATTTTTCCTCGTTCTGATGTTTGATGTGAACATTATCTGAAGCTCTTGACCTGTATCTGCATTATTTTATGCACTGCACTGCTGCCACATGATTGGCTGCTTGGAGAATTGCATGAATGAGCAGGTGTACAGGTGTTCCTAATAAAGTGGCTGGTGGGAGTATATCTTTAAAAAAATGCATGTATGGTTAAGCATATATAATTGAAGTTAGACATGATATCAGTTTCAGTCCTGAGGAGTTCCCCACCAAAATCATCATCTAATGAATGTTAGTGGAGTAGTGTGGAATGGAGGCTGGGCTTAGTCTCCTGAAAGCAACAATGGGAGGTGTCTGTCCAAAAAATAGAGATAGTGATGCATTAAAGGCCCTTAGTCATTATTTATTTTACCCGAATTTTGTGCATTTTGCCTTCTCTTTTCATCTCACAGAGGCTGCAGTCGAGTTGTCTCCTCTCCCAGTGCTCGTGTCCAGGGCTCGTACCCTGCTCCCAGATCCCTGTCAGCACTGGGCCCCAACTCGGGAGATGACACATTAATCCAGGCCATTATGAACTTGGATCGAGGGTATGCATGTGCGGTATCTCAAATGAATAAAGTTACACTGTGGGTGTTTGGAGTGGGTGTTGATCAGGGATAAGTTTGGGAAGCATTTGGTATCTGTGCAGTTTGGGTTTATATTAGAGCAAAAAGAATGTCTGTGTATCTATCTATCGTAGTATTAATTAGCAGCAGAAAAAGGTGCAAGGCAGTTCAGCACAGAGGAGACCCTGCTCATTATTTTGTTATTTCCATTGTTTCTTATTATTTTAGTATGTTTAATACATACTTTATTAGGAACACCACACTAACACCTGTACACCTACATATTCATGCAATTATCTAATCAGAAAATCTTGTGGCAGCAGCACAGTGTATAAAATCATGCAGATACAGGTCAAGACCTTCAGTTAATGTTCACATCAAACATCAGAATGGGGAAAAAATGTAATCTCAGTGACTTTGATTGTGGTGTGATTGCTGGTGCCAGGTGGGCTGGCTTGAGTTTTTCAGAAACTGCTGATCTCCTGGGAATTTCACACACAACAGTCCCTAGAGTTTACACAGAATGGTGCCAAAAACAAAAAACATTGAGTGAGCGACAGTTCTGTGGGTGGAAACACCTTGTTGATAAGAAAGCTCAGAGAAAAACGGCCTGGGAAAATCTCCTGGGAAAAATCTGCAGGAATTGCGTGATGCCGTCATGTCAACATGGACCAGAATCTCAAAGGAGTTTTCCAACATCTTGTAGAATCCATGCCTTGAAGAATTGAAGCTGTTTTGAGAGCAAAGGGAGGCTTTACCCAGTGTTAGTATAGTGTTCCTAATAAAGTGCATGACTGTGGTGACTGTATACACCCTACACTGATCAGCCATAACGTTAAAACCACCTGCCTAATATTGTGTAGCTCTTCCTTGTGCCGCTAAAACAGCTCTGATGTGTCGAGGCATGGACTCCACAACTGAAACAAATAAGATCTTTAAACAAAATAATAACTATTTTTTTAAAAATTTTGTAATAGTTGTGTTCGAGTCCCATTTTGCAGATTCTGCAAGTCGTATGTAAACTTATGACTCCAACTGTATGGGTGTGATGGTCAGGTGTCCACAAACTTTTGGGCATATATATAGTATAGTATATAGTGGAGAAGCCTATACTGCTGTTTTCACCTGGTCCAGAGACCCTTTATTATTTAGTGCTGTACCTCTGTAATAATTTTGGAGTGTTTTTGCTGCAGTGAGTTTTCTCTCCTCTTTTCCTCCCATTTTATTCTGTGCAGAGTTGCCGCAGAGCTGCACCCTTACGCCGCTGTGCGCATGGTTTATTCTGTCTAGTTTGCTGAGTTCATAACCAGGATAAGGATTTGAGGTAACAGGCTTATATGCTGCACTGTCCCCATCTCAGGGCATTTCAGTACAGAGTAATCTGTTAAACAGAGCAGTTTCCCTGTGTGAGGTGCTTAGTGTCCATGATCACTTGGGTGCAGTGTAGATCTTTTTTCCTGTGTTCGTGTCACACAACTTGTTTCTCACCTCACTTAATTCACACTTAATTCAGCGCCTCTGTAGTTTGTCTCTAGATTTTTAACAGAAACAGCAGAAATCCTGAATACACATGCAGCGTGAGTATGCGTACTCTGGAGCATGCGTGTGTGCAAAGTGGAGCATGTGAAGGATTCTGCCAGGGCATCGGAATTCGGTGTAACCCTGTCTTTGTGCTATATTCTGATCTTGCAGAATGAACACAGTTACACTGCAGTAGAGTCTGGGCAGCACTTTGGAGCATTCACCTGCCCAGTTGGCTAGTTACAGAATTGTTTGTCCATCTGTACAGAGAGTATAAAACTGTGCTCAGGTGTATTAGCGTGCATGTATAATTCTGAAATATAACGCAGGTAGGAAGCAACTCACTGCAGTGCTCTGCCATGAATTCCTAGACTCATGAAGAGGAATAGGAGAATCTTATGATTGTGCTGAAGCTGACAGGTAGAGGAGGATGAGGACCGATAACCGTTTGGCTCATCTTGTGGCATGAAGCTTCTCACAAGGGCGCTTTCTGTGGAGTGTGCCGCTGTGAAGCCTGACTGTTTCAGATCTTGGAGGTTGTTCTGAGTAAGATAGAGAGGCAACTGATTGTGTACAGCATGTTCAAGAACTTTAGAAAGAAAAGATAAGTGATGTGAGTCAATAGCTGCTGATGTCTGATGTATCTAGAGTGGCTTTCTTCCAACAGTAAGGAGCAGGACTTCCTAGGTTGAGAATGTAGAAGGCAGAGGAGGCCAATTTTAGATTGCTAGACTAAGCACTGCTTTCTTATAAATGGTAGCTAATACAGTTAACTTTATTAAATTAACATTACACTCAGAGTCATAAATCATTAGTTATTCATTTGTTGTCTGAGAACTCCAATGCCAGTGTTTTCTCTGAGGAGTTTCATTGCTTTTGAAGGCAGTATGTTATTGCTGGGGCAGAAAAAAGGGGACACTCACTCACTGACTTCCACTCCTGTAGTTAATTCTGTTTGTACTCATTCGCAAACTAATTTGTAATTATTTCTTAAATTACAGTCTCCTCCAGAATTATTGGCACCCTTCATAAAAATGTGCAAAACAAATGCTAAATATAAAATAAAATTTTTTAATCGTTTTAATTCTTACTGAAACAATTTTGATGAAATTCTGATGTCATTCTCATTAGAACTCCTTTTTTTAAAAATATAATTTTCTTTCCAAAATATAGATACCAAAATGATTGACCACTAAGGAATATTTAAAATGCATTTTTGCAAAAAACTTATTTTTTTGTTTGCTTGCAGTCCCCTCAGTAACTCTGTTGTTGATTTGTTTCACTGGGGTATAAATATGAATTATTATATTATTTTGTTTTCTAATATCATGGTAAATAACAAAACTTTTAACACAAAAGAGATGGGTGGATGCTGACCTGCGCAAATCAGGTAATGGATATAGAAATACATAAGCAGTTAAAATGTCATTAAGTACATTTAGGTCATAACAAGGGCCATACAAAAAGTTCACATTCCTGAAATTGGATAATTGGACATTCATTCATTCATTTGTAAAGTGTAATTCGAGTGTCTTGAATTTTTTTTTATTTCTCCAAGAAATAAGCACTCAGCCACCGCTTTGAAAAGATGTGTTCAGACATAAGAGGAGTTTTTATATTCAGAGCATTTCTCCACTTCACTTTCTCTTTGAATCACTTTAATGCCTGAGAAGCCTGAAGCAGCATTTCCCAACTTTTTCCATTCGCAGAACACTTTCCATATTTCCAGAATCTTATGGCACACCACTCAAAAAGATCAAGAATAAACACGCTGCAGTTTGTTGAGAAGTCTAAAAACATCAGCCAAGTCGGCGAGTTTTGAACACCACTCCTCGTCTGAAATCATCTCCACTAATTCGCTAATTTTTTGGCGTCTCCAGTTCCAACAAAAAAAAGCTGCATGACGTGGCTTAGCTTAGCGCTCTGACCTGCGACATGCCAGCATCAAATAAATGTTACAGTAGGTGTTGGAATTTGTACTTTACTGTATGTTTAATTTGACATTTTTAAGTGTTTGAAGCATTTTTCAGACGGCACGTCTGACCTCGCCTGACGACACACCGTTTGGGAAACACTGATCTGAAGAACCACAATAACACAGCGGTCTCTGTGTGAACAGTGTGTGTAGCATGCAAGCGAAGAACTGACCCTATCAAAAAATGATTAAATGATCCCATAATGAAGCAGGATAAGACCTCTCTTCCCAAGGCCTATAAGCAGGGTTAGGGTTGTGATCTATTCTTCCATTATGCAACATTGCTATTGTTTGTGCCATTGAGTTTGGCATTAAAGCTAATTGTATTCATTCTGTTAAATGTGTCATCTTATTCTTCATCATTTGTAAGCCCCTTGTTGTCTTTATTCTTCTTTGGCTTTATTTTTCTGCATTGTTTTTAGGCCTAATGTTGGCCAGGTGTAACATGCATTGTCGTTGTTATTGCCCCATTAGAGGCTTTGTTTGTCACTGCTCAGATTTTTTCTTTTCCAGTTAGGTTGAGTGAGTTTACATGGTTGTGCTATAACTTGCCTCAATGCTGCATTATTGCTGTAGCCATAATTTGTCATCGACGCAATCAGTGATTGCAGCATGGTTCTCCGAATCAAGTTTCATATTCTGGAACTGATGCACCACTTCTCTGAAAACGGATTGTGATTGTACTCCATTCGTTCATTAGACTTCAAAAGATTCTGCTTTTCTTCCTTAATGTGCAGCTCTTTGGCTGTGTTCTATGTTCTCTTTGTTTTATGATCCCATGATTATCTCAGTGCTGTTGGTTGGATTATGTTGTTTTCAATGCTAGAGTTGAGGGACAAGCAGTTACACTACTTAAGACAAGAAAAGTTTATTGCATCTTTGTACAATCTTGCAATAGAGATCAGTGATGTTTCTTCTAGGTGTTAGTCTGTGACTGCGTTCAGCAGAATCTAACAGGCTCTCTGTCTGCACACACACACACACACTTCTGAGCTCTCATTTCAACCCTGACTCATCACTGAACGAAGCCTTTAAAAATAGCTGTAGAGTTTGAGTTTTATTCATTACTGCCTCGAATAGCTGCCTCGAATAGTCCGTCTTGTCATAGCTTATGCAGAAAGGGAGGCCTTGCACATGCAGCTAAAACTAGGATACACCCACAATTATGTCTCCAAATCAACTATGAGATTCACTGAGCAGCCAGTGGAGCAAGAAATTGCCTGTACAGTGCTTTTTTAATAAGCATTTCCCAGTGATAGATTGAATATATATCTTTAACCAGGTCTGGAACCTAAGCAGTACGTAGGCAGGATCAAGGGCCAGAATTTGTACTTGTCAGAAATTCAAAAGAGATAAGAAATTGAACATATACATGTTTATTTGGGGAGAATTTTAAGTATCTGGGTAAAAGTGAGAATCCTTCCTCACGCTAACTGCTCAAAGCTGATTTATAATTCTGTGAGTATGTGAGCGTCATACACAAGTGTTTGCGTAGGTGTCTGTAACATGCTTACACAACACAAAGTCTCACACTTCACTGCGAAGTATGGACAGAAGTACTGTATGTAATATAGATTAACTTAATTGTTAATTAACTAAGGGTAATTAAAACATAACCAGTAGAAGATCCTCCACTACAGAAATGTTTGAGTCTGTTGCAGACGCTTATGTACTGTGGTGTTTTCCAGATTTTGTTTGAGCTGTTGTTTAGTGAAGTTAAACAAAACTTATGCTTAAAGGAAACTAATGTCCAAAATATGAAGTTGCATCAGAACATGTTCTGCGGTTGGTTAAGTTCAACTCTACAACACAGGGGAAATTGTCCTGGGCCCGGGTTTACCTGGAGGCTCAGGGGATCCACTGATTTAGGAATAAACCTGTTTAATAGAAATATATTGGTTAAAACATAGGTTGGTCTCAAGCGAATTGGTTAATAAAGACCTAGTCTGCATTTGTCAATGTTCTGATTGGTAATCGAAAAAAAAGGCCTTTCTTCAAGAACTATAACGTTAATATAATCATTCGGTTACAAAACCTTTCGGTGTAATGCATTTGGCTGACATGCTATATGCAATAAATGCAGTATCAATAGGGATATCAATAAAGGATATCAGCAGTGTAAATTCACGTTTCACAACCAGAAATGCTGATGTGTTTGGATAGCTTAAGCCACGAAGCCAGATATCTAGTTTTCAATATACTTTCAATACATGCATGCAAATAAGTGTTGTTTTGATTTTGCTAGAAATAATATAACTGGGTCTGAATACTAATGTGTGCAATTTCTGGATTAAATCCTGACTACATACACGTATCTGAACTCTCTACATGAATGTATTATTATGTGTAACAGTGAGCTAGTCTGCTCTTCACAGGTATATTTTATTGTGTGTAGTAATATGAGATTTTAGCTCCTTGGTGAAAGAACTGTTTAGGAAACCTACTTTATTTTATGAAAATGCATTGTATGATGGTACTCTTACATTTACTTTTACATTACTTGTACTTGTATGAAAGAGACATGTTGGTCTTCGGTATAAAGCTTTTGGAAGGGCATTTTGGTATTGGTCTCATTAACAGTCTTAACTGTGATGTGGTGAGAGGAAATGCTGTAAAGGCCCTTAATGTTCCCTTTTATTGTCTTTGTACAAAATTTCCATTTGCTAGTTTTCACTGCTGTATGCACCTGCTTCTTCCCCACAGGGAGGAGAGGGAAAGTCTGCGGCGTAAAGCGCCCTTTCCTCCAGTCCACGACTGCTCTCCTACTCGGCAGGATGTGTCTCCTTCCCCTCACAGCCGCTCCGGATCCAGCATTAGCAGCCGGAGCTACTCTCCAGACCGGAGCAAGAGCCACACGTACCAGCCTCCTCTGGGAAAAAGTAAGCTCTATCTTCTCTCTCTAGATTGTTCTAGGCTACACTTGAATGCAGATGTTTGTATACGCTAATGAACAAAATGAGAAGACACTTTTCCCACAAAATAAGACAAAGCAACATAATTTATAAGAAAGCATTTAATGTTTTCAGCATCGAATATGTTCCTGCATTATCACAAGTAAAAAAAAAAAAGTAAAATGTGTCTGTGCATTCCTCTCTGAATGTAATGTAAGTATTGTCTAATAAATTAATTCCCACTCTTTTCCTTTTTAAAAATACCAGATCTTCTCAGGTCTTCCATACCCTGCTTATTCTTCTACATTAAATCTTCTACCTCTACCAAATGTCTTGGCTAATCTTGCCCATTGTTCTTGACATATTTCTTCTGCTGCTGGTAGATGTCATGTGCTGTTTTCCTCAAAGCAGAACAAAACTACTATTTTTCTGTTTATTTTGCCTCCTGTTTTGGTTGTTGTCTTGTTACAGGACACACCCACCTTTCATTGATTCTACATGTGTTTAATTCCACTATTTGTAGATCAGCAGTGGCCTGTGACCATATATTTTGGTGGGACAGGACAACATAAATAATGATACAGCCAAAGATAGTTTGAGAGGCTATCACACTATCTAGAGGACACTTAACACTCTAGATAGTGAGAGTTAAAAAGTGAGCAACCCCATAACAGGTAGTTGAGATTCAACAAAATATAGTCATCTTGTGTACAGTCTAGCAGCTCGTTTTGAAAGGGTTTTAGACAAACCTTTGTTTAACTGTGTTCAAGGTAATATCATGGGGTTCACTGGTTTCAGGAAAATTTCCAGCCCACCTACAGCTCAAACATCACACAAAGACCACGCACCTACAAAAACCACACAAAACCCACACACCTACAAACACCACACAAAACCCACGCACCTACAAACACCACACAAAACCCACGCACCTACATCTCAAAAACCACAGAGGAGACATTTTCCTCAGCCTTTCTCAGCATATGAGATACTTGTTTCCTACACATTCCTGATGTATGGACATTACTCCCAATTATCCCAATCCTCGCAATATATCATAGACTTTGCTTTTTGAAAATGTATTAGAATTAATTCCGATTATCTGGTATAAAACATGATAAATGGTGGCGCTCCACCCCAACTGCCCCTATACATGAGCCACGACTGTTATAGATAAATAGTAAAATAGGAGTGTGGAACACAAACTCAACAAATGGAAATATTTATGGCTTCCTTGAGGATTTTAATTAATGTTTAAGCAAAACAGCCCCTTAGTCACTTTTTTTTTCAATTATATATTTCTTTTTCCTTTATAGACAGGGACAGAGCCCCAGGGCCCTCTGTCAGCGTGTCCCGAGATGGATCACCACATAGTTCAGTGTCAGCTTCTAAAGTAAGTAGCATCTTGCCTGAATGACATAAGTAACTTTCAAGGCTGAACCTTGTGTTTACCATTAATCCATCCATTGAGTCCATTAGAGGAACTGTTCATGGGGTATTAAGGTACTTTTTTAGCTTAGCCAAACACAGTTTTAAAGGGACTTGCTAATAATACATGCAACTCAAACATACTACTATCCTGGACCTGCGGCACTTGAACACATGACCTCTAAACATTAAATAAATACAGAAACAGATAAACACCAATAACTGTTGACCAAGTTACAGCTCCGTCTGGGCTTCCATTGTAGATGTCACTGTGATCCCTTTAGTCATATGTGGAGGGTGGTCACCAGGTGGACCTCTCCGCATCGACAAAGAGTATAGATGGTAGTGACGCACTCTTCAGTCTTCTGTGTGCCTCAGCCAGCCATTACGCCAAGTCACTGGAGTGAGGTCATGGTTTTTAAGTCAATACTTGAATTTGGGGCTGATGCCAGAGCTGTGCTGCCATACTACTTTTTGTGCCAACTGGAAGCCAACAGTAGCTCAGTTCTGACTATCAAATGCCTGTTGAAATCTTATTGCCTGTTGATGGCCACGTTTTATAGGTAATCAAGTAGTCATTCCAAATTTATGTATAGATTAGTATTCCAAATTTAAACTTGAAGGGACTTATGGTTCCTGAGGAACACGTATTTGAATTTTACCCTGTCCCCTACAAATGAACACTCCTCAGTCTTGAACACATCTTTCAAGTTTTATGCAAATTTATCATGAGTCATCAGTCATGAGTTACAGCTGTTTGAGCTTTCACCCTACTAACACTGACTGGCATCCGGTGGCCATATTTTCGACCAAGTTTCATGTGTCTACAACTTACGGTTTGGTCCAACATTAATCCTAACATTAATGATCGTGTGTCTATTTTAAGATGAGCTTTGTCCTGGTCAATTAAACCCCAGTTCTGTATTTTTTTTAAAACAATACTCTGGCCATCTCTGCATATCAGTATTTCCAGATTTTGTTTTTGCAAGAGAAGTCTTTTTTTTTTTTCAGCAGCTGTATTAAAACGAAACTAAACTCTGCTCCCAGGGTATACATGCATACCAACATCTTGAATACTCTGAATATTCTCAACAAACAGAGTATTTAATTCTTCTGGATAACACTGTGAATACTGCACACATTTGTATTACTCATATTTGCAGGGTTTTAGGTCATATTTCTTCAGGAGAATCAATAAATATTTTTCTGAGTGTAACTGTGAATATTATAGTGTGTAACAAATCAATGATTATATGGATCATTGTGAGCCATGTTGTTATGTAAAATGAGAATACTTTGTATGCTGCACAGGAAGAAATGCCAGTGATAGAGCGTCAGTCAGATGAACCTCTGGCTCCTGCAGATGAAGCCATTACTGTTGCAGATGACTTCCATGAACGGCGATCTCAAGCTATTGCAGCCAAAGCCCGAGAAATAGAGAAGGTTGGACTGAATCTGTTTGTTTTATGGCATCTGCATTTTTAGCATTTTATAGCATTTTGTGATGATCAGGGGTAATTATTTTTCATTTTTCATTAGCTAGCCCACTGGGTGATTCAAATTAACGAGGCTAAAATTACTAATACTGAACTGGATGGTTGAAGATTGGAAAATGTCACCTGCTCGTTTTCCAATCTTCTGTGCCCACTGTAGCCTCAGATTCTTGTTCTTGGCTGACAGGACTGGTCATCTGCTGAGCCCATCCAGCTCAAGGTTTGATGTGTTGTTGTGCTTCTGAGATGTTGTTCTGCTCACCATGGGTTGTAAAGAGTGGTTATTTGAGTCACTGCAGCCTTTCTTTCAGCTCCAACCAGTCTGGCCATTCTCTTCTGACTCATCAACAAGGTGTTTCCACCTGCAGAACTGACACTCACTATATGTTTTGTTGCTTTTCGCACTGTTCTGTATAACGCTATAGCCTTTTGTGTGTAAAAATCCCAACAACCACACTGTAGGAGCCATGCTTATCTGTAGGAGCCATGTTCCTAGCCAGGCCTTACCTGAATAAGGTACAGATTCTTAGGATTCCAGCCAAGGTGGAGCTGCTGATTGGAAGCAACACTCCCAAAGCCATTGAACCTTGGGATGTCATTAATAGCCAAGGGGATGGGCCATATGCAGTTAAGACCCTACTAGGGTGGGTTGTTAATGGTCCTTTACAAGGCAAAGCCACAGCAAACAGGTATAGCTG
>CM040471.1:23233489-23249423 GCA_022758105.1 Pangasianodon gigas | reverse complement strand
TGGGATGTCATTAATAGCCAAGGGGATGGGCCATATGCAGTTAAGACCCTACTAGGGTGGGTTGTTAATGGTCCTTTACAAGGCAAAGCCACAGCAAACAGGTATAGCTGTGATGATGTTGTTGTTGTTAACAGAATTTCTGTCTCAAACCTGGAAGAAATGTTGAAACAACAATACAACCATGATTTCAATGAGAGGTATGATGTAGTGGTAAAGAACATGTTCCAAATTTCCAATTTTGTCACTTGTTTCTTGGCCACTGTGGGAGGTGTTGATGCAATAATTCGACGTGTGCAAAGTAGCATGAATAGATCCAGAAAGGCTTGTTGAGGTTCCAAACAATAACTGAAGTTTATTAAACCAAAATTAACTTGAATTGCAACATAAAACAAACAAACAACTTAAAGGCTAATTGCAGGCTTGTTGCACCATGCCATCTTAACAACACATTAACAATATAGCAGCAAACTAATATTTAATTTTTCTATATGTTCATTTAAATATTAGTTTGCTGCTATATTGTTAATGTTGTTTATTTCTCTGAGTGTGTGCCCTCTATAGGTGTGAAGGGAAAAATGTTTAAAAGGATATGCCACCCCTGACAGGAGGGGGCGCTGGTGCGAGAGCATACAGTCTTTCGACCGTGCGCATGGAGCTAACATGGCATGGTGCAACACACACCATAGTCAAAGTCACTGATATCACATTTTTTCCCATTCTGATATTTGATATGAACATTAACTGAGGCTGGTAACCTACACCGATCAGCCATAACATTAAAACCACCTGCCTAATACTGTGTAGGTTCCCTTCTGCCCCCAAAACAGCTCTGACCTGTTGAGGCATTGACTCCACAAGACCTCTGAAGGTGTGCTGTGGTATCTGGCACCAAGACGTTAGCAGCAGATCCTTTAAGTTCTGTAAGTTGCGAGGTGGGGTCTCAATGGATCGGACTTGTTTGTCCCACAGATGCTCGATTGGATTGAGATCTGGGGAATTTGGAGGCCAAATCAACACCTTTGTCATGTTCCTCAAACCATTCCTGAACAGTTTCTGCAGTGAGGCAGGGAGCATTATCCTGCTGAAAGAGGCCACTGCCATTAGGGAACACCGTTGCCATGAAGGAATGTACCTGGTCTGCAAAAATGTTTAGGTAGGTGGTACGTGTCAAAATAGCATCCACATGAAGGCCAGGACCCGAGGTTTCCCAGCAGAACATTGCCCAGAGCATCACACTGCCTCCGCTAGCTTGCCTTCTTCCCATAGTGCATCCTGGTGCCATCTCTTCCCCAGGTAAACGACACACACGCACCCGGCCTTCCACATGATGTAAAAGAAAACGTGATTCATCAGACCAGGCCACCTTCTTCCATTGCTCCATGGTCCATGGTGGTGTGGGAGAACTTAGGAAGGTTGAAAACCAGTCGTGCAGCTGCATCTGGATCAGTTGCAGAGGACGAATGGAGCTCAGAGGCAGACCTGCCAGGAGTGAGGTGCAGTAGTCCAGTCTTGAAATGACAAGGGACTGAACAAGCACCTGTGTGGCCTGTGAGGAAAGAAATGGATGAATTCTTCTGATGTTATAAAGGAGAAATCGACATGAGCATGTCAGATTAGCAATGTGAGAGGAGAAGGACATTTAATTGTCCATGGTTACCCCAAGGTTGTATGCAGTGACTGAAGGTGAGATCAGTCAGTTGTCCAGGGAGATCTCGAGATCCTGACATGCGGATGAATCACCTGGGATGAACAGCAGTTCAGTTTTGGTGGGATTAAGTTTCAGCTGATGAGCTGTCATCCATGATGAGATGTCTCCCAGACATGCTGATATCCGAGCAGAAACATGAGTGTCTGAGGGAGGGAAGGAGAGGATGAGTTGGGTGTCATCTCCATAGCAGTGGTATGAAAACCCATGTGAGGATATGACCTCACCAAGAGATTGAGTATAGAGGGAGAACAGGAGAGGACCAAGTACTGAGCCTTGTGGAACACCAGTGGAGAGTCTGCGAGGAGCAGATGTGGATCCCCTCCATGTCACCTGATATGACCGACCTTCCAGGTAAGAAGCAAACCATTGCCATAATACACCACGAATTCCTAGACTCATGAGGGTGGACAATAGAGTCTTGTGGTTCACTGTGTCAAACGCTGATGAAAGGTCAAGGAGGATGAGGACTGATGACAGTTTGGCTGATCTAGCAGCATGTAGCTTCTCAGCGACGGCCACAAGGGCAGTTTCTGTGGAATGTGCTGCTTTGAAGCCAAACTGGTTGGGATCTTGGAGGTTGTTCTGTGAGAGATAGAGAGACAGTTGATTGTAGATGGTGCATTTGAGGATTTTAGACTATTTGGACGAAGAATGATTTCAAGTGGATATCTGCTTTCTTTTTCTGTGACACCCGGCTCTCCCTGGATATCCCTGAGCAGTGGAGTTACCAGAACTAAGCAGTTAAAACCAAAGTAGAAGGTTTATATTTCTATAGAATTACCAACTGTTGTAGTAATATCAAAACACTATGCCAATTCCGCTCACCCACTCTGAACACAGATTTTATAAATTGCAAGCCATTTTACTCTCCTCGAGAATTTTTGCCGGAGTTTACGTTCCTCCCGATGTTAACACAAGTGATGCACAGCACTCACTAGCTGAACAGATACTTGACACTGAAAACAAATACTTTAAACTCTGTACTTTTGATTCAGGGAGGCTTTAATTCTGTTCATGTCAAACATGACCTGCCCAAATACAACCAGATGGTCAGCTGCCCAGGGGAAAATTTTGGATCATTTTTATTCCACTATTAAAGGAGCATTTCGATTGCTTTCTAATGCTTTCAACTCAGATCATGGTGCCTACATAAAGACAGCAGCAGAGGAGAATCAAAGCAAGTAAGACTACAGTGAGAATGTCGACCCATAAAGCTGTGGCATGCTCCAGCACTGTATGAGCCTCAGTGACTAGGAATCCTGACCCTCATCCTGTGACTCTATAGACTCATATTGACACTGTCTTCTCTTACATCTCATTCTGTGAGGATGTTGCCTTCCTACCAAAACTGTGAAATTTAACAACAAAAAGCCATGGTTCACAAAGGAGCTGGGGCAGCTAAGGACGAACAAAGACCAGTAAGGGATTAAAAAGTCATGTGTAAGTCATGTGTAAGTCATGTGTATGTCATGTGTGTGTGTGTGTGTGTGTGTGTGTGTGTGTGAGAAAAAAAAATGAATGTGTGTATGTAACTGGTTGACCATGTAAATTTGTTTGTGAATGTATACCAAAAAAAGTGTGTGCAGATATAATCTGTAGATGTGTAGAAAAATTTAGCAGTTCTAAAAACATGAATGTGCAAATTAAAAATTGTACACAAATTATTGCAACAGTGAGGTTTCACAAAAAGTTTAATTTCATGTGCAGTTCTAAAAATTTTCACACACAACAGACAATTCTGTGGGTGGAAACGCCCACAAACGTGTTGAGCAGAAAAGCATCTCAGCATGCATAAAACATCAAACCTTGAGGTGGATGAGCTACAACAGCAGAAGACCACATTGGGTTCCTCTCCTGTCGGCCAAGAACAGGAATCTGAGGCTCTCATGGGCACAGATTCACCCACACTGGACAGCTGAAGATTAGAAAAAAGTCACCTGGTCTTTTTCCAGTCTTCAGCTGTCCAGTTTTGGCGAGTCTGTAATTCTAGATACAATTTACAATTTCTTAACAGTGAATGTGAAAATGTAATGTTGGTTACTGGTCTGTTACATACACAAATTATCAGTACATCTTAAATGTGTTGTGTATTTGACTACACAATAATGCATGCTTACTGATGTTGTGATGTTCAGGTGTACCGCCAAGACTGCGAGACGTTTGGGATGGTGGTGAAGATGCTTGTGGCCAAGGACCCTAGTCTGGAGAAGCACCTGCAGAACCCTTTGAAAGAAAACCTGAGTGAGATTCGTGAGCGATGTCTCGAGGATCTGCGACACTTTATCTCAGAACTAGATGAGGTGGTTCGTCAACCGGAACCTACGGTCTGAGGTGCCAGCATCGCTCCTGAGAGAAAACCTTCATCACTGTTCTGAGTGCACTTCTTCATGCTTCTGAGATGTGTAATATTTGGAACATTATTTTTTCATCACATACATTCTTGAATTTAGTTGTATTTAGTGTACTAGTGTATTTAGTTGTATTTAGTCCATCGTAGAGGATTAAGTGACTCATTAGTATTGAAAATAAATACTAATTGTATTGATACAGTATTAATTCATAAAACTGGATTATGTTTTCAACCTAAACTGCTTAATCTAGTTGTTTTTTGTATCAGTACCATGTGTAAATATTGCCCATGGATTAATATGATTTGGCATTTGATCTTTTCAAAATGTTATTGGAAGTTTTTGTTCTTGGAAGTTTCCAGTATATTTATATCTCTGAAATCAATAAAGATGGCATATTCTTCCTTATGATTTTATCTTATGTCAAACAATTGACTTTATCTTGTGTGAAACAATGTCCTAAAAAAAAAATCTGTTCCTCTTTTATTTTTCACTTTTAACTCTGAGCTACCTTACATAAAAAATTATTTAGCTTTATAGCCAACTAGTCCCTCATCATAATACACTATTAACATAACGGTAAGAATCTCCGTTTCTACGCTACTCTAATTTTGATTACAAGAAGTTTATAAAATTAAATATTGAAATTGTTCTGGAATAATTGTGAAATTGTACAGTCCTTTAAGCCCTTGTGTTTAGATCTGGTCTGCAGTAGCTTTTTACACAGGTTTATATTAATGAAATGAACACTTCATAAGTGTATAGAGGTGTTTAATAAGGAATTAATTGTTAACCATTGTCAGTTACTAATAATTGCTCTCTTTGAGGTCCTCCTAATGTTTTAATTAAGCAACTAAGTTTTGGTTAGTTAAAGTTAATGCTTATTACTAACTATTTTACATTTATGGAATGAATATACATTTATTGAATTGTTTTCAAGTGTACAATTTTGAAAACTGAAAAAATGTCAAAGATCAAATAAGGTACTTTAAAAAAATCATTCAAATAAAATATTTTAAATTGGAAAATAAATAAATGACTAATGTCATTAATGTAGGACAGAAATGAATGTGTAAACAAAGAAATAGAGGCATCTTTGCATTTATATATTTCTGCATTCATCTGGTATGCTAATAAGGTAGAATTACAACCTACTGGTTAGTCCAGGGGTTCCCAAACTCGGGGTTCCAACCCCATGTGGGGCTGCGTGATGTACAAATGGGGTCAGGGAGAAACTCGTCTCCTTTTTTGTTTTTTTCATTAATTTTACATATTAATATTAGAAATCTACCAAGACAGATGTTGTGTGACTATTCTGAAGAGATACGTGGAGGCACATTGAAATGCCAGTAAAATAATGTATGTGCTGTTTCAGTCTTTTCACTCTCCTGACATGTACTAGTGAGCAAATTCAACAACAGTTAGTGTTTGAGTTTTAAAAACCTCATATCACCTTAAAACCTACCGAAAGCTCTGTTTTGCATACCAGCGTTCGGGAGTTTGTAGACTAGTGAATACTTTTGAATGTAAAGTCAGTGTTTTCAATTTGAGACGCATCTCATGAAACAATCATGACTACACATACAGAATAAAATCACGATTGTGTGATCATTTCAAGGCACAGTATACTGTCTAACAACTTTAAAGAACCTTTAAGACAGTTCCCCTGAAATGATTAAAAATAACACCAATAATAGGGGAACATTATGCTTTATCTTATACAGTAAATCCTGATCTACTTTCTTTTCCTCTTACTGCAGTAAACCTCCAGTAGGCTACTTTATCAGCTCTCAGCTTGATATCTCTAGGATTATATTGTAGATATCTGGCTAGGAGCTTTCAGACAGAAACAGAGAAAATGCATAATCCCAATTGCTTAATCCTGTTTCTCACCAGAGGAGCTGTTTGCCACTGAAAAAAGGAATGCATTCATTACCAAAAAGAAAGCTTTAATCAGTGTAACAACTATTATCATGTTATAGTGCATATAGTATTTAAATTGTATTTAAATTCACTTAGGATTAGGTCTTTATCCTTGAAATGTCCTATTCTAATTTTAGAGCCTAGGTTAATTGGTAGAATATGGAAAAATAAGTTTAAAAATTATTAGACTTAGATTATGGTCCTTCAGGGTCTTACAAAACTTGACACCCTTGGCTTAGCCGTATATGGCCAAAAATCTAAATAAATAAATAAATTCATAAAAACATAAATACATACACACATACACACATACATACATACACACACACATGCAGTATATACAGTGCCACTAGAAAGTTTGTGAACCCTTTACAATTCGAATCCTGACTTCAATTACCTCACACTTAACTCATACTCCTAGGGGTTCACATACATTTTCCGACAATGTATTTAATGTTCGATAATTTTGCTCAATATATAAATGTAAAAACTATAATGTTTTTCTGTCATTTGTTTAACTGAGTTCTCTTTATCTAGTTTTAGGACTTAGATGAAGATCTGATCACATTTCAATTATTTCTGCAATTACAGGTGAGACACACCACAAGAGCTGATGGTTTCTTTCTTGTGACATCTTCAGAGTTATTGTGTAGGCTATTTCTTCTGTTTTTCAGAGAGACTATTGGTCCTTTGACTCTGGGTAGTTAATAAGAGCAATTTTACATGGAGGTTCTGGCTTTAGGGCCCCCTGACTCCTTGGGCCCCTGGGCCTGTGCCAGAGAGGCCCATTCAGTAATCCATGCTTGAGGTAACAATGCGCACTGTATTATCCAGCACATCCAAAAGTGCTTGTGGTAAAAAAACTTTCGCAACAAGTGGCTCATGGTGCAAAAAGCACTGCATACCAGGACGTTGGGGTTTTTCTCTTTCCCTCTATTTATGAACCCCTTTGCAGGGCCTGTCATCAATGCTGCTCCATCAGTGGAGACACTGACAGTTTTCACAGTGTAATCCACCTCACACCAGACTATCTTGCATGAAATATTTCATTTCCTGTTGTTTTCATTTGAAAATCCCAGAATGGCCCAGTGTGGGTTTTCTCTGAGCAGCCTGCGCATTGTCATGCCTACTCAAATCCCAGGTAGGGGCACTGTAGCTCAGCCCACCAATACCCTTTTTCTCCCTTGTTTGCCCAGCATGGGTTTTCTGTGTAATATTCTTGTAGGTTTCATTTAAATTGAAGGAATTCAGAACACTTACCGCAGGCAGCAGCTGGAATGAGCCTGCACTCCATGCAGCATATCGCCAAGACCCTATATTTTCACTGAGCTTGCATGTCACAATGAACAAAAATCCCTGGACACACTCATTGATCTCTTCGTAATTGCCATGTCCCAAAAATATCTGAGAGAGCCTTATCTGACAAGAGACCCATCAAAAGTATATAGACTGGCCAAGCCAAACTCATTGCTCTTGCACATGAATGACAAAAAAGTTTGGGACTATGCTCCTTGTGGCAATGATCAACACCAAGTTTCCCAGTGCCCAGTGTGTCCAGTCTAACGTCCATCATTACCACTGACTGAGCAGGTCCCACCAAACAACGCCCACCTACAGTGAGTTCCTCTAAATATCTTTCTCCTCAAGCATTATTGATTCCTATTCAGATAAGGTACTCAGAAGGTGTTTCTACCTTTACAGCACTGATTGACTCTGGTACAGCTGGAAACTTCATCAACTGGACCATCGCGGAAAAGCTCAAGCACTGCCTTCACCCTCTCCAGAACCCACTTCACATTCTGGCTCTAGATGGGGGCCCCATAGGAGGAGGATCGATAACATACTGCACCAAACCTCTTCAACTTCAGATCAGAGCCCTCCATCATGAAATCATCTCCCGTCTGGTAACTGTCACGTCCAAGTATTCCATTGTCCTCGGCTTCAAACACATAATCCCCATATGCATCCTGGATGCAAACACATAATCCCCATATTTCCTGGACTGAGAGAGAAATCCTAACTTGGTCATCATAAGCAAAGCAAAAACCAGTGGTCTGCCTCCTCACCATCCATATGAACCACACCCCCACCCCCACACCCCCACATATCCACTAAATCATGCAAGACTATATCACTGAAGCCCTCACACAAGGGTATATCCAACCATCCATGTCTCCAGCATCTGACAGCTTTTCCTTTTGGAAAAGAAAGGAGGAGATCTCAGGCCCTCTACTGATTATCACGTGCTCAATTACAGTATCATTAAATACTGCTAGTCTCTATCTCTAGTCTTGTCTGCTCTGGAACAACCCAGAGAGGCTGAAGTTTTCACCATACTGGATCTGTACAGTGCATATAATCTCATCTGCATCAGAAGGGGGATGAGCGGAAAACGGCCTTTAGCACCTCCTCTGGCCACTATGAGTACTGCATCATGTCTACACCAGAATCAGCATCAAACTCTATATCCAAGAATGCACCACGAACTACAAACATGGACTCTGGGCATTACAACAGCCACACATCATCACATTCACATCATGTGACATTCACATTCACCAGATTTACTGCACATACCTGGACTCCACCACCACTCACCTCTATATAAACACAATCCAAACATACACTCACTGCGAAGTATCTGCTCAGCTCTGTTTCACAGCTGACATACCAAGCCTTGATATTCTGATTCTGACCTCTGATATTCTGATTGTTCATCGCCTGACCTTATGCCTGTCTCTGTACCTTCTATATGCTTCTAAATTATCACTTTAAAAAAAATAATAAAATCTTTTGTTGTCTATGTGCTTTTCTTACTATATTACCTCACCAACAGAGTTTTTAGACTGATACTATTCGTAGCCCGTGACCAAGAATGTGTGAACCAGTATCAGGATGTATTTATTGATAGAGACTTCTGTAAGCTAGCCTTAATGTTGTGAAATGTCAGTGGAAAGTCATGAGTTCAAATCCTGCTACTGCTGGGTCCTTGAGCAAGATACTTCAACTTCTCAGTTGTATAAATGAGATAAATGTCATTGAATTGTTTTTAAAATAAAACTCAAAAAATGAACTACTTACATTTTCCTTAGTATATTATAAAAGAACAATAGTGCAATAATGCAAAATTCTCACATACATATAAAGATATTACTGTCATTCAATATACAGTATGTACTGTATATACAGATTAGAATATGTATTAGAATTGTATAGTTTATATTATTTATTTGTGTATTTGCCTTTTCTGAAATACAACTATCACTACTATTATTACTACTTATTCTACTTAATTTAGCAATGGAGTTAGGGAGAGAGAGAGAGAGAGAGAGAGAGAGAGAGAGACTGAAGTACATACACCAAGCGTGAGTAAGTAAATGTCCAATGACACTTTGAAAACTCATTCAAACACAATGTTTTTCTGGCAGAAGATCAAGCATGAGTGTTTGAAGGAAGAGTCAGAGATGGAATTTAAAAAATGGGGAAATGGATGTCAGGGAAAAGGCTAGGTTATACATGCATGCGACTTCAAGGTCACATCGCACAAACACAGAAATCCAAACACTTCTGCCTGCCACTGTAACATATACACTATCTTTATATACTGACCACAAAGATCTTAGACGTATACATTCATTTCTTTTTAATGTTCGCTTTTTCCACACTATACACTGCAGCTACTCAGAAGCGTGACTGAGCATGTATGTATTCTTGATTTTAAGCTAAGGTATGTTATTTTATCAGGGCTGTGTGATTAGGTGTGCAGTGCTGCCTGGACACACTCACGGTAAGAGCTCAGTACTCAGGCCCTCAGCCACACATACATAACTCTACACCATAAAAGGAGCTGTGCCTTGGATGTCTCCAGGAGTACATACACACACACTTCCCAATCACTTCAGTTCTCTTCCATCCCCTATTCATTTTATTACTTATAGCATTATTATTTGCACTGTGGAATTTTTCAAATCAACATGGGCCACGGATTGGTGTCTTTTTAAGAAACATATCTTCTACAAACAGCATACTGAAGGTAAGTTTATTCTCTGCTAAAATAAACTTCCATATACTACATTCCTAAGGGAAAGTATAGGATCCTGTGCAGTTAGTACAACAGGACCTTAGTGATCATTTCAGTCCGGTTGTCCACACGTAAGCAACTGCTTCATGATGATGAAGTAGCGTTTAGTAGAAGCAAGCCACAGAGGAAAAACATTTCACAGGGCTGACTGACAAAAACAAGGAGAATATGTGATTTGTGATAAACGTAGAACACAGAGGGCACTATTTTTTTCATATGTGGCTGTGCAAACTCTTAAAAGGAATCAGAGAGACTGATTTTATTGAATATCACAGCATGCCTAATCTTACTCATTTATTAACTCGAACCCAACCCTGTTTACAAATGCGCCACTATGAAGATACGTAACACAGCTATCATATGCCTTATGTTTGCGCTTGTGCAAGACCTGAGTGGTTTTTAGTTTTGACTGATTAACATTTGTGATGTCACTCGATATGTAGCTATATGAAAACTGTTTATGTTTACTGATTATGGCTCTTTTTGTGTTCATTTGCTCTAATCAATGTAACTCACAACACATTACGTAAAGAATAAAACACAATGGCTTATAAAATGCTATTATAATCTACAACAGGGTGACCACAGCAATTTACCAAGAATTACAATTTTTATTAATCAGAGAAAGAAACGCACACTTTCTATTTGTTTATATTTACATTTAATTTTGTGGAACGTCCACAGAACGAGCTAGTTCCTGTTGTCAGTTGTTATAACACTTATAAACGGCCGTTCCCTCATCAGCCTTTCTCTTTTCTCTTATCATGGTACAGAGAAACCCCAAAGCCCTCCATCCCGAAGACTTGTAAAAAAAAAAAAAGACATTAAAGTTAAAAACATAAAGTTACAGCTTTACCTCTGACTGTTACAAAGTCCTGACACTGGAGACTCCTTCCATAAATTCTAAATAAATGAAATTTTAATAAGAAGCATTCAGCAATGCGGTGGTGTAATCAGATTCTTATGCACAGTGATCTGATCAGTAGCTATAACTGGATCATTTGCTTTCTATTGCTCACTTGTTTTCTATACATTTAAAAGGCAGGGTACTTACAGTGCCTCCATTAATATTGGCACCCTTGGTAAATATGAGCAAAGAAGGCTGTGAAAAATTGTCTTTATTGTTTAACCTTTTGATCTTTTGTTCAAAAAATTCACAAAAATACTACTGCTCTCATGGATATCAAACAATTGTAAACACAACACAGGTTTATCAAAACACAGGTTTATCAAAAAAAAAAAAAAAATTAAATATATGTGTGGCACAATTATTGGCACCCTTTTACTCAATACTTTGTGCTACCTCCCTTTGCCAAGATAACAGCTCTGAGTCTTCTCCTATAATGACTGATGAGGTTGGAGAACACATGGCAAGGGATCTGAGACCTTCCTCCATACAGAATCTCTCCAGATCCTTCCAATTTCGAGGTCCATGCTGGTGGACTCTCCTCTTCACTTCACCCCACAGGTTTTCTATGGGGTTTAAGTCAGGGGCTGGGATGGTCATGGTAGGAACTTGATTTTGTGGTCAGTAAATCATTTTTGTGTTGATTTTGATGTATGTTTTGGATCATTGTCCTGCTGGAAGATCCAACCACGGCCCATTTTAAGCTTTCTGGCAGACGCAGTCAGCTGTTCGTTTAATATCTGTTGATATTTGATAGAGTCCATGATGCCATGTATCCTAACAAAATGTCCAGGTCCTCTAGAAGAAAAACAGCCTTAAAATAATTGTGCCACATATATATTTAACAAAGATTTTTTTTTTTTGGATAAACCTGTGTTGTGTTTGCAATTGTTTGATATCCATGAGAGCAGTAGTATTTTTGTGTATTTTTTGAACAAAAGATCAAAAGGTTAAACAATAAAGACAATTTTTCACAGCCTTCTTTGCTCATATTTACCAAGGGTGCCAATATTAATGGAGGGCAGTGTAAATAGAAAACTTAACAAACAAACAATTAAATAAACCACACATTCAGATGCAGCCACGCATACTGTACATACTACTGGAGCCATCTTGTACAACTGAGGTATAATGCCTTTTTTTCACACTTCCCATCACATTGTATTTGTGGTGCAGGATCTAACCACACCATATGTGGTAAATTATGTAGAGATTAAGGCTCAAGCTGGAATTTTACCCACAAGATAACAGAGAAATGTCATGAACAGCCACTCTTACCCAAGCTCTAGTACACTGGCCACATCAATAATGCTGTTAATTATGGAACCTATGTCCAAAACTTGTTGCTACAGGTACCCAGGCAAGACAAGGTCATGGTTCACTTTTTGATGAAGTAACTCTAACATTAGCCAATTAGCTAAGTAGATATGCTACGAGCACTAATTAGGCAATGTATGTCATTAGATAACTAGTAATTTCATCCAGCAAAATCCAACCATTAAAATGTTGGCAAAAATTGGCAGGATGATTATGAGTTGACTGATCAAATTTACAGTTTCCTCTGAAGGTATTGGCAAGGCCAGTTCTTTTGTTTTTGTTATACACAGGAGTCATTTGGGTTTGACATCAAAAGCCGATTATGAGACGATAGAAGTTCAGCTTCACTCTCTGCACCTGCAAGCATAGATAGGTTGATAGGTTTATTGTTATACTGCAGCATCAAGGATTGCTGAGTTTGGCCACAGCTAGACATGTTTGACCTCTCCTCCCCAAAGCAGACACTTCAGACCAACTAATGCAATGTATGCAAGTCGATTACTCATTTGGCTGTAGTAATGGGCAGTAAAAAACCCATCATGTTAACTTACTGCTTGCATCACGTCTGGCATGTGTAGCATATGCTCCATATACGATTTCTAGTGCCAGTTTTGTGACTACACTTCCACAGTCAGTACAGCAGTTGGCTTTGCTCTTGCATCTCTGCTGGGCAGAATTCTGTTTGTCGTTCGCTGACAGCGTAACTGTAAATCTGGCAGACAGTGTGATTTCAAGCTGCTGGTATTTTGTTAGAAAGCTTCAGTGCAGCAGTTGCAGAGGGGAGACTAATCCCTTCATCTGCATTGTAATGAAAATGTTTGTATGTATGTATGTATATATGTATATGCACTAAAGTGACATGTGGTTATGTGTCATGTGTAACACATATGTATAAGCTATGTGCTGGTTCAGTGTGTGTGTACATTTAAGAGCTATGTATGTCCTCTGTTACACCTTTCTAAAGTCCTGGGACAGCCTCTCCATTTCATCCACATAGGCCTTCCCATTATGTTTGGTGATCACTAAAGCATCATCCTCAAACTTCTCAATGGTTTTGGATTCGTGTGTGGATATAGGAAGTACAGCAGAGCGCTCAAAACACAAACCTTGGGGAGCTCCAGTGTTGAGATTGTGGGTGGTTGAGGTGAGGCCATCTACTTTCACCACCGACGGCCTTCCAGTTAAAAAGTCCAGTTCCCAGTGGCAGAGTGAGGAGCACTGGCCCAGTTGCCTGAGCTTACTGAACAGGACTATGGTGTTCAAGGCTAAACTGTAATCAGTGAACAGCAGTCTTACATAGTTCCTCTTCCCATGGTGAGATGGGATAGGGTGGTGTGTAGAACATGGGAGATGGCATCATCCGTGAATCTATTTGATCATTAAGCAAACTTGAGAGGTTCTAGAGTGCTGGGAAAAGAGATGCAGATTAAGCAGAAGTACTTGATGAGTGTCTCAAAGCACTTCATCACCACAGAGATGAAAGGGTGCTAATATTAGTGGTGCTAGAGTCAAAGCATGCATAGAAATGGTTACGTTCATTGGGACTGGTCACCTTTCACTGCAGCATGGGATCTGCCTCTGTAGTCAGTAATAGTCTTTAATCCCTGCCACATTTGGCGTTATGTTTCTGTAGCTGAGACTCAGCTGTGTTCTTATAGCTCCATTTTGCATTTTTCCCTCTGTACACAGTCATGTCTTCTGTCTGGAGCCAGTGTGGTCCCGTCTGCATTCCTCGTGGCTCCTTTCATCTGGTGTTGTGGCCTTTAAACCCTGTTGCCATGACTCCCATAGCTTGAAGTGCTGTCTTTTCGATCTCTGTGCTCATTGCATCTCATGCTGTGGACCTTATTTCCTTAATGACCAGGAGCAAGTGTGGTACATTATTGGCAATACAACTCTCCGCAAATGAGCATATCAGTTTTTTTTTTTTTTGTTGTTTTTAATTTATATTCGGTCTGGACAGATCACAGCTTTACTCGTAAAGCTTGATGAGCTTATAAGGCAATCAGTCTCTCTACCAGAGGCCTTGAACTCAAGCCTAGGGTTCCTGCATCGGTCATTCACTTTAAATAATCTTGTTCTATTGGCAGATGATTTTGCTAATTTTAAGCATTTATGTCTAGAAAGAACCCAATGATGAAGCTTGGAATCAGAAGAAATGTCTAGTAATAAAGTAATCTTATAATAGGAAATACTAAATAAATTTAACTATATTCAAGATACAGTATTTTCAGTTGCTAATATGTCATTTTTGCAGAGCATATGCACACCTGAAAGCGCTGAATATTTTAAGTAGCTGCACCAGAAGGAAATAAAATTTCATGTATATTTATGTGTATGTTTATATGTATAAACCTACAGTGTATGATAGTTCATTCTTGAATTAAAATGAGAACAGTACATTTTGTTTATCATTGCTGACATGCAGAAAATCAAGCAAAGAGTTGAAGAGAAGAGAATGCCCGCTCTAGTCTCCTTCCACCACACGTCCTGTCACTGACCTCAGAATAACACAAGAAACATGTTGAATGAATAAATTGTGCAGTATTTTTAATTCTGCATACTGGCAGTTTATTAACATCTTATAACTACAGCTGTATTTTATTCCTCAGTCATATATTTATCCATGAACTGATTATGGGCAACAGCACGTAAATTTCAATTTCACTGTTCATTAATTCCTTCTAACACAACTTTAAACCTCATAATATAATTTCAGTTCAATCATTATTTTATTATTTTTCACAACCTACTATGTTGCTTTTCATGAATGATATATTTTTAAATGCTTTAATAGATAAAAGACTGGGTATAGTGTTATATATCAGGTTTCACAATAAAAAAGACTGTGGTGAAATATCTGACACTGCTGCCAGATGAGTGCCAGATGTTTGACGTCTTAAAGCCCTGGAGAAAAGTCCAGAGCAATTATTTAAAGGGCACACATTCTCAAATGCCAAGTTCACACAGCCATTATATATAAATCCTACAGTAACATTTCAGTATTTTGATTCATATTACACTTAGTTTCATATGCAGCTGTCAGACTGAGAATGAAGAAATTATAGGAAATAACGAGAAAGTGCAATTTGTCTACATCGCATGTGCCACATCAACCCTGGTATTAGCTACATTAACGTGCTTCTGGCACCATCTACAGGCGGGTGTTTGTAACTACAGGACTTTTTCTCGTAATAACTAGCACCTGAAGTGAGAAAGCGCCAGTGCAAGTGCTCCCCTCCTCACACGCTGGCATGTGTAGCGCCTAATCATTAAGTGTTATATTCTTATATATATTATATGTTATATTCTGAATTTCTACAGTAAATAAAAGATACTAGGAGATATCGCTGATGTTCACAACATAAATTTATTTACTCAAAAGGACAACCACTTGCCAAACTATTAGTTTTATAATATAGAATAGTAATATACAGTCAGGTCCAGGTCATGGATTTGAAATGAAGCAGTCAAGATGTGACTGAAGTGTAGACTTTCAGCTTTAATTCAAGGGGTTTAACAAAAATATTGCATTAACCGTTTAGGAATTACAGCCATTTTTTACAGAGTTCCTCCATTTTCACAGGCTCAAAAGTAATGGGACAAACTAATATAATCATAAATATTAGGATTATTTTTATTACTTGGAG
>CM040471.1:23163470-23233389 GCA_022758105.1 Pangasianodon gigas | reverse complement strand
CCTTTTATCTCCTTAATTTATCATGATATAAGGAGGAAACAGGCCACAGCTGGCCATGAAACTGCTTATCAGTCAATTGTCCCATTACTTTTGAGCCTGTGAAAATGGAGGAACTCTGTAAAAAATGGCTGTAATTCCTAAACGGTTAATGCAGTATTTTTGTTAAACCCCTTGAATTAAAGCTGAAAGTCTACGCTTCTGTCACATCTTGACTGCTTCATTTCAAATCCACTGTGGTGGTGTACAGAGGCAAAATTACCAAAACTGTGTCACTGTCCCAATATTTATGGACCTGACTGTATAATAATATAATAATGTAATATCTGTATGATGCTATATATTATTTGTTTGTGTCATTGTCTGACTCACGCATTCTCTCTGTGCCCTTTGGGAGCCAGGCCAACAGGACTGGCATTACAACGTTACGCTACTTAGACTAGCATTAACATTACGCTACTTAGACTAGCATTAACGTCATGGTACTTAGACTAGCATTAACATTACGCTACTTAGACTAGCATTAACGTCATGGTACTTAGACTAGCATTAACATTACGCTACTTAGACTAGCATTAACGTCATGGTACTTAGACTAGCATTAACGTCATGGTACTTAGACTAGCATTAACGTCATGGTACTTAGACTAGCATTAACTTTACGGTACTTAGACTAGCATTAACATTACAGTACTTACATTAGCATTAACATTACATTTCTTAGACTAGCATTAACGTTACGGTACTTAGACTAGCATTAACGTTACATTTCTTAGACTAGCATTAACGTCATGGTACTTAGACTAGCATTAACATTAATTAGACTAGCATTAACATTACGCTACTTAGACTAGCATTAACGTCATGGTACTTAGACTAGCATTAACGTCATGGTACTTAGACTAGCATTAACGTTACGTTTCTTAGACTAGCATTAACATTAATTAGACTAGCATTAACATTAATTAGACTAGCATTAACATTACGCTACTTAGACTAGCATTAACGTTATGTATCCTGAGACTTGTGGAGAGAATGGGAACAGGTGAGCGTAGCGCCCCCTGGGTAATGTAGTTTATGGAGGGTAATTATGAATGGCCCAGAGCCTGATATGGAGAGGGCAGAAGAGAGTACTGGCAGCTCGTGAGTTCTGGCCCGCTTCGAGCAGTTAATAACCCAGACTTTCTCATAATAATGCGGAAAAAACATGGACATCTCAGTGTCTGTCTTTTGTTAGCAACAAGCTGGGGAGCTAACCGTGATGCGTAATGTTTATTTTCGAATAAATTCAGTTCAGTTTTATTTATATAGTGCTTTTACCAATGGCCATAATCACAGAACAAAATTAAATAAAATTAAAATTAAAATTTATCCTAATTGTTGATTCTATACAACAATAGTGTGCTTTTGGAAAACATCAGCATTATGTTTGCCACATAGCAGTGCAAAGTGCACATCTCCATGGCAACACTCGGGGAATGGTCTGTTGGTCCTGCCCTCAGCCTTCGAGGCTGTTTCAGATACACGGAAGGCAAGAAAAACAGCATCGTTCTGCTAACTAACACTCTAGCAACCAGTTGGAACACCCTAGCAACCACATTAGATACCATATCAACCATTTGGGAAACCATAGCAACAACATAACAACACCCTAGAAACCACTTTGTATCCCATAGTAAATGCCTAGCAACACCCTAGCAACCAGGTAGTAACACCCTAGCAACCACTTTGAATACCATAGTAACTGCCCAGCAACATGCTAACAACCAGCTGTAATACCATAGCAACTACATAGCAACACGGTAGCAACCACTTAGGATACCATTGCAACCACCAGCAGCACCTACTTGAGATACCACATCAACACCCAATCAACTACCTGAGATAAAATAGCAACCACCCAACAACACCATAGCAACCACCTGGAATAACGTAGCAACCACCTAGTAACACTTTAGCAACCACCTGCAATACCTTAGTAACACCCTAACAACCTGGAATGCTACATCAACCACTGAGCAATACACTAGCACCCAGTTGAGATAAAATAGCAAGGACCTAGTAACACCCTAGCAACCACCTGCAATACATTTACGGCATTTAGCAGACACCCTTATCCAGAGCGACTTACAATTATCTCATTTATACAACTGAGCAGTTGAGGGTTAAGGGCCTTGCTCAAGGGCCCAGCAGTGGCAGCTTGGCGGTGCTGAGATTTGAACTCTCAACCTTCCGATCAGAAGTCCAACATCTTAACCACTGAGCTACCACTTCCCTACCACTACAATACCTTAGTAACCACCTAGACTATCATAACAACCACCAAGCAACACCCTAGAAACCAGTGGGGATAAAATAGCACCCACATAGCAATGCCCTAGCAATTACCTGGAATATCTTATGACCTACCTTGCAACACTCTAGCAACCATGTGGGATAACATAGCAACAACTTAGTGACACCCTAGCAACCCCCTGAATACCATAGCAACCACCTAGTAACAACTTTGGCACCACCTAGAATAACATAGCAGCCACCTAGCAACACCCTGTCAACCACAAGGAATGTCATAGCTATCTAGCAATACCTTAATTACTACCTGTGATAACATAGCAACCACCTAGTAACACCCTAGCAACCACAAGGAAAATCATAACAACCACCTAGTAACACCATAGCAACCACATGGTATACCATATCAACCAAGCAGCAACATCCTAGCGACCAGCTGGAAAGCCATATAACCACCTAGTAACATCCTAGCAACAACTTTGGATACCATAGCAACCAGAGTAGATCCCATATGGGAATAGGCTGCTTGTGCTTTTGGCAAAGATCAGGATTGTGGTTATCGAGTAGCAACACTCCAAAGTTTGCTTTTTCTGATAGGGAATAGAAGGGAGTGTTTCAGTGGTCTCATTCTGTTTCAGCACTTTGTCCATTTCAGGGGTCACATTTTTACAGGTATGTTACAGGTATGTTACAGGTATGTTACAGGTACCAGCGTAGCAGTGACAGTTTCCTTCATTCAGGACACAAATGATTAAGCACAGAAACGGTTCTCTGCAGTTATGCTTTATTAAGCATTTTTTTTTTCCCAGAATATCTGTTGTGCCCTTTCTTTGAGGTCAGTGTATTTTATAATGCCCTGAGTCAGTCAAGATAACATCAATATGTGCTTTCAGGCATCAGAATATAAAAATAAAATACAAAAACACATTTGACTAAATACCAGTTAATGCATTTAAAATGTAATCCAGTGCCACTTACTCTGTAAATCGTACGGTCTCTTTAACTGTCGTACCGTCCCATTGTGAGAAGAGACAATAACTTAACACTATTAGCTGTTTAATGTTTTTGCATGTAGATCATGTGTACTTTCAACATACCCTCATATACTGCAGATATTCAGAATCACTTTTAAAGCTTTTTTAATTATTATTATTTATTTTTTTTACACAAGAACATTCTAAACTGAGACTGCACTTAATTATGCAGTAACACTTAACCATGTTGCCTTAAACTAGAGGACACAAAGCATGATGTACAGGAGTTGCAGTGAGAAGTGTTTAATTAGTACTAAACTGCTCTGCCTAGTAAATGTGCTGCCATTACCACTACTGGCTGCTAGTGCTATTTCCCTCAAGTGCAACAAAAATTACTGTTATTACAAAAAACTACCTTTTTATTTAAATGTACTGTGTCCAGTATTGTTAAATAACTTCACCAACAACAGCTTTTGTAAGGATTTCCTCATAACTTGTAATTCAGGAGGGAAATGATTAAGCACAAAGACGTGGCTGCAGTCTGTTCCCAGTTCTCTGCAGTTATGCAAGAAAACCAGAAGCAACATCATGACCAGCATTCACTGCAGAATTCATGGTCTTGTGCTGCCATCTTCTGCTGCAAATCAAGCACAACTAGTGTATCCTCCTCCATGACTACCTCAAAAGTACCTCAAAAGTGTATAAAACACAGTAAGGTGACTGAAAGTTCCCTTTCTCAACAAAAGCAAAAGAAACTGGGTCACTGATTCTACTTATTGTTTTATACTCGTGAAAAAACTAACACATTAACTATAAATGTGACCACACTTTAGTGGAAGTCTCACACACACAGTCCCCTCCGAAAGTATTGGAACAGTAAGGCTCATTCCTTTGTTTTTGCTGTACACTGAATACGTTTGCGCTTGAGATCAAAAGATGAATATGAGGCGATAGATCAGAATGACAGCTTTCATTTCCTGATATTTACACCTGCATGTGTTAAACAACTTGGAACATGGCATGTTTTGTTTGAACTGACAGGTGTTTCTTGTTGCCCAGGTGTGCCATGTTAGATTGATTGTTGAAACAGTTAATAGCTCTGAATATCTACTCTTGGTTTGAGCCCTGGGTTTGTCTTCAGAGAAGAGGCCTTGCCATTCCAGTACTTTTGGAGGGGACTGTAGGTCCCTGAAATTCAGCACAATCGTAGAATCTGTACAAGATGAGATGAGCCTGATTGCGTAGTGGAGGCATTATAGCGCACCATTTTACTGTTTTAGCCCATATCTCGAGAACCATGAGGCCTAGAGACGAAATTCATTTTTGCTCTGATTTCTTGGCTAATTCTGAACCAATCTGCAATCTGGAGCATTTAGCACTGGCCACTTTGATTTTTAGTATAATATGCGACATCTACTTTTGGGAATTAGTCCCAGGTTTTTTCCTAGGATAGTCCTATCTTCACAAAACTGGTGTGAAATGGAGAGTTTGGCCATGAATAATTTTCAAAAAGTTGAGATTTCTGAACAATACAGCTGCCACCTAACAATCAATCCTAAAAGGAGGAAACTAATTCACTCAACCTCACGTAATTTGCATGGACTTTCTAATACCCCTTCACAACTAGGTTCTGAGGATGTGGGCTGAGTTTTGGGTGTGTTTATCAACAGGGGGTGGAGTTAACTGTCTCTCAGGAACCGTAAGTCCGACTGAGGTGAAATTTTTTATTCTGCACCTTTATGCTAATTTGTAAGTGATGTTTTAATGCTGACCTGGTTGTTTAAAAACATGGCCACTCAATCAGATTTCAGCAAGCATTTGATTTAACATGAGCAATCCATCACAAAACTGGGATAACATAGCAACCACATACCAACACCCTAGCAACCACCTAGAAACACCCTAGCAACCAAATGGATTACCATAGCAATCGCCTACCAACACCCTAGCAACCATGTGTGATAACATAGCAAACACCTCGTAACTTCTAGCAACCAACTGCAATACCTTAGCAAACATCTAGCAACACCCTAGCAACCACCTGAAATACTCTAGTAACCACCTACCAACACCCTAGCAACCATCTGAGATAAGATAGCTGGTTGCTAGGGTGTTGCTAGGTGGTTACTAGAGTAGAATAACATAGCAACCCCCTAGAAACACTCCAGCAACCACCTGAAACACTCTAGTCACCACCGAGCAACACCCTAGCAAACATCTGAAATAACATTGCAACTACCTAGTAAAAGCCTAGCAACCACCTGCAATACCTTGGCAACCACCGAGTGTAGGGGAAATGGGTCAGTTTACACACAAACCCTAGAAACGCAAAGTCTCGTTAAATCAGTCTCATAGAATATCCCCTTTTTAGTTTAGAATTTTAATTAAAACTCAAAAGTGCAAAATTGCACATAAGTCAAAATGATTAAAAACTCCACTTTACCTGAAAGCAATAATAATAATAATAATAATAATAATAATACAGGGTACAGCACATGGACTAGCAGCACACTATGGTATACAGCTGGATAAATATCTAAGGTTAACTATAACAACGGACTAAAGCACAGAACGTTTCTATTATTCTGATGCCTCTGCAGGTAAAGGATCTGCTCCCAGTTCTTCTCTGGCTGTGGTTAGAGTGAACTAAAAAACTGTGCACTGGATGCAAACAGCACAGGCTGTGACAACACACTGCGATATATGGCTGTGTAATTCACTAAATTAATTACAGCTAGGCAAAGCCTGCCTCTGCAAAGCTTAGGCCTGTGCAGGTAGAGGAACTGCTCTGGAGCCTAAGTGAGACTTAATGATTAATAACTACTAATTAGTTATGACTAATAATGTTATTATGATCATTTGTTCTACTCTATCTCTCCTGAAGCTAAATGCAAATTAACTCAGCTACAAATGCGACCAAAGTTCAAACTGCAGACACAGACTCAACCTCCGTAAATGCTGTTGGCAATTTGGCACCACCTGATGGCGATAAGGACATTTCCTGTATACAGTAAACACTGGCTATATGCTTATAAAATAAAAAGCTTGGTGTCACTCTGATATCACAAAAGCTAATCAATATTCCTCACGTGGGAGATTAAGTGGGGGGGAGGCTAGAAATACAATACCAGCAATATACGTAAAGCATTTCAATGTACATTGTCACTGACACTTGTATATATGACAAATAAACTTGAAACTTGAAACTTTATTCCCAACAGCCTCATTAAATAATCATTAAATCCGTCTCATTAGTAATCAGTCTCATAGTATATCTCTTTTCTATTCCATTTCTCTTATCTATTTAATATTTAAATTAGAAATCAAAATTACAAACTTGCAAATGAATCTAACTAATTTTTTAAAAAAAGGAATTTTATCTGCAATAATAATCAATGTATTATTTTCCTGAAGGCCTAGTTCTGAGTAGTTTGGCTTCTTACCATATGAAAGTAATAACCACAACATGACAATAAAATGTTTAATAAAATTGAATGTATTGAAACACAGAAAAGAAGAAGAACCAATAAACTACTTAACTAAGAAAGCCTACTTCTACATAGGGACAGATAGAAGGGAAGGAGTCGTGTGTGTGTGGGAGAGAGGAAAATGAGGGGTGTGTGTGTGTGTGTGTGTGTGTGTTGGTGTATAAATGTGTGCATGAAAGAGAGTGTGTACCTCTGTCAAAATGTCTCTGAGGCCCTCTAGTGGCTGGCTGCAGTACAATTTTTAACTCCGCCCATTCCCATGTTAGTGAATGGGACAGATAGCAATCTTTCAGTTATTTTCAGTTCTGTTGACACTGATAATCTGCCCAGTATATTTCCTTATGCTAAATGCACTTTATAGGAGTGATTTGACAATAAATTTGAGTAATTTGAGGGTGTGGATAATGAGGTGATTGACAGTTTTGTACATGGAAGTCGAGCCACATGAAGCGTAAATATGTCCCAACACGGACCTGTCAGAACACCTGACAGTCCTGTACTATACTACTATGTCTTGTTCTGCTGTAAACTGTTCTGATCCTTAGTTGTGAATTCTTTGCAGTTTTTCCAATACAGTATGCTGCTCATTTTGATGTCTAAGCTAGCTCATTGTACTGATATTATAACTAGGAAACCAACGTGAGAGAACAAAGTGATGGCATAAACCAAGGCAGCTAACACTAGCTAAAGTTCACAATAATCTACGATTTACTGTATCACCATAGCAACCACTTGAAATACAGTAGCGTGGTAAGGTTAAGCAGTTAGTCCTTTTTACATGAACTTCACCAACAGAATGAGTGAAGAATAAAAGAGTACTTCTCCACTCAGACGTGTAACTTACTGCACATGTGAGAGCTAGATGAAAATCATGGACAGCAGCAATGTTTTCCTCAAAAAATAGGTTGTGTTGGGTGTAAACGTTGACTGCTGTAATTTGGGTTTGAGATGAAAAGATGAATATGAGATGAGAGATCAGAATTTCAGTTTTCATTTTTTGATATTTATCTAGATGTGTTAAACAACTTTTTACAACATGGCACCTTTGGTGTCAGACCACCCAATTTCTAGCTGAGCAAAAGTATTGGAACAGATAGTCATAAAGTAAATTAAAATAAATAACACTTAATATTTGGTTGCATATCCCTCTGCTTGCAATAACTGTATCAAGCCTGACACCAAACTGTTGGTTTCTTCTTTTGTGATGCTTTTTCCAGGCTTGTAGCAGCAGCTTCTTTCAGTTGTTGCTAGTTTTGAGGGGTTTCTCCCTTCAGTCTCCTCTTCAGGAGATGAAATGCTGCTCAGTTGGGTTAAGGTCTGCTGATGGACTTGGCCAGTCTAAAACCTTCCACTTTTTCCCCTGATGAAGTGCTTTGTTGTGTTGCAGTGTGTTTTGGGTCAATTCAAATCGATTCAATTTTATTTTTATAGCGCTTTTAACAATTGACATTGTCGCAAAGCAGCTTTACAGAAATTTATAAATGCCAGATATAAATTTTAGATTTATAAATTTATCCCTAATGAGCAAGCCAGAGGCGATGGTGGTGAGGAAAAACTCCCTGAGACGATGAGGAAGAAACCTTGAGAGGAACCAGACTCACAAGGGAACCCATCCTCATCTGGGTGACACCGGATAGTGCGATTATAAATCATTCCCTTCTATAACTGTGTACTACATGCTCAAAAAGTGTAACAGGAACTTATGAATATAAGCATCAGAGTTATTTCTGAATTTGTTATAGTTTTAACATGAAGTCTATTTTGTTGAAGATATCAACTGTTCAGTGATGGAGACTTGAGTGCACCTAGCAATTGCAGTCCAAAGTCATCTTCATGGTTTCTAAGTGGTACCATCCACAGTAATCTCATTGATCATTAGGCTGTCTATGTGGGCCGTCCTCAGCAGCAGTGAGTGGTTTTCAGGTGATGAGAACTCAACCAGAAGTAGGGCATCATTGGGTCATTGTATCGCTGCATGATGAAGTTCCTCCCAATTAGAGTGGATGAATTTCTCTGTAAATTGGAAGATAGAATGTTTCTGTAGACTTCTGAATTCATTCTGCTGTTGAGTTCCATCATCAATAAAGATTAGTGAGTCCATTCCAGAAGCAGCCATGCAAGCCCAAGCCATGACACTACCTCCAACGTGCATGACCACTGAGCTTGTATGAGCAGATCCTTTTTTTTCTCCATACTTTGGCCTTTCCATCACTTAGTTAGAGGTTCATCTCGGTCTCATCAGTCCATAAAACTCTTTTCCAGAACCTTTGTGGATCATCTCTGTATTTCTTTACAAATTCCAATCTGGCCTTCCGATTCTTACTGCTGATGAGAGGTTTGCATCTTGTGGTATGGCCTCTATATTTCTGCTCTTGATGTCTTCTTCAAATGGCAGATTGTAATAGCTTCATCATTGACTGTTGTTTTTGGGTTTTTCTTCACAGTTGTTTTCCTCGACCAACCACGTCTGGTTTTTACTACATCAGTGGTTTCATTCTTTTTCAGGAGAGTCTGTATTGGCTATGCCTAAAGCAGGTGCAATGGCTCTGCTCGATTTTCTCTCTTTTTTCAGCTTTAAAATGGCTTCCTTTGCTCCCATAGACAGCACGCTGGTCTTTATGTTGGTTTATCCTTTTTAACAAAAATACAGTGTTCACAGGCAAAACCCAGGGCTCAAAACAAGAGTAGACATATAAGAGCATGTATTTACATGTGCAGTTTGATCTGTTGATATACCTCCTGATGGAGTTCAGTCAGCTTTGTAATTCACAGATGTCCGGCTGTCCAGCAAAGAAGAAAACAATGGTTTTGCTTTTTGTTAAAAAATAAAAGTAAAGTAAAAAATGAATGACAAACACACATGGAATGCTGCTTTGTAGGATTGTTTGATTTTACAATGATGAGAGATGTCAGTCATTCTCTTGTTGTGGTCAACACCCTAGCAACCACCTGGAATACAGTGGTAATCATCTGCAATACCCTAGCTACCACCTGGGATAGTACAACAACAACGTAGCAACACCTTAGCAGCCACCTGGGATAACATAACAACCACCTAACAACACCCTAGAAACCATCTGGAATACCTTAGCAACCATCTAGGATAACATAGCAATCACCAAGCAACAACCTTACAATCACCTGGGATAACATAGCAACCACCTAAGATAACATAACAACCGCTGAGCCACACTTTAGTAACCACCTGAGATAACATAGAAACCACCTAGTGACACCCTAGCAACCACCTGGAATACCACAGTAACCACCCGAATCACCCTAGCAATCACCTGGGATAACATATCAACCATCTAGTAACATCCTAGCAACCACATAGAAACACCCTAGCAACCTGCTGCAATAACATAGCAACCAGCTAGCCACGCTCTAGCAACCACCTGGGATAAAATATCAACCACCTAGTAAGACCCTCGCAACCAGCTTGAATACCTTAGCAACCACCTGGAATATCCTAGCAACCATCTAGCATTTTTTGTTTTAACCCAGTTGTCAAGAACCTTGAGGCATAGAGACAAATTTCTTTTCTTTTCCCCGATTCCTTGCCTATTTCTAAACCAATTTGTAATTTGTACCATTAAGTTCTTTTTTTTCTGCCATCTGCCAATCAGTCATTGTATGGAAGAGCTTAATTTACTCTAACAGCTATAACACATGATGTATTAGACAGGTTCACTCAAAACCTGAAAGGCTATTTAGGACTGGATTCTGAGGTTGTTTGCTAAGGTTGGAGCGTGGTCACTGGTAGGGTAGGGTCAGGGTTACTCATAAGTCTGATTGAGCTGAAACACCTTAGCAACCACCTAGTAATACTCTAGCAACCACCTGCACTACCTAACAATGCCATAGCAACCTCTTTGCAACACCAGGAACATGTACAAGCTGCACAGTCATTCATTTTCTTAAGCAAACCAATTCCAGATTGCTCAGCCTGATCAGGAATGGCTTGCTTTTTTATTCAGCTACTGGTTTCTGCATAGCAAACATTTGAATTCTGATTTTTTTCCCCACTGAAATGAATGCGGGAATGTTCATGGAGAATTTGGCCTTCATAATTACTGCATTATTTTCAATTCAGATACACTGAAAATAATTAAAAATGGATTGCTGGCTTATGTACACCCTGGGAACCACCTGGAATACAATAGAAAACATCTCGCAACAACTTAGCAATAATCTGTAATATAATAGCAATCAGCTAGCAACACCCTAGCAACCACCTAGCACCATGCTAGGAATCACCTGGAATAACATAGCAATCAACTAGCAACAACCTAAACAAATGAATGGAGGAATGTGGATTGCCTTGCCATTCTACACCCTATGAACCACCTGGAAGACCGTAGCAAACATCTAGCAACACCTTAACAACAATCTGGAATATCATAGTGTGACACTCCCTATGTTACCAGTGGAATGAGCACATGGGAGACAGGTGTGGCACAACTCAAAAGGGTTTTAATGAAATGAAAAGGGTTTTAATCAAATGTTTCAGATTTGTTTACAAAAATCATGAGTGCGCACACACACACACACAATTCCATGTTTCTCATCTCTCTCCCCCATGGCTCTTCTCTCCCCCTCTTTATCTCCTCGCTGCCTCTCACTGAAACAGAGAAAACTCATTAGGAGAATCACCCACAGGTGCAGCCTCAACATTACTACTCATTCCACCCTCCATTCAATCAGTGCCGTCCAGCCTGCCACTGACTCTCCCCCCACCAAGAAAGGAAATCTGCTACGCTCACCTGTGCCCCCGGCCTGTGGACCACCTCGACCTTAAATGGCTGAAGTGCCAGATACCAACAAGTGATCCACGTGTTGGCATCCTTCATGTGGTGGACCAAATATTACAGCACAAACCTATGATAATAGCCAGTCAGCCCCAGAAACTGTCACCTTTTTTTTTGGTCTTGGGTCTTGGGCAAGCCACAATCACTGCTGTCTTATCAATTTGGGGACACAACTTCCCATGGCACAAGTGGAAGCCCAGATACCCCCACCAGTCCAATTGCACACTTGTTTGGGTTTGCTGTGAGTCCTGCCCATCTCAAAAATCTCAGGACAGCCTTCAGATGTTGAATGTGCCGCTGCATGTGATTATTATAGATAATAATGCCATCTAAATAGGCAGTGGTGCAGGTGGCATGTGGGCCATGAATAACGTGAAAGGAAGGGTGACAAATTGGTGTAAACCAAACAGAGTGTAAAAGGCTGTTTTCTTACAAGATATGGGAGTCAAGGGGATCTGCCAATATCCCATTGTCAAATCCAGTATCGAATAAAAGAAAGCCACAACTAATCGATCGAGCAGTTTGCTTATGCATCAAATTTATACATCATGTTGACTTTTCTAAAGTCCACACAGACCAGACTGACCATCTGCTTTGAGAACCAGGACCACTGGACTGGACCAGACACTGTGGAACTCCTCAATGACACCCATATCGAGCAGGGCTGTGAGCTACTCCTGCACCACTTGTTTATTGAGATCGGGCAAATGATTGGGGGTGTTTAATGCAACCACAATGTGGTGTTCTATGAGATTAATGTGACCAGACAGAGGCAAAAACACATAGGAAAATTCTGCTTGCAACTTGGCAACCTCAGTGACTTGAGATGGTAGTCTCCACAGGGGACCAGAGTGGATTGAGCCAAACGTTTTAGATTTACTTCCAGTCTCAGCTCCTCCCTTTCCAGAGCTACCATCACCAAAGCAATGGAGACCACCTCTCTCCACGATTTAAGGAGATTGAGGGGGAACGTCTGCCATGTCCCCCTCTATCTGTTCATCTTATCTCCTAGTCGACATCCCGGACCTACCCTGTGATGTCAAAGGGCCCTTGCCACTTTGCGAGTAATTTGGAGCTTGATGTGGGTAATAATATGAGCACTTTGTCTCTCTGTGAAGACTCACATAGCCGAGCACACCTATTATACAGCTGGGATTGACGTTCTTGTGCCTGCAGCCTGCGTTAAACTCCCCAATGAGTGAAGTTTTGCTCTCAGATCAAGAATGTCGTGAATTTTTACTTTCTGAAGGGCCCTCCTCCCAATTTCTCTGACTATGTTTAAGATGCCATGAGGCTTGCACCCATATAGTAATTCAATCAGAGAGAGAACACCGTGGAGGCTTGCGGGACCTCTTGTACTGCAAATAATAGGGGTTCAAGCCACTTATACCAATTCCAAGCATCATCAAGCATGAACTTTCAAATCATATTTTTCAGCATTTGATTAACTTGTTCAACCAGGCCATCCGAGTGTGGATGTTACGAATAAATTCCTAATAATTCATATAGTTCACAGTGTGTGCCCTGATCAGTCAGAATCTCTTTCAGGATTCTGACTCAGGAGATTATTTTGAAGAGTGCCTCTGCAACATTGCATGCTGAGTTGCGCCCTCATGCAGACTGGTCCAATGGCCTGACAAGGTCCATCCCAATTCTTTTGATGGGGACCTTGACTGATGGAAGAGGGTGAAATGTCACTTGTGGGGAGGCTGGCAGATTCACCAGATAACATTTCCAACATGCTGCACACCACATTGCTGTGAATGCCCAGCCAATAGAAACAGTCCATTAGACGGTTCAGTGTTTTCTCTTGACCTAAATGTCCCACCATAGGATTATGATTAGCAACACGGAAAAGCAATTCCCTACGGCTATTTGGGACCAACACCTAGGTTGTCTCTTCAGTGTCCTGCATCACTCAATAAAATCTGTCTTTAATGATAGAAAAATAGCGATAAGAGAGCACAACATTGGGTTGAACCCTAGATGGTGTGCTTGGGATCATTGTCCTGTTACATGACCCAATTTTGGTCCAGCCTAAGCCTCACAATTTTCTCAAGAATATTCTGATATAATCAGTCTGCCCAAATCATCACCACTCCACCATCATGCCTGATAGTTGATATGAGGTGTTTATGGTGATATGCTGTGTTTGGTGTTTTTCCAAACATGGCGATGTGTATGATGACCAAACATCTCCACCTTGGTCTCATCAGTCCAAATTATACTATTCCAGAACTTTCATGGTTTGTTCAGATGCAGTTTTGCAAAATCTAAATCTTACTGCCATATTCTTTTTGAAGAGAAAAGACTTTTTCCTAGCCACCCTTCCAGAAAGCCATATTGTTCAGTCTTTTTCTGATTGTGCTGTCATGAACATAAACATTTAATGTGCTAACAGGTCACATGTTGTAGCTCTTGGGTTTTCCTTTATATCTCTGAGCATTAAACGGTCTGACCTCAGACAGAATTTGCTGGGATGCCAACTCCTTCCAACTGTCTTGAAGGGTCTCCATTTGTAAACAGTCCTTCTCACTGTAGAATGTAGAATATCAAATTGTTTGGAGATGGACTTATAACCCTCCCCAGATTCATGAGCAGCATCAATAGGTTCTCTCAGGTCATGGCTGATGTCCTTTCACCTTGGCGTGATGTATTTCAGTTAGGACCTCATTTAGGAAAAAAGCTATTACAGAATAACATTTCCTAAGTGCATTATCTTGTCTTAACTACAGAGAGGAAAAGAGTATTACAGAAGGATCCTAAATTGTCAAAAAAATCCTAAAAAGTATCTTGACGTTAGGATAACCCCACTGGTGTCCTACTTTAAAACTTATTTGAAAGTCAACGGTAACAATAACATTACATTAGCCATGTCCGAGAGTGCCGTTACATTTATTAATGATACAAGAAGAGGAACAGCAATGTTTGATGGTGGAAAGACATTTGGAAGTCCCAGATCATGTGCTGTGCTTTGACAACAAAACACTGATAAATAATTACAGACTCCCACAAAATATGATAATGCAGTTAGCACAAGAATTGCAACCAACATTACAGAGGTCAACGAACACTCATGGAGCATTCCCAGTCATAGTGCAAGTGACTAACACCTTATATATATATATATATATATATATATTTTTGCAAAAAGGCGATTTTCAAAGTGAGATCGCCTCTATAGCAGAAATGTCTTGGTACTTGGTATCTCTGAAAATCTAACAGAAGTGGCCAAGACAGTCAGTGCTTTAGCACCTACCTACATTCGGTTTCCAAGTGGAGAGGAGCTTTCAGCCATCAAAGCCAAGTATTTCCAAGCAAGTAGGATGCCGAGGGTAATAGGACTAGTGGATCGCTCACTGTTTCCAATGAAGGCCCCTAGTGGAGAGGATGGGGTGGCATATGTGTGCTGAAAAGGGTCTCATGCTCTCCATGTACAGGCCATAGGAGATCACAATATGATTATAAGACATTTGGTGGCAAGGTGGCCTGGGGCAACACATGATGCCTTCATTTTTAATACAAGGTAGGTTAGGCTTACAGATTACATTAAATTAATTAACAAATATTTACATTGTTGTAGTTATATCCTAAATATTTGTTTATTGGTGCCTAGCCACTAATTTCTTGCCTATTTAAATTACTAAATACTGTGCTTTTAAAAGTTATTTATACAATTATGATTACATATTTTGTTATTAGTTGTTCCTCACAGTATACCATTATGATCAGCTCAGCTAAAATTCCGCCTGTCTCTCGAGTCTTCCTCCACGCCCTCACACACTGGGGTTTTACAGTGACCTATCAATTGTTGTAAACCTTTTCTTGATGCTCATAGTGCTGCAGTTTCACCAGAAGTAAGATGTTTGAATCGGGAGACCAAGAGCCAGGGTATAGGCAAAGAGATGGTTTATTATGTGTGCAAAGACAGCCTGGGCACTCCATAGTCTAAACATCAGATGTTCTCAGCTAGCTTATATACTGTAGTGTGCATGTGAAGAGACCAGGCTAAGATAAGGAACAGACATAACTCAAAAGCAAACATAAACTAAGTGCAAGGACAATATATAAAAACAGACACGTGTACATTTACCCATGTACATTTATGACCACAGAACAGGTATGTATACATTTGTGGACATTGAAGAAAAACAGAAGTCACATAGGACATACATTGGGGTGGGAATTGACAAGGCTCTACTGATGTTCCCTCAAACAGATCTGACAGCTGTATTGCTGTCAGTTCATGCTGCTCCAACTCCAGTCCTACCTTGTAACCACCAGGCATGCCGGTGTCAATAATCACAGTATAGCTACATAAAGTTCATATTAGTCCTAATGTTTATTAGCTACCTTCAATCCAAAGTTACAAAAACAACCAGCCCTGTTTTGTCTTGCCTTCATACTGCACCTTCTCAATGACACCCAACATTCGTGTTTCTGAACGGGTTAATGATGGAGCGTCACTTGTTCCACCTCCCGTATTCTTTATTTCCCTTGCCTATAGAGCAGTCTTCTTTTTTGTTTCACTTATTAGAGTGGTAAATGTTTTCTTCACAGACTCTGGTGTACAGTAAATGCCAGACAGCACACACACATCTCTTGTCCACTTTCTGTGTTTGTCTTTGTCAGTGAGTGAAGGTGAAAACTTACAGAATAGAATAAGACTTTGGTTTTCCTACCAAGCTGAACAAAACTTCAATTTCTGCAGCATTGAAATTAAAACCAGCCGATTTTGTTTTTTCCATTTCAATCTAATGTTTACATCACAGCAGCAGCTTGCACATTGTTGGTTGCTTGGTAACAGATCTCAGAGTTGATTATCAAACTTGATGGAGTGTTTTAAGATTTCCTAACTACAGATAAGATTTTGTAAGATAAGATAAGAAAATTAAGTTCTATAATACAAATTTGTGAAAAATCCTAATTTAACTTATCACATCTTAACTTAAGGCTTTTCTGTAATACACCCCAGAACATCAAACTGCCAAAAGTTCTGCTTTTATAGAGGTAGTCACACTTCCTGATGATTAACTAATTGTGTACATTTCATTAGTAACACCTGACTGCTAATTACTCTCTTAATGATAGTGGAAATAGGAAGAGAGTACTTATTTTTCTTACCTGGTTTCTGAATGTTGGTTTACTTTTTGGGAAAAAAATGACTACATATTGAAATCTATTGTGTTTTTTTTTGTCATCTGAGGTTATTTGTTTGTTTATGAAAGTTGGTGAGGACCACACAATTGTTATTTAAGCTCTGATAAATAAAAGCATACAATTGAAGGAGGGTGTACTTCCTTTTGCCTATGATTGTATTTGCAGCTGAGCACATTGTGAACGCAAGCTCATGTGCTATGCAGGAGTGATAGTGTCCCAAATCACGGCAGGATTTTCAATGATAAATGTTGAGCCGACTCCTTGGAATCCTTGGTATACAGTAGTTGGCAATATTACTCTGTTACTTTCCCAGTCTTGAATAATGAGAGTTGACATTCCTAGTTAAGCAGTACAAGAGTGAGAGCTTTCATTAGATACACTTTATTTTGTAAGCATTCACATTAAGGGCATAAATGGCTCCATTTCATGTCTGAAGATACAACATTCCTAAAAATAAAAAAATAAAAACTCCTGCTGTGAGCTGTAAATACTTTTAGTCATATGAAGATTTTTAATGTGTTCTAGTAATAATTCTGAAATGCCTGATGAATCATGCCCAGCATCCAGCTTTTAATTCTTAAAAACAAACCCCTGTTGATGTAAAGTAAGAGCAATGCAGTGAAAGTTTTCCTGTTTGGTATGGTGCATTGGCCTTGTGTCACAAAAGAAAAGCAAAACCACCTGCATGTTGCATTTCACTTTTCTCCCACAATGTGATTGCTTTTCTGGCATGGAATCTTCTAGATAGATTTGCGCTTGGGTAATTGAAGTGTGCATGTAAACGTACATAGGGTGGGGTGATGCACCTAGGGCAATTTACTGGAATCAATCTGCCTACATGCATGTTTTTGGACAGAGACAGGAAACTGGAGGACCCAGAAGAGCCCATACAAACACAGGGAGAACATGCAAAACTCTGCACAGACAGTAACCCGAACTCAAGAACAAACTCAGGACCCTGGAGCTGTGAGGAAGCAATGCTTCCCACTGCACCACCATGGCATGCTTCAGATGATCGAGTAGTGGGTAGTGGGTTTTTTTTGTAAGGTCTCAAATTAATTGTCTTTTCAGTCCTTAATCCATGTCAGGTCTAAACAATTCCAGAGCTTAACCAATTCTTTGACCCTGCAAGTCTCTCAGGGTATTGTGCTTACACTCAGACATGGGCTCCTCTAAGCAGGTGAAGGAACATATGAAAATTAAGATACACTATATGGCCAAAAGTATGTGGATACCTGACCATCACACCCATGTGTAGGCCTTTCCCAAACTGTTGCAGCAAAGTTGTGACCACACAATTGTCTATAATGTCTTTGTATGCTGTAGCATTGAGATTTCCCTTTACTGCAATTATGGGGCCTAAACCTGTTCCAGAATGACAATGCCCCTGTGCACAAAGCGAGCTCCATGAAGACATGGTGTGTTAAGGTTGGTGTTGAGGAACTCAAATGGCCTGCACAGAGCCATGACTTCAACCCCATTGAACACTTTAGGATGAATTGAAACTATGACTATGTATCAGGCCATCTTGTCTGACATCAGTGCCTGACTTCACTAATGCCCTTGTGGCTGAATGAGCAAATCCCTACATTCCAAAATCCAGTAAAAAGTCATCCTACAGTGGAGGTTATTGTAACAGCAAGTGGGGACTAAATCTGGAATGAGATTGTGACACTCCTATGGGTTCGCATGGAAATGAGGAGACGGGAGGCAGGTATGGGAAAACTCAAAAGGGGGATCTTTATTATTCTGTTTCCTTTTCCTTCGCTTTTCAACAATTTTATCTCACTAGGCACATACGCACACACCCGGCTCTGTGCTGCTCAGCTCACTCTCCTGTGGCTCTTGTCTCTCCCCTTATTATCCTTGCTGCCACTTAGTGAAACACAGAACACAGAAAAATTCCGCACAGGTGTAGGTCCTTAACACTCACTTTTCCTGGCTCCACTCTCCATTCACAATCCGACACTCGACCATGCCCCTGCCTCCACATACCCCCACTGCCCGACTCCTGGACTCTGGAGCCATCGAGACTGCTGCCAATTCTCCCCCATGCCAAGACAGGAAATCCGCCACAGTCATCTGCTGCCCTGGCCTGTGGACCAACTCAAATGTAAATGGCTGAAGTGCCAGATACCAATGAGTGATCTGCACATTGGCATCTTTCATGTGGTGGAGCCACTGGACAGGGGCGTGGTCCGAACAGAGGGTAAAGGCTCATCCCAACAGATAGTATTGGAGGGTGAAGGCACTTCCACCTCCACAGGGGACGGGGTGGATTAAGCCACACGTTTTAGATTCACTTCTGGTCCTAGCCCCTCCCTCTCCAGAATGACCATCGCCAAAGCCACAGGGACCACCATGGTTTAAGGAGATTGAGGTGTTATATCTGCTGCGTGCCTCTGTCGGTTCACTTTACCTCATAGTCGACATCCCCGACTGTATGACCTCAAAGGCCCCTTGCCACTTGGTGAGTAATTTGAAGCTTGATGTGGGTAATAATATGAGCACTTTATCTCCCTGTGAAAACTCACATAGGCAAGTGCCCCATTGTACAGCTGGGATTGACCTTCTTGGCCTGTAGCAAATTCTCCTGTGTTAATTGCCCCAATGTGTGTTTGCTCAGGTCAAGAACATACTGAATTACACTCTTGCTCTCCAAAGCTGCCTCCTTCCAATTTTCTCTGATGCTGTCAAAGATGCTGCGAGGCTTGAGCCTCAGTAATTCAGTACAGTAATTCAAATGGGGAGAACCCTGTGGAGGCGTGTGGGACCTCTCGTACTGTGAATAATAGGGGTTCGAGCCACTTATCCCAATTCTGAGTGTCCTCGTGCATGAACTTCCAAATCATATTTTTAAAGGTTTGATTGAACTGCTTGAGCAGTCCACTCGTCTTAGGATGGTAAATGCTGGTACGAATCTATTCAATCCCTAAAAGTGGGGTGTGCATCATAAACGTGGTGCCTTGGTCAGTCAGGATCTCTTTCGGGATCCCAACCCGGGAGATAATTTTGAAGAGTGCCTCCACGACATGGCTTCAGGGTATTGCATTGCATAATCCACCAGGAATATGCCCAGCCAATAGAAGTGGCCCATGAGGTGGTTCAGTGTTTTATTCTGACCTAAATACCCCTCCACAGGATTATGATGAGCTACCTGGAATAACATTTCCCAATGGCTCTTTGGGACCAATAACTGGTTGTTTCTTCTTTTGTCCTGTGTCATTTGGTATAACCTATCTTTAATAATCATGAAATAAGGGAAGGAGAGCCCAACACTGGGTTGAACCCACTGACCATCAATTACTTTCACTTGGTCAAAGGCGTGCCTGAGGGTTTTGTCTCATATCTGCTATAAGGGGATATACCTGAAGGGTGAAGGGGCGGGGTCTTCCCCACCTGACACAGAGCTGATGTTGACGGCCCAGGCAACATCTCCCCAGCCAACATTGCGCACATCCTACACCGTGCTACACTGTTGCAGGGCCCATCCACACACATTCCCCTCAAAAATGTCTGAAATGCCAGCCAATTTGTTCCCAAAATCAGTGGATGGGTGAGGCGAGGACTAAACGCTGCCTCTATTTTATGGTTTTGTCCCTGGAATTGGATAGTGACTGCCACTAGTGGATATTCGTACACGTCCCCATGCACGCACCTCACCTTCACCCATCGTGCTGTACCCAATGCCTCACCTTGAGCCAGACATTGGTGAATTGAGGTTTGGTAACAGCCCGAATCCACCAATGCATGGTATGTACCCCCTTTAATACTCACTGGTATACGGTACGTCCCAGCTCAATAGGGGGTGGCCTGCAACGCGTTGGGGACCTGGACCAATGCCCCCACCTCCATCATGTGGCACTGGTCCTGGAAATGCACAGGTTCCCTGCAATGCCAGCACACCGGCCCAGGCCTTACTCCCACATCTGAAGCCCTGGAAACAGGGAGAGAGGGAGGGGTAGGGAAAACCTGGCTTCAGGAAACTGGTTTCAGGGGAAATAGCCCATGTTTCCAAGGTGCAGGGACAAGAGGAGGGCAGGAAGAAAAAGGAGAAGACTGAGAGCAAGAGAAAGAGAGAGAGGGAGAAGCGGGGGCTCGCATGCCCCGGATATGCTGCCAAGTGGACCTCTCTTCTAGTGACGCCGGACGGTGGCACTGGACCCATTCTGCCATCCCCTCTGGTAGCCAGGTGGCGAACTGCTCCAGCACCTCTAGGTCAACTACGTCACCTGACAGCAGCCACCTTTGACAGGTCTCTCAGAGCTGTTGGGGCAAATGTGAACGGGTGGCCAAGTTCACTGAGCGTCAGCAAGCTGTTCGGGGCTGTATCCATCCCGTTGCAAAATAGCCCGCTTCAGGTCTGGGTCCTCCAGCAGGTTCGTGACTGGAAGCTGTTGGGCCAACGAGCTGGGCTTCACCCAACAGTGGCGGCAACAAGCGGACCGCCCACTGTGACTTCCAGATTGTCCTGCGGTCCCATCTTGGAGATCATGGTGTGTGGCCACCAGGGCTACTGCTGGAGTACCCGCCAGCTGGGCCCGGCTCCATAGCACCTGCCAATCCTCGGTCTAGCTTTGAAGAAGGGCCTGGAAGCGCTGCTCCTGCTTGAATACTCACAGGGGGGCCTGATGTTGTGTCTGGTGGATGCCAGCGAGGGTCTTGATGATCTCGGTGAGTGATGAAGACTCCATGACAGTGGATCTTCCTCAGTTTCCCGGGTATTGGCACCAGTGTAACAATCTTACGAGTTTGCATGGAAATGAGGAGACATTAGGCAAGCTTGGGACAACTCAAAATGGGGCTCTTTATTTTTCTGTTTCCTTTTCTTTCACTTTTCAGTGATTTTATCTCACTAGGCACATATATACACTCATGCACACACACACATGGCTCTGTGCTGCTCATCTCTTTCTCCCGTGCCTCTTGTCTTTCTCCTTTTTATCCTTGCCTCCTGAAACACAGTACATTCGTTAGAAAAATCCCATACTGGTGTAGGTTCTTTCCACTCGCTTTTCCCGGCTCCACCCTCCATTCACCATCCGGCACTCGGCCACGCCCCCATCTCCACAGAGATGTTCAAAAAGCACATATGGGTGTGATTAGCCAGGTGTCCACATCCTTTTGGCCATATAGTGTAATTAATTCTTCTATTACAAAGCAGGAGAAGGCTATAATTTATCCAAATTATATCTAAATATTTATCTAAATATATGATATATTATATAATATTAATGTTATATATTCTAAATCTAAATTTATCTAAATATTTCCCATGTGCAGTTTCTAGTGTCTGAAATGTCATTAAGAAATGGAAGTTAAGGAACACAGTTCAAGATATTTTCAAAATGCGGAAAGCCTATATTCTCAGTAGCCTAAAGAATTTACAGGGTAGCGTAGTGGCAGAGGTTTGCTTGGTTAAACTACGTTGGTCTAGAACATGGCATACAGAGCATGCGAATGACAGTTTGATATGAAAGAGGACATTTCTGACAAAGGTCCTTCATCAGTTACAGAGAGTGCCTCCAGACAGTATTTACTCCCTAGTGATTATTTCTCTTTTTTCTGTATTATTTAAGTATATTAGAGATTGGATCTGTGAAGAGCTGATGATATTGTTGGGTTCTGTGCAGGTTTTCCTATTTCAGCCAGTGAGCTCTGTAACTCCTTCAGTGTTGTAGCTGGCCTCTTGGACACTTCTCTGGCAATTGCCCTTCTTGCCCAAGCACTCGGTTTGGCCTGATCTTGGTAGAGGCTGAGTTGTGGCATATTTTCAGTGCTCCTGAGAAGGTTCAAAGCTTTGCTGATGTTTTAATATCCTTCTCCATCTTGTTTTCCTCCTAACAACTTCATTTCAAAGCTTTACGGGCATGACAGCAGGACTGATCTGATCTGACGTTTTAGTTATGAGACCTCACAAAGTCAGAGATATTTATTGTGCAACCACACAGTTGGACACAGGTGGATTTGAAATTAACACAGGTGTACCCTGCTTAACAGATTTAGTGTGAGTGCACAAGCAAATTAAATACTAGACCTTAATTTAGACTGTTAAAAGAAAGATGGTGAATATTTTAGATTTTTTTTAAATAATTTTGAAGGCATCTAAATAACTAATTTTATTTTATTTTGGTACAGTCACTTCAAACGGAGCAGAAAAAAAATCCCATTCTAATATACTTCAATTTGATGTTGCAGTACAACAAAAAGAGAAATAATTAATAATAATAATTCTATGACTTGAGATAGTTGCCTGATCTGGCTGAGAAAAACTAATTCAGATCATGTACTTTTTTATATGGAGATTTTTTTGTCAGTAGTTTATTCCAGTTTGCTGCACTGATACGGAGATTGATCTGGTAGTGCTTAGCAATGTGGAGCAAGTGGCCCATTGCCAAAATCTTACACCATGAAATTCAGATCACTCCGCTGTTGTGTAGAAATCTTCCCACTCTCTGCATGATAACTCCTTTTTAATATTTTTAGTTTTTTTTTCTCACCACCAAACCACCCCAATTGAGCCTATTGAGAGAATTTTATTGAATAGCACAGCACGCACAATGGTCTATAGAGTTGAAGATTGAAAAAAAAAAATCACCTGGTCTTTTTCCAATCTTCAGCTGTCCAGTTTCAGTGAGTCTGTGCCCACTGTAGCCTCAGATCCCTGCTCTTGGCTGACAGTAGTGGAACCCGATGTGGTTGTCTGCTGTTGTAGCTCGTCCACCTCAAGGCATGTTGTGTGTTATGAGATGCTTTTCTGCCCACCACAGTTGTAAACAGTCTTACTGGCAGCTCGAACCAGAAAGGCCGTTCTCCTCTGACCTCTCTCATCAACAAGGTGTTTCCCGCCACAGAAATGCTGCTCACTGGATGTTTTTTGTGTTTCATTTTTTGTTTTTTCCCAGGAGATCAGCTATTTCTGAAATACTCAAGCAACCAACAACCATGTTACGGTCAAAGTCACTGATATCACATTTTTCCCCATTCTGATGTTTGATGTGAACATTAGCTGAAACTCTTGACCTGCATCTGCGTTGTTTTATTAATTCTGCTGCTGTCCAATGTTTGGATACTTGCATGAATAAGCAGGTGTACAGTTGTTCCTATTAAAGTGGCCGGTAGAAAAAAGCGGGTAGTATTGCCACCTCACAGCACCAGGGCCGTGTGGAGTTTCTGCGCATGTTCTCACTGTGTCCATGTGGGTTTCTTCGTGGGTTTCTGGTTTCCTCCCACCTCTCAAAAACCTGTCAGTAGGTAGACTGGCTAAGATAAATTGCCCCAGGTGTGAATGAGTGTGTGAGTGTGTGTGTGTGTGTGTGTGTGTGCATGGTGCCCTGTGATGAACCGGCATCCGATTAAGAGAGAATCTCCGCCTCAGACCCAGCGTTCCCAGGATATCCTCTGGATCCACTGTGACCCTGACCAGGATAAGCGCTTACTGAGTGAGAGAGTGAGAAATAAATCAATTATATATAGTAATATTTAAAGGCAGAAATTCATGAAATGACTGAAGAATACAGTATATATAGAAAATGATGTTGTTTAAAAAGTGTTTATTTACTGCTACATTTATTTTTTCTTTTATTTATTTATTTTTTCCTTTTTGGCAGATCCTCCCTTAGCCTATTAATATCCTTTTTTCCACTTTCTCATGGCCAGGCCGCCCCCCTGCTGTCTAAGCGACCCCTTTGCTTATGCATAGGGCAGGCCTTGGTATGGTCAGTCCCTCTGGCACTGACAGCTGGGAAGTGAGCGTGACCAAATTTTACAAAAAGTTATATTTGAAAATAACACTTTTAAGAAACATATTAGTCTAGGATAATAATAATAATAATAATAATAATAATAATAATAATAATAATAATACTAATACTAGTCAGCTCTCGGTAGTTGTTTTCTTTCCCACCCCCGAGCTGGCATGTCTGGAAAATCGTGGACTATTTATTCTATTCTGTAGCTCAGGAACATCTGGAAGCAGTCAGCGAGGTCTGCATAGGAGGAGTGGGAGAGAAGGAGGGAGCTCGGTGTCTCGGCTCACTCCCCAGACAAGCATCACTGCACTGAAGCAGGCGAGCGCGTTTGCAGGAGGGCCATCGGCGACTGCACGCGTCTCTTTCTCATTCTCTTCCTCGGAACGCAGCAAGGACGAACCGCACACTCCTGCTTTTTATTGCGGCGCGCGCGCACGGTGTCTGCGCCAGTTTTCGGATCAGCGCAGATGGGAATGGATCTGATCATTTAGCCCCGTTAAACGCTTCATCTTCGGCCTGGAATGCATTAATACTGTTTTTACCCTACTTTGGCGGTCGCCCTTTTTATGCTGCGTCCAGTTTTAGAGACATTAGAGAGAGACAAAAGGATATTCCGATCATCATTGGCCCGAGTGGGGCTCGTGCCGTGTTCCTCCTGCGCTAGGGCCCGGATGTGGTAAGGATGCACTGGTTCGTTTTCTTCTTCAGCTCCAGCGAATATTTCTTCCCGCTTTTTAGCTCCATCATGGGAATAAGGTAATATTCACTCAACCCACAGAAGGGGCAACTCGAATGTCTTCGTCCTCCTTCCTTCTCCTTTTTCATTTTCTTTCCAATTTTGGGATGCTTTCCTTCCGCCCCCCTTTTCATTTTACAGCCTTTTCTGCTTTTTTCACTTTACCGATACAACAGCTGGGCTGCGCCTCTGGGCACTGAGAGCAAAACATGTATATACCGGAGGAAACCCAGGAAAACCATCAAGGTAACGTCTCAGCTGTGGGCTTTTTTTTCTAACTGTGTGTGTGTGTGTGTGTGTGTGTGTGTGTGTGTGTGTGTGTGTGTGCCATATGGAAGGCTTGTTAGGGAGGGGACAGGGTTCTTATGAGCGCTTTATGAAGTGTACATAAAGCCATATCTCCATATTAGGCGCTCATACGCGTCTCGTGCTAATTATAGAGCGAGCACTTTAAAGCTCTCCTGAGCTGCGACAGAGGATGGATAGATGGATGGATGGATAGATGGATGGATGGATAGATGCACAGAACTGGGCGGCAGTGAGCGAAATCACACCGAAATCACACAGCTAGCAGTATTTAGGTCAAGCTATAATCATAACGCACTGACTTGTGGATTTTATTTCGGTATGATCACCATGGCGACCACAGACGCGACAAGTGCATACACAATTCTGTGAGCGCTGAGTGAGTGATGGAGCTGGATGTGGAGCTGTGATTGAGGTCAGAGCCGGAGCCCTACACCCACAGACACGAGTGGTGCAGGTAGAAAAGCTGAACTACAACCTTAATCTGACACTCTGATGGAGTGGGTGTCAAAACACCAGCAATTTTATTATTATTATTATTATTATTATTATTATTATTATTAGTATTATTATTGCAGGTCTCTAGCCAATTTGCTCTTTACAGGTTTCTCACTCCAAAAATAATAATTTTAACAAGTGAAAATATCATGACTATATCTACTATATCTAGCATTTCCTATTATAAGATTGCAATAAACCAAATATAAGGTTAGACTTTTTTATTTATTATTATTATTATTATTATTATTATAATTTCCAGCTTTAAATTTTCTTATTCTATTGGAAATAATTGTTTCTTTCTCAAAATTATCTGCCAATAGAGCAAGACAATTTCAAGCTCGAAATTAGGACGATGTCCAGCTTAATAATCTTATATTTGGTTTCTTGCAATCTTATGAAATACTAGATAAATTTGACTATTTGAGATATTTTCACTTACTAAAATGTCTTTTTTTTTTTTTGCAGTGCTCTTAGAATGTCTTTCCTCTCATTTTTTGTTTCCTGAGGATAAAAACATTTACTGTACATAACAGTCTAGCCTGAGAAAAACCTGCTTTAGTTCTAATTCCTACATATTTAACATGTCTTACTTTATGGTTATTTACAGGGGTGAGGCAAATGAAAAGTGTGACATAAATTAGAATCGAATTTCTTTCTAGAGGAATCCAGAATTTCTGGAGGGATTTCTAGAGGAAGTGCTGGAACACTTGCAATGAACGAACTGAGATTATGTAGGAAAATGACACACTTTTGTGACACCTACAGTATTTGCTGTAAACAATGCAAAATTAAAAAAAAAAAACAAAAGGTTTTCCTATGAGTCACCCTCATATTTTATACACATTTTTATAGAAGATTTATTTACATTTTTATAGATTATTTTGCTGCTACTAGCAGCAGGGGCATGAATCATAACCCACTGCCGAGCCTTTGCTAAGACAGTACTATGATTACATCACAACTTCACAACATAGTGTAAGTAAGTGAACCTTTTGTGTCCCTCATTAAGCAGAGGCAGCCGTCACTACGGGTGAGAGATGGGGTCTGATAACAGTAGTGTTTACGCCAGGGCACCTGTGGGGTGCTTTTGGAGGGACAGGTAGACAGCCAGCATATTAACACACAGCTAAGCACAGAGGAAAATTCTCCTGATAAACTACAGTGGACCATGAGAACTTTTCACTGGGATTTTGTCAGGATTCTTAGGATTGATGTGTTCACTTCTGAGTCATTAATTTAAGCCTTAAAATGGAACAAAATCATTAACCTTTTCCCCACATGTACTGCGAAATCCTGGTGGAGCTTTAATATGTTCACACGTTGCTCTTTTAATCACTGAGGGACATTCAGATAACCTGAATGGAAACAGATGAATGCGTTATTTTTAGAGCTGAGTACATGAGTATTTATGGATCTTTTTGCCAGTATTTGCCGGTACAGCTCATTTGAGAGCAAGTGGTATGGAAATACACCTGTTGGAGAGGTGTTACAGGTTGTAAAACAGGTGAATCTGTACACTGGATCAAGATAATGTAACTGTACATATAATACTATACTATTAATAGTGTATGTAATGCATCTATATGTTTTAGAAATTATACTATTTATAATATTATATACTAAGTGTTACTTGACATTTACAAAATACATGGTTTTGGGTTCTATGAGCCATGTGATGCAGTGAACTTACATATTTACATATTGCTCCTAATAGTACTGTTTGAATTATACTTAGTGTTTTTTCTGTGTGGTTATCTCTGTAACTGCCACAGTCACGAACCCCAGTCTGCAATACGATTAGGAACATTCACATTCAGTTATTGCTAGAATTACTCTCTAAGGGTTCAGGCACATGGTTCTGTGGGTAGCCAGAGAAAAGCTGCTTCAGAGGGCAGACATTCATATTAACATTATGTGTTCCTGGATTTTTTAAGGTTACATAAGACAAGCAGAGCATATGCATCAGCATGCAAAGACATTCTATACAATTGTGAGCTTCTAACTTTGTGGTAACAGTTTGGGGAAGAGCCACATATGGGTGTGATGGTCAGGGGTGCACATACTTTTGGCAATATAGGGTATGCAAGGCTTGGGTGGGTCATGTGCTTTAGTGTCTACTCTGTATCTAGAGTATGGGGAGTAGAAACTTTAGTGAACAGACACCTACAGTGGAAACATCTTAAAATGGAATGAATCTGAAATTAATACGCTCTTTATTAGGGCATCCTTCAGTGAGCATCCTTCAGTCATGCAGTCAGACATTGCTGAGGTCTAAATAAAGCCAGCACACCTGCACTGTGACACAGACAGGCCTTTCAAATGGGAAAATATTGCTTTCAGATCATGTAGTCATATCTTTGCATTTAATTTCCATTAATAACACAAGCATGTACGTAAAGGGCAAGTGGCATTTTGCGTAATTAATGCATTTGAACCATTTTAATACTCAAATTATACAGTGAGTCCCAGAAGTCTCCTTACAGAGGGGAAATGAATACTTTTTAGCAAAACTTTATTTACGAATCATCCTCTACATGATTGACATGTCTTTGTAAACACACACGGAGTCGTCTCTCCCAGCTTTGGCTCCTAGTTTGGCAGCAGTGAGGTGTGTGATGTGCTCACCATATTTCCTGTTAAAGTCCATCACATCCTTGCGACAGCTTCCTGATCCAGCCGTGAGAATGAGTTCAACACCTTCTTCTTTTGTCAAAAACATTCTTAAAGGCTATCTGAAAAATATATATAATATAAACTAAGTATGGAAAATTTTGGAAGACATTTTGCTAAAATGTGTTAATTTCCCCTCTGTATGGAGACTTTTGGGACACCCAGTAGATCGTAAAGCCAAGATTTAACAGTTTTACCAATGTTTTTTTTTTCTTCACATTTTATATGATAAAATCTCACAACATTACAAATATAAATTGGAACAAAGTAAATCAAGGCAACTTTCATCAGAGAAGACCTCTCTGTATTTGGCTGCATTCATATTTCCCCCAATTCTGACTAGTCTCCCTGTCCCTGCTGCTGAGGAGCACCCCATAGCATGATGCTGCCACCACCATGCTTCACTGTAGGGATGGTATTAGCCAGTTGATGAGCAGTGTCTGGTGTTCGCTAGACATATCACTTGGGGTTCAGTTAAATTTTTGTCCCATCAGACAGAGAATCTTTCTCCTCATGCTCTCGGAGTCCTTTAAGTGCCTGCCATATGCCTTTTACTCAGGAGTGGCTTCCGTCTTGCCACTCAACCATATAGGCCTGATTGATGGAGTATTTCTGAGATGTTTGTCCTTCTGGCAGATTCTCCCATCTCTGTGGAGGACTTCTAAAGCTCTGTTACATTGCCTGTTGAATTGGCTACTGAAATTGACCAGATGGACAGCTCTAAGAAAAGTCCTTCCAAACTTCCATTTCCCATTGATGGAGCCCACTGTGCTCCTAGGAACATGCAAAGGTTTAGAATTGGTTTATATCCTCACCCAGATGTATGTCTTGACAAAATCACAGAGGCCTACAGAAAGTTGCCTGGACTTCATGGATAGGTTTTTGGTCTGACATGCACTGTGAACTGTAGGACCTTATACACACAGGTGTGTGCCCTACTAAATCAACTGATCAATCAATCAGGTGGACTCCCATCAATCTCAAGGAATCAAAGCAAAGAGGTTGCACCTGAGCTTAATTTGTGTGCCTTTAGCCAAGGCTCTGAATACTTATAATACTTATATTTTGATTTTCTTTTCTTAATCAATTTACAAAAAGTTCTAAAGACATGTTTTTGCTTTGTCATTATGGGTTATTGTGTGTAGTTTAATGGCCAAAAAAAGTCAATTTAATCCATTTTAAATTTAGTATACAGTATATAATAAAATAAAGTGTGCAAAAAATAAAGGGGTCTGAATACTTTCTGAACCCACTGTATATTATAACAAATAAAAGATAGCTACAAGAACTAATACATATATTTACACAGCAACATACAGAAATAATATTGAAAATATTATTGAAAAAGGTTGAAAGTAGTATGTGTTAAAACCTCTCACCTGGCAGCACTGCAAATTCATGAAGTCGACTCGACTTACAGCTCCCTCAAAACCCCTAGTGGTGCAGACTGTACAAAATACTGTCCCAAATCATGCACTTGCAGTCGCACTCTCAATACTCACTTTATTAGGAACAGCATGCTAATACTGGGTAGCACCCACCTTTGCTCTCAGAGCAGCCTCAGTTCTTCATGGCATGGATTCAGCTAGACATTCATTCTGTGAATCTCTCAGTCTACCACATTCCAAAGGTGCTTTATTAGATTTAGATTTGGTGACTGAGGAGGCCACTGAAGTACACTAAACTCACTGTCATGTGCTGGATGGGTTGGAGACGACTTGCTGTGTGACATGGCGCATTATCATGCTGGAAGTAGCCACTATAAGATAGTAGAGATGCACGTGGTCAGCAGTAATACTCAGATAGGGTGTGGCATTCAAACAATGCTTAATAAGGGGTCCAGTGTGCGCCAAGAAAACATTCCCCACACCATTACACCACCAGCAGCCTGAACCGATGACACAAGGCAGGCTGGGTCCACACATTCATGCTGTTGATGCCAAATTCTGACCCTACCATCTGTATGTCTGTGACGAATCAAGATTCATTAGATCAGGTGATGACGTTTTTTCTGACCTTTAACTGTCGGTAAGCTTGTGCCCACTGTAGCCTGAGATTCAGTGTAGTCTCTGACTGTTGTAGTCCATCTGCCTCAAGATTCAACGTGCTGTTTGTTCTGAGATGCTCTTCTGCTCACCTCAGTGGTTAGTGGTAAGAGTAGTTATTTGAATTGCCGTAGTCTTCATTTCAGCTCGAATCTGTCTGGCATCAACGACTACAGTATGTAATGATCAAATCTCAGAGATCACTTTTTCCCCATTCTGATGTTTGTGAAAATTACCTGAAGCTCTTGACTTGTATCTGCATGATTTTGTGTATTGTGCTGCTGCCACATGATTGGCTGATAATTGCATGAATGAACAGGTGTACAGGTGTAAAGTTCCACTGCATATTCATTTAAAAGATAGCAGTGTTTCTCACACAATCCTCCCATGACATATAACCCCAATTCAACAAACAAGCCACCAGAAAATTAGACAGGAGGCCCCCGAGTGACTAACAAATATATACTACAACAAAACATAAGAACAGAAGAAAGAAAAAACAGGAAAGTCTGGACACTGTTATTGTCTCTACAGCTGGTCTCTGAATTTTTTTTTAATCATGCCAGAAATACTATTGTCCCTAAGTCTGCTAGTCTGCTTCAACTAGTTCAACGCAAATGTGATGGTTTGTCCTTAAGTGCTGTATTTTCAGGCTTTTTGGTGTCCACTGGTCTCAAGACGATTCAGTGCACTACAAATTCAATCCACAAGACACAGCCATCAAGAGTATTAAACCTCTATCTGTATGAAAATACAACCAAACATGAAGTAATTAAACTATCAAAAGAATTAGCTTTGCATTATCATGGTGTGTTCTACTGTCTTCCAAATGCCTGACACACTCCTGTATCGTTTCACTATTGTGTAAAGTGTCGAGTTGTACCCTGTGCGACTTATTCATAATTTACTGTATATACATTCTTCTATTCCACCCTCTTACTTTTAATGTCTCTACATTTTTCTGTAAGTTAAACACATGCTTTCCCTTTCAAACTCTGTAACTCTGTGCCAGTGTCGCTGAATGGCAAAAGCAGCGTTGTGAGCACAACAGCCAACATGATGGTGGTGATATTAAATGGGAGGACTAAAATCAGTATCAATAGTTTGATAATTTAACTGTTAGGGTTGACCAAAACATTATATTCCAAGGTCGTATTAATAATAATAATAATAATAATAATAATAATAATAATAATAATCTGTAAGTTGCTATTGATAAAGGCATTTGTTAAATTCTGTAAATGTAATTTATATTGGGGCAAATTATCAAACACACACACTTTTGTGTAATTCGTACTTTGATTAGACAATGTGTGCTGCTCAGTCAACTTTTAGTTTCTCCTCCAAAAGCATGTTAGGGGAAAACGATGATAGAGTAAATAACTTCATTCACGTTCGTTACACCCACGACTGAGTCCGTAGTGTGACTGCTGATGACGTGTAATGGAAACGTCACTGAAGCGGGCTGTGAGATTTTATCCCATTGGAACTGAGATGTAGGGGGCGTGTCACTCTGTGTAGTCATGTGACATGACTGTTGCTGATTGGCTGCATGACATGTTACACCTAGCCCACAGGCTCCCTTCATACCATTCTGTGTGGTTTTCTTTCAACTGCTGGTGGTGGTGTTGTGCTTGGCTTCACAAAAATCCAAGATATTTCTCTTTAAAACGTTTATTAATAATAATAATAATAATAATAATAATAATAATAAGATGATGTGGATGTCAAAATGAATCCTTATATTGATTGTTCTTTTATCTCTAAAAGACATGAGGCGCTTAGCCCCTATAGCCCATTTATACGAGTCGTTCCTGAATGTGACAGTCTTAAGAGCTGTCCCAAATGTTCACTTTTACACTCTCATGCCCTTCATCACTCACGCACCATAAGTGCACATCTCAAAATGTTGACTTGGAGGACTGCAGGGCTTTGGGCACCATCTGGGACAGGTGATGAGCGTATTATAAACACAAAAACACAAAAACAGAAAGGTTGTGCATGTAACTACCAGTCTATGACTATATGCCTCTTTTGGTCTATGGTCACACACAACTATCACCTGGTATTTCGGTTTCTATTTCTGTTTCTTTCTTTCTTTCTTTTTTTTTTAAAGAACCCAGCCAGTTGATCTGGCCTGTGTATTTGCTCTGTTTCCTGTTTTTCTAGTAGGGCCTGCAGTCAGTAGAGCCAATTGGCATGGGTCTGGCACCTTTATAGGGTGTTTCAGTGTGTTTCAGTAGTGTGGACAGTGAAACTGTAAATGATAGCTACTGATCTGGTGTTATCAAACCCATCATCAACTGCGTATTTTCAGATAAAATGCAGAGAGGCCTTGGCACTTTTGGCAGATTGTCCTGGAGGAGTGATCGCACCTTGATTTGGCTTCTCTGGGTTGGTTTGACATCAGCAGTGTGGCCCATGCTGTATCCTGTGTATTTCAACTATCCACTGTTGCTGTTTCTGAAAGCCAGCTTTGCAGGAGTAGCGTAATAGCAGTCAGGTATTCCTGAAGGTACCCTGCTGGCTCACATGTAAAAATCGTTTTTTGGACAGGTGGATGCTTCCTGGGTCTGTGTGGCAAAGACCTGTCCAGTGGCAGGTGGTGGAGGGTTTTCACCGGGTTCAGACAACAGTGTTTTAGCCAGCCACCTTGTCTTCTTATGTGCATTTACAAACTTACTACAGTCTATGGCTCGTATCACTTAGAACGATGCCTGTAGGATTTCTGTACTCGTTGTCTGTTCAGATATGGATATGGACGAACTGTGCCACTGTTAGAGAGCCAACATTATTCTAACGCATGAGGATGTGAATATAACTTCTCCTGACTAGGAGTCAAAGTGAGCTGGAATGACGTGGATGGCACTCTCAGTAACGTGGAGAGGGTAAAAATTTGAGCTTTCTGCTTGTACCTGCAGCATGATGGACAGCTGGAATCAAACTGACAGTCACTCTGTCTCAGAAACACTAAGGTCTAATAGTTTTTCACAGGAAGAAAGTAAGTACCAGTCACGTTTCATATTTAACAGGCATTGTCTGACATGAAACGTGTGAACACCTGCTTTAATAATGTGCAACGATTTTTGTATGATATATTTTTTTGTATTATGTATCTGTGTTAATTCATTCTGACTGCAGATTTCTAATGAGCTGTTTATGTGTCAGTCTGTAGACAGTTTATATGCATGTTATATAATCCAATCCAAAGATATGTGTGTGTGTGCAGAGTGAGGTTTAGCATCAACATTACCAGTCAGCATGTTCATGTTTTTAATTGGGCTGCTTTGGTTGTTAACATGTGCTAATGTATTTCTGTCCCTGAATGTCAAACAAAAATCAAATGCTGATCCAGTGTTACTGAGGTGAGTTAGCACCCCTAATCTTAGCATCTCCCTCAGAATATTGGTCTGATGCCTATCCCAATGCCCATCCAACCTCACAGTCTTTTTAAACACATTCAGATCTGTAACATCAGTTACTTACTGGACCACTTAAAGGAGCGCATCATAAATCAAACACTGTGGTTAAGCTGGCCAGAGTCTGATAGTGAAAGAAATAAGACACTAAGGTTTTCTTGCCTATTATCCTTATAATTAATCAGTTATTGAAAAGATTACCCACCTCATTTGATCAGATATATTGGTTTACTCTGTTGCTATTGAGGTGTATACTGTCACGTCATTGCGAGTTTCGACCACAAAATGGCAGGCGAGAACTACATTACCCTACATTACCCAGCCCTAGCGCATCACATGACCTAGTCACGCTCACAGATTACTCACACCTGTTTTGTGTTTAACTAAGTATTAACTCTATTTAACTTATGGTTTCTTTGTTTTCCACTGGCAAACGTTTGTCATATTTCACCTTGGAAATGCCTTGCCTCATTTTCCTCTGTTGTTCTTGTTCTCACTATTGTTTATTTTGTCAATGATCCTGGTTTCCACATTGTTTTATTTGTGTTTTTGTTAATAAAATCCTGCATGTGCATCCGCCTCCCAATCCCTGACATATACATGAATTGTTTTTTATTCCAACTGAGCTAAAAGTCTGATTATTATTATTAATGGAGTATAAAGCTGGATGTAAATGAATGTATGCTAAAAAGCACTTTAAGTCAAATTGATTTTAATGGTGTTAAGTTGGTCATCTAACCAAACTGGTAATGATATACGCAATAGTCTAACCTTTAATTCATGTTGAAATTTGTTTGTCAGATTATGTGAAACTGTAACTAGTTTGTAGGATTGGTCATCGGGTTGGGTAGATAGCTAGTCCACAGTGCAGTCTGAACTCACGAACACAGATGCTAAATGTGCAAAATACAATAGTTAAGTGAATTAACTGAAATCCAAACAAACACGAGCAGTATTCTACTGCATTGTTTAATTTTCCTTCCGTCCATCCCACACAATATGTCCCAGTTGTTTTCCAGCTGTGCTGTTCACCCGACTCTCCAGAGGCGCTGGCATGAGAGGTTTCATTTCATGATAATTCTGTAATTTTTTTTAGATGTAATTGAAAGTGCAACCTCCTCCCTGATCAGTGTCAATGTTCTAAATAATTTAGAATGTGTAGGATTTATGAATGTCCATTTTGTACAACTTTGCATGTACCTTTGTGATAAATACCAAATTTCTAGTGCACTGGCAGTTCTTACACACAGACTTAGAACTTCTCTCCCACTCGTAGAAACCTCCACTTTATCTCTCCTTCCTCCATAGCTTCCTGCACCCTATCATCCCTTCCCGACCCTGACTCCTTTTCCTCCCTACCATCGGAGTTAGCAACAGACACTTTCCTCTCCTCACTTTCCTCATCCATAGACCTCCTCTGCCCTCTATCTTCTAAACCCAGGAAGATTTCCTGCCCTGTTCGTTGGCTATCGGATGTGTTACGCAGCAGTCGGAGAGAACAGCAGAGAGAAACTCGACACAGATCTTGCCTCTTACCGCGCTCTCCTGTCCAAAATCTTCTGCTAAGACTGCCTTCTACAAGGAAGAGCTGGAAAATTCTGCACAAGATCCTTGCAAACAACAATCTTTTCACATCTTTTCTTCACTACTCAACCCACCGGCTCCTCCTGCTCCATCCTCCCTGACTGCTGAAGACTTTGCCACCTTTTATGATGAGAAGACTGAAAAAATCTGCCAGACGTTCACTTCTACCCCTACTCCTACTCTACACACTGAGGATTCTCCTTCTCCTTCGCTGGCACATTTTTCTAAACTAGCAACAGAAGAGATCCTACAAGTCATCTTGTCCTGCAATCCTACCACCTGCCCATTGGATACTACTGATACTACTGACTGGTATCACTTCTCTCTTTTCTTTCTAAAACCCTTGAACGAACCGTCTACAATCAACTGTCTTTCTATATCTCACAGAACAACCTCCAAGATCCCAACCAGTCTGGCTTCAAACCGGCACATTTCAAAGAGACTCACTGAGAAGCTACATGCTGCTAGATCAGCCAAACTGTCTTCAGTCCTCATCCTCCTCGACCTTTCAGCAGCGTTTGGCACAGTGAACCACAAGACTCTATTGTCCACCCTCATGAGCCTAGGAATTCGTGGTGTATTATGGCAATGGTTTGCTTCCTATCTGAAAGGTCGGTCATATCAGGTGACATGGAGGGGATCCACAGCTGCTCCCCGCAGACTCTCCACTGGTGTTCCACAAGGCTCAGTACTTGGTCCTCTCCTGTTCTCCCTCTATACTCGATCTCTTGGTGCAGTCATATCCTCACATGGGTTTTCATACCACTGCTATGCAGATGACTCATCCTCTCCTTCCCTCCCTCAGACACTCATGTTTCTGCTCGGATATCAGCATGTCTGGCAGACATCTCATCATGGATGACAGCTCATCAGCTGAAACTTAATCCCACCAAAACTGAACTGCTGTTCATCCCAGGTGATTGATCCCCAAGTCAGGATCTCGAGATCTCCCTGGACAACTGACTGATCTCACCTTCTGTCACTGCATACAACCTTGGGGTAACTATGAACAATCAACTGTCCTTCTCCTCTCACATTGCTAATCTGACACGCTCATGTCGATTCTCCTTTATAACATCAGAAGGATTCGTCCATTTCTGTCCACACAGGCCACACAGGTGCTTGTTCAGTTCCTTTCAGTCATTTCAAGACTGGACTACTACAACTCGCTCCTGGCAGGTCTGCCTCTGAGCGCCATTCGTCCTCTGCAACTGATCCAGAATGCAGCTGCACGACTGGTTTTCAACCTTCGTAAGTTCTCCCACACCACCCCATTGCTACGCTCTCTCCACTGGCTTCCTGTAGCTGCTGCATCAGATTTAAAACACTGATGCTCGCCTACAAAGCCAAAAACGGTCCAGCGCCCATTTATCTCAAAGCACTTATCACATCCCGCACGGATTAAACCCGAATTGTGGAATGCTAACCTGTGTGAGTTTTGACTGTTTTCTTCTTTCTGCTGTAACTCAAGTTGGCAAGCTATCCTCTTTTACCAACGTAGAAATGTGTTACACCACCATCTCTCAGGGTACAAGGAAGGCATACATCAAGGCTGTTCTCTGTTCTGGCACCTGGGTGGTGGAATGAACTTCCCCTAGAATGTATTTTTGATAGACTTCAAAGCACTTTTGTAAATTGCTCTGGATAAAGTCATCTGCCAAATGCCATAAACGTAAATGTAAATGTAAACTTGTTCTACACATCCTTTGATAAATGAGACCTCTAATTCTTATCAACAGTTAAAAATAGTGTGGTGCAGTGTGGAAAATGGAGCTGTTTTTACAATGTGGCTGAAATCCAAGTTGTTTTACTTTCTTTTCTTTTACAGAAGATTAGAAAAGGCAATTAAAATGGCAAATTCCTGAAACTATAATTCAAAATGCAACTGCACAGAGAGGGCATCAGCCTATATTCATTAGCCTATTAGGAAGTTAGCATTCATATGGTTACTGAAATCTATGGCATACAAAGTGCAACAAAAATGGTTAATGATAATCCAGCAAATGTTACTGGACATGCATCAAATAATTATTAATTGACCTTGTGTATAACCATTACCCACACACATTTGTCAATCAGTTTTCCCTTTCATTAATCATTCACTTGCTTATAATCACCAGGCCATTATCCCTTTCTTGTTTTTCCCTCTTTAAAATCATCCAGTCTTTAACCACTCACTTTATAGATCACTTACTCTATAACTAGTAACTGTATAATGACCCTTTCTGTAATCACATGCTTATATGTTAATAAGATGGGTGTATTTTTGGGCATCACTTGAAATTTCGTTTGCTGCTCCAAGAAGAAGTCCAGTGCTTCATTATATTATTCTGGTGTGCAGTAATGTTTGTTAACTGCTGAGCTCGACAAAGCCTGGAGGGCTGCTAAAATGCACCCAGCCTTAGTGATGTGCATTAGACGGTAGCTTTAGTGATTTGCATTAGAATGTTATTATGGACATTTACTGAAAGTGTGGCTTTCATTTTTTTTTCATACACAGGCTTGGCTAAGACATGCCTCTGACCTGACCACTTTGACATGGATGTACTCAAATCATTTGTGAAATGCAGATTCACGTCTGACTTAACTGTGCGTCGCAGGTGGATCAGAGTTCATGGCAGTTATATAGTTCTGTCACATCTGTATATTATAGCTGTATGTACCATGTGTGTGTACAGGGTGTCTCCATATAGACTGACAGACAGATTAACACTTTTTAGCAAACTGCATATTTATTTATAAATCATCCTCTACATGATTGACATGTCTTTGTAAACACACACGGAGTCATCTCTCAGCTTTGGCTCCTAGTTTGGCAGCAGTGAGGTGTGTGATGTGCTCGCCATATTTCCTGTTAAAGTCCATCACATCCTTGTGACAGCTTCCCGATCCAGGGAATGAATGATTTCAATACCTTCTTCTTTTCTCAAAAGTATTCTTAAAGGCTATTTAAAAAAAAGTATAATATACACTATGTATGAAAAATTTTGGAAGACATTTTGCTAAAAAGTGTTAATTTCCCCTTTGTATGGAGACTTTAGGGACACCGTGTACATTGTAATGCGACGTCCTATACAAGTGTGTGCTCCCAATTTTGTGGCAACAGGAGAAGGCCCACTTATGGGTGTAATGTCATATATCCACAAACTTTTGGCCATATTGTGTGTGTGTGTGTGTGTGTGTGCAGTCCCTTCCGAAAATATTAAAACGACAAGACCAATTCTTTTGTTTTTGTTATACACTGAAGACATTTGGTTTTGAGCTCAAAAGATGAATGAGACGATAGATCAGAATTTCAACTTTCATTTCCTGATATTTACATCTAGACATGTTAGACTTATAGGTGAGCAAAAGTATTGGAACACATAGCTTTAAAGTAAATAACACTTAATATTTGGTTGTATATCTCTTGCTTTCAATAACTACATTAAGCTGGCAATGCACTGACATCACCAAACTGTTGCATTCTTCTTTTGTGATGCTTTTTCCAGGCTTGTAGAGCAGCTTCTTTCAGTTGTTGTTAGTTTTGGGGGGTTTCTCCCTTCAGTCTCCTCTTCCGGAGGTGAAATGCTGCTCAGTTGGGTTAAGGTCTGCTGATGGACTTGGCCAGTCTAAAACCTTCCACTTTTTCCCCTGATGAAGTGCTTTGTTGTGTTGCAGTGTGTTTTGGGTCGTTGTCTTGCTGCATGATGAAGTTCCTCCCAATTAGATTGGATGCATTTCTCTGTAAATTGGCAGACAGAATGTTTCTGTAGACTTCTGAGTTCATTCTGCTGCTACCATCATGAGTTCCATCATCAGTAAAGATTAGTGAGTCTGTTCCAGAAGCAGCCATGCAAGCCCAAGCCATGACACTACCTCCACCATGCTTCACCCATGAGCTCATGTGTTTTGGATCATGAGAAGATCCTTTCTTTCTCCACACTTTGGCCTTTCCATCACTTTGATTGAGGTTCATCTTGGTTCCAGAACTTTTGTGGCTCATCTTTGTATTTCTCTGTGAATTCCAGTCTGGCCTTCTGATTCTTACTGCTGATGAGTGGTTTGCATCTTGTGGTGTGGCCTCTACATTTCTGCTCTCAACGTCTTCTTCTAACAGTGGATTGTGATACCTTCAACCCTGCCCTGTGGAGGTTGTTGGTGATGTCACTGACCGTTGTTTTGGGTTTTTCTTCACAGCTCTCACAATGTTTCTGTCATCAGCTGCTATTGTTTTCCTCATCTGACCTGTTCCACGTCTGGTTGTTTGTACACCAGTGGTTTCTTTCTTTTTCAGGACATTCCACATTGTTGTATTGGCTATGCCCAATGCTTGTGCAATGGCTCTGATAGATTTTCCCTCTTTTCTCAGCTTCAAAATGGCTTGCTTTTCTCCCATAGACAGCTCTCTGGTCTTCATGTTGGTTTATCCTTTTTAACAACAAATGCAGTCTTCACAGGTGAAACCCAGGCCTCAAACCAAGAGCTATTAATTCTGTAAACTATTAATCTAACAGGAGACACCTGGGCAACAAGAAACACCTGTCAGTCACATGTTCCAATATTTTTGATGATGTTAAAAATGGGTGGGTTCAAACAAAAGGTGCCATATTCTAAGTTGTTTAACACGTCTAGATGTAAATATCAGGAAATGAAAGCTGAAATTCTGATTTATTGTCTCATATTCATCTTTTGATCTCAAACCCAAATGTCTTTATTGTATAGCAAAATAATTCCAATACTTTTGGAGGGGACTGTATACACACACACACACACACACACACACACACATGCAGGTACATGCACTCTCTATACTGTATAATCTATACTGATTATGAAAGTATTCATTCAACACCACTGTAAATGAGTACATTAAGTTCACTATTATTCTCTATGGCACTTTCATGACGTTTGGATTTTAAATGTATGCTGCAATAGGATACAGCCTGAAATAATACCTGTGTACTTTTTAGACTATGGGCATACAGTGAAAATAAAGCATGTATGGGAGTGTTTTGGATGGGTGGTGGTCTGGATAAATATCCTATACTTATGAAATTTAGTATTTTAAAATACTTCCTAAATTAAGTTTATCTGGACAGATATATCTACCTGCATCTGTTCTAAATTTCAACGTAACTGGACAAGCGGTATCTAAGAGAAAATTATTTAAATGTTACAGCACCACAAAATCACAATCAAAACTTAGTCAGAATCTTGTCCTGAGAATGAAGTTAAAGATATTTGAGTCAACAGAGCTCCACTCAGCTAGGACTAACTCTTCCCCTAAATATAGCCACAAGCAGCAATTATCAGGGTCAGAGCACATTTCACAAGTAGCATCCCAAATGGCAGCCCCTATGAGGGTACATACAGTACTGTACAATACTAGAGGGGAGGTAGAACAACACGCCATTTAAGTTTTGTGACAATTAACCAATTCTAGCTCTATCGAATGCCTGATGAAAAAGCCGTGGGCAGCCATGAGTGTAAAGTGATCCACAGAAAATCAGCAGTGCTACCAGCATGTCAATCAGGCTCATTCTTTTAAACTGAGCAGCAGAGGGAAAACTACTTACTGACCAAGTTTTATACCTGTATAAATGACCTTATTAATAATGGTCTTTGTTCACCATCAACTTTAGCAGAATAAAATAATAATAAAGAAATAATCAGAATAATAAACATAGCCATGTGATCATGGAGATCCAAGCAACCTTTGCAAGTAGCGTACCCAGTGGCTACTTCTTGGCAAGTTACAGAGAGAGAGAATAAATGAACATACTGTTCCAAGTTTTATGACGATAGCTTAGTACTAATCTCTACTACCTGATTGGCTGATGGCATCCAGGCATCCAAGTCTTTCAAGTAATTAAGTCATAATTAAGATCATCACACCCAAAACTTTGCAGGCTTTAATATCACATGCACACACACACACACACACACACACAAACATAATCGCATTAATTGAACCAGAGATTATGTAGAATGATGCACTTTGGTTTCGCCTGTTTGCAATAAACAAAATATCTCAAAATATTGGTATTTGTTTTCGTACTCAGATTTAGAGCAGGCAAGGTCTAAACCAGAAGTGATTGTTTTTATTGAGTGAAATGTTCCAGTATGCCCTGGAAACACTAGAAAACACTGAAGAAACAGGGCCGCTGGAAAAAGCAGTCATTTTTCATTCACTAATTATACTGTGAATAGTTTATGTGAACTCTACTCCTATGCCCTGTGGAACTTTCTGGCAAGCTTTCTATCTTCTAGGTAATGTGAGTGAGTAAGTATTCTAACTATGTTTCAAAACAACAATGTCTTTCCCAAATAAAGAAGCTGTTACTGTATGTAGGCCTTAGCTGACAATAATAGCCTAATAATCGAATAAAATTTGATTAGATTTACTTTCTTTACTTTACTTGTAGTTTTTGGCTTTGTTACATTCCAGAAGGATCAGAAAAGTTCACTGCACACACTATCAGAATCTTCTATAAAGCTGGGACACACTCGAAGTGTTTCTGTGAATCAAAATGGGGTCCTTTATCATCATAATGCCGTATGATTTTCTGAGAATATTTTCTTTCAGCAGTGGAGAATGATCGTTTAAGAATGACAAAATACTACATGCACAATGACAGTACAAGTTTTATAATATATTTTAAATTATTATTTTTTTGGAGAGCCCTGCTGCTATTGGGCTAGTTTCCAGTCTTTTATGCATTTTTGGAGTTGTAGTTGTAAGCTGGTCTTTAAAGCTCTAGATTAAATTAAAACCTTTTTTTGTTTCATCCAGCAGGATCCCTCTCCCTGAAGCTGGCATGCTTTCCAAAATAATCTATGCCTGTTTTTTTTATCTGTATTTGTATTAGTTTAGGATCCATTATCTGTATCTGAATAATGAATTTGTATTCAGTTACACCCTTTGATTATTATTATAATTGGACTCAATCGCTAATAATCTTGGGATTATTATCAAACCTACTGAGGCCAATACAAATGACATTTTTATCTGTTTGAACAAGGTGGGTTAATATTCTGTTAATAATCCATTAAATAAAAGTATAATAGCCATGCAAATGGTTGGATAAGAAAACAGTTCATCTTACAGTTAATCTGTTTAAACTAATTATGAGGTTAGACTGATAATGTGAAGGGCGTCAAACTAACCTTCTGAGGCAGATGAGATGAGATCTCAGCCAAATCAGGTAAATGCTTGTATTTTCCCTCAGATGCAGGATGTGGATTGACATTAGTAAAGTTCCGTGTTTTCCTCAGCCATTTGGGATGAGGATGCAGGAATTGTTATAAACAGGAAAAAACTTTGATAAAACCTATATTGCTTGTGTAGTTATTCCTAAACAATGACCTAATATTGGTAACATTAAGAGAAGAGTAAAGGCATTATATGTAAGGAATAACACACACCCTGCAGTTAGGAAAATAGTCCAGGGTGGCGATCACACCGCCCTGGCGTGGATAATTTTCAAATAACCACACAGCCTGGAGTGTGGCAATGAGGCAAGTGAGTTCCTGTTATCACTTACATTATAGCAACCATAAGTAGTCACTTCACCTCCTTTTACCCTCAACACTCCTTTTCTCTCTTTTTCTCAAAAAAACCCTGCAGCTTGTTGTTTTAAGAGAAAGCGTAAACTCCTCGGTGCTGAAGACTTTCCCATGCTGGGGAACTTTGCAAAGCACTGTGACTGTTACAAAGCCTTTCATAATACCTTCCATAAATGTTAAACAAATGTCTCCCAACACAAAACTTCACCACGTTAACGATGATACATTTTTCTTTGTTAAATAACATTAAAAAAATAAATATTTCTTATGTTATGTGGAGCATTTGCCATACAAGTCCCTGTGTATGAGCTGTTACTATAGAAACAATAATGTATTAATATAAACCTGTCGTTCATGTGACAGCTAGAACTACTCTCCGATGCGAGCCATGCTGTAGTACAAAAATAACACACACCTTCTAGCCGATCAGATTTGAGAATTCAGCTGTGCCGTGGTATAAATCATTTTTACTGATGGATACTGTGTGCATTTTATGGCATTCAACAGCCAGAGCATCCTAAAGTTGGGCAAATATTGATTAGTGAATTAAAGGCTTATTAACTTCACTGTGGTCACAAACTCTTCTTCTCATTGTTCTCGTACTCTGCTGCCCGGACTCACACACTCCATGTTATTATGGTAAAGTGGTAAACTTCGGTCCATGCACATAATTTGGCATTATAACTAACGGAGAGATAAACCCAACTCATGTAAAGAGTCTCCAGTTTTGGAAACATTTCATTCAGAGTCTGCAGGCAGAATGAATTCATTCAGATTGGCAAAAACCTTTGCATGTAATCATGAACAATGGGGTATTTACATGTATTTTTTTATTCCTATTGAGGTTACAGCCAGGCTATTAACTGATTATTAAATGTAGCCACTGGTAAAAGCCTGGCTTGCTGTTCGGACCACATGGGCATGATGTCCACTTCAGGCAATGTAGTAAAATGCAAGTATTCATCCTTATGATCGGGGTTTGTGCCCTGATCCTGTTTTATTTTAATTTTAAATTGCTTGAATGCCTGATCATTCAATAATTATCAAAAACATGATGAGATCTATAAATAACATAAGCACCACATGCTAATCAGTTATTGAATTGCCAAGCTTAATTTACTCAATCAGCTAAAATACATAACATTTTAGATGAATTCAAATGAAATTGAAAGGCTAATTCAGGACTAAATGCTGAGGCCTGTGCCAGGTTGGGGCATGGTCATGCACAGGGTTAAATTCAAGCTTCTCAGGCACCATGTGCTTCATTGTGCTAATCTATAAGTGGATTTCTGCTGCTGACTGGGTTACTTCAAAAAATATGGCTGCTATCAGCCTATTAGCCAGCAGCACATACATCACAGTGTTAGCATTTAGCTGCTGTCATTAAACTTATTTAAACTTAAACATTATTTTCATCTGTGTGACTTGGCAAGAACTAGCCAGAAGTGGTGCAAGTTGGAAAATGGTGCTTGGCCCCCACGGATCGTGGCTAGTGGCTATATTTAGGGGTTCAAGCACAAAGGGCTGGAACCCTGTTGTTTTTGGGCCCTTTCTTCTGGATCGCAGCTCTGCTTTTGACACCATTTCTCACTCCATACTCCTATCCTGGCTTTCAGCCAGTGGTATCTCTGGCACTGCTCTCTCTTTGTTTGATTCTTACTCATTTCACAGACAGTATTTTATTTATATATACATATATACATATACATATATATATATATATATATATATACACACACACACACAAACGCAAATCCTCCACTGCCCCCTTACGCAAGGTGTCCCTCAGGGTTCTGTACTTGGCCCACTGCTTTTTATTGTCTATATGCTGCTCCTTGGTCATATCATTCGGCATCATGGTCTCTGCTATCACTGCTATGCTGATGACACACACATCTCTCTTAACACTACACTCACCCATTCCATTATGTGAATTATGTGTCCATTAGCTGCCTTATTACTTACATACACAATGGATGAATTGCAATATTCTAAAATTAAACTCTGCCAAAACTGAAGTAATGCTTATTGGTCCCCATACACTAATTTCGAAAAAATCTGATTGCCGTGTAGATATTAACGGTATTTTTTTCAAAACCTCTCAAACTGTTAGGAATCTTGGCGTTATTATTGATCCCTTCCTCTCAACCACACATTAGCTCCGTTGTTAAAACTGCCTTTTATTACCTCCGCAACATATTCTCAGTCTTAAAGAAGCAGAAACTCTTGTCCATGCGTTTATCACGTCCCGTCTTGACTATTGCAATACCCTTTTTATTGGATTACCATTAAAGGCCATAACCAGATTACAATATATTCAAAATTCAGCAGCTAGAGTTCTCACCCTCTCCTCTAGGGTCACTCACATTACACCTGTATTACACAGTCTGCACTCGCTACCTGTAGTTTCTAGGATTCAGTACAAAATCCTTCTTCTGACCTTTAAAGACCTCTGTAGACTTGCTCCTCTTTATCTATCTGAGCTCCTTCATCCCTACATCCCAGCTCGGACTCTCAGTTCCTCTGATTCTGGCCTACTCATTGTACCATGTTTCCGCTTCTCGACCATGGGTGGCAGATCATTTGCCATCATGGCTCCAAAACTTTGGGTAATTTCATAATATGGAAAACATACTTTTGCAAACAAGTCCTAGGAATTTTGGCACATCATCAAAAAATTGTCAAAAAAAGTGTCAAACTACTAAGAGGAGTCTGTTCCTCAAAACCTAAATCATGTTGAAAGTTTTAAAATTATGGCCACCAAATTCCAATCAGTTCATGCAAGGCAGAGGCTAATTTACTCACAACACATGGCCACCATCGGCCAATCAGCTTTCAGCAAGCATTTGACAGGGTCACCAGTGAGCTATCATAACAAAATTTGAAGGGTAGGTTTGGCTAGGGACTCACTGATCTGATGCAACTCAATTAAATTGGCCACTGGGTGGGAGCAATTCATGCTTTTGCACACAAAAACAAGCGTATCTCTTGAAAAATAAGGTATTCATATTTATGCTGATTTTTTTGGCTCTAAACATAAAACAATTGCTTTGTGGACTATATAGCCATGGCCATATATATCATGATAATTTACATAATACGCGAAACCTACTTTTGGAAACTAGTCCCAGGAATTTTAGCCTATCATCAAGAAATTGGTTTCTCAGAGGAGTCTGTTCCTCAAAATTATTCAAATCATATTGAGACTTTTAAAAATATGGCCACCACATGCCAATCAGTTCATGTGAGGTGGAGCCGAGTTTACTCAAATGGCTGTAACTCATGACACATGCCTTTGAACGAAATGTGAAAGGTATATTCAGGACAAGATATTGAGGAAATCTGCAAAGTTTGGGTTGTGGCCATCGTTAGGGAGCGGAGTTAAGTTCTATCAACTGTTTCTCAGGATCATTAAATCCAATTTGCACATGCAAAGAAAACTATCTTTTTTTAATTAGGGTGTGCAGTGAAAAAAAAATATGTCCTGATTTGGGATCTCCTGCCATAAAACTGTCTTTTAAAGCATTTAGCCCTGCCCACTAACATTTAAGATAATTTGCATAATATGCAAAATTTATCTTTGGTAAGTATTCCTAGGATATTGGGCCTATCTTCACTAAATTGGTGTCAAAATAGTCATGTGACGTTGAAACTAAATATTTAGCTGAAACATTGAATTTTCTAAGCAGTATGGCTGCCACATGCCAATCAGACCTAGCGGTGTGGAGCTTGATTTAATCAGACTGCTGTAATGCAGGACTGCTTGGATGGATTTGCACGAAACTTGAACGCCACATTTAGTGCAAAGTTGTGAGGATATCTGCAAAGATTAGGGTGTGGTTACCCATAGGGGGTGGAGTTAAGTTTAAATAATTTTTAATCATTAAATACAGTAAGTAAATACGATTTGCACATATAAACAAGCACGTCTCTTGTAAAGTGAAGTGTGCAGTGAAAATTCTTTCTTGATTCAAGAGTCAAGATTCAAGTAGCTTGATGAGCATGGGAAAAGATTTTACATTGCCAAAGCTTTGGTAACATTAAATTACAGACATATACCTTTACACACCTTTACACACATTTACACACCTTTACACACATTTACACACAATTTTAAAAAAAGTTTTATAAAATAATAGCAATAAGAAGGAAAAAAATAAACAATGATTTGTTTTATTACCCAAATGTTTGGGAGCATTTTCTGTGTGTTTGCGGTGGTGTTGGTGGTGTTGTGCGTGTTTACGGTGTTGGTGGTGTGCGTGTTTACGGTGTTGGTGGTTGTTGTGTGTGTTTACGGTGTTGGTGGTGTTGTGCGTGTTTGCGGAGGTGGTGTTGTGCGTGTTTGCGGTGTTGGTGTTGTGCTTGTTTGCGGTGTTGTGCGTGTTTGCGGTGTTGGTGGTGTTGTGTGTGTTTGCGGCGTTGGTGGTGTTGTGCGTGTTTGCGGTGTTGGTGGTTGTTGTGCGTGTTTGCGGTGTTGGTGGTGGTGTTGTGGGTGTTGGGGGTGTTGGTGGTGTTGTGCGTGTTTGTGGCGTTGGTGGTGTTGTGCGTGTTTGTGGCGTTGGTGGTGTTGTGCGTGTTTGTGGAGTTGGTGGTGTTGTGCGTGTTTGCGGCGTTGGTGGTGTTGTGCGGTTGGAGGTCCTGTTCCACTGCTTACTCTTTTGTCATGACAGGATTTCACAAAGCCAGCAGCAGGTCTGAGCTTGCTGAGGTTTCTCCCAGCAGCTGTGGGAGTTTGTTCTTGTTGGGCATCAGACTGAATCCTTTTCATGGGTTGTGAAGTGAGGAAGAAAAGTTTCCCTAATTTGTGTATAATTAGGGCATGTTCTTAAAAAGTGCAGTTCTGTTTCCGCTTCATGTTGTGTGCAGTGGGGGCACAGCAGGTCTTCTCCTGGTAGCCAGGTCTGTCTGTGTCTGTGTCTCCATCTGTGTCTGTGTCTGTGTCTGTCTGTGTCTGTGTCTCCGCCTGTGTCTCCATCTCTGTCTGTGTCTGTGTCTCCATCTGTGTCTGTGTCTCCGCCTGTGTCTCCATCTCTGTCTGTGTCTTTGTCCGTCTGTGTCTCCGTCTGTGTCTGTCTCTGTCTCTGTCTGTGTCTACATCTGTGTCTGTGTCTGTGTCTCCATCTGTGTCTGTGTCTCCGTCTGTGTCTGTGTCTCCGCCTGTGTCTCCATCTGTGTCTGTGTCTGTCTGTGTCTGTGTCTCCGCCTGTGTCTCCATCTGCATCTGTGTCTCCGTCTGTGTCTGCGTCTGTGCCTGTGTCTGTGTCTGCGTCTGCCCGTCTCTATGGCGACATTGTGATCACCGAGTCTGTACATGGTCAGGACTTTTCTTAGTTTAGGGTCACTGTGCTCAGATATTCTGCCAATTTATATTCTCTGTTTAGAGACAGATAACGTTCTAGTTTACTTGCTAGCTGTTGCTTCTGTCCAGTGTTTTAGATATTTTTCTTTTTGCGTTTTAATAATTTGATTTGGTCTGTCTGGGGTTTTATTCTGGGGTTTTGTTCTGGGGTTTTATTCTGGGGTTTTGTTCTGGGGTTTTATTCTGGGGTTTTATTCTGGGGTTTTATTCTGGGGTTTTGTTCTGGGGTTTTATTCTGGGGTTTTATTCTGGGGTTTTGTTCTGGGGTTTTGTTCTGGGGTTTTATTCTGGGGTTTTATTCTGGGGTTTTGTTCTGGGGTTTTATTCTGGGGTTTTATTCTGGGGTTTTATTCTGGGGTTTGGCTGGACATGTTGTGGATTGTAGAGTCAGCTCTGAGACCAGCTGGCTGAGGGGCGTCTCTCTGGAGTTAGCATTTGGTATATTAGGGCTTTGTGATGGAGGGACTCTGTATCACTATGGAATTTAATGGCTGTTTTGTGAATTTTAATGATTAATGTGTACAGTCCTAATTCTGCTCTGCAGGCATTATTTGGAGTTTTTCACTGTACTCGTAGTATATTTTTGCAGAATTCTGCCTGCAGAGTCTCTATTGGGTGTTTGTCCCATTTAGTGAACTCTTGGTTTGTGAGCGGACCTCAGATCTCGCGTCCATAGGGTGCGATGGGTTCGAGAAGCGATTGAATTATTTTTAGCCAGATTCTGATTGGGAATTTTGATATTTTTCTTGATAGCGTAAAAAGCTCTTCATGCTTTTTCTCTCATTCTTGATCTGATTCATTGATTCAAGCCATAAAAATTGAATTTTTAAAAAATATTTTTTCCCCATCTACTCAGATTCACAATAATTTACAAAATAATAATTATATTCAAAATGTATTTTTTGAACTATTTTTAGGATATATGGTCTATTTTCACAAAGTACCGAGACAGTACTTCAATAATTCCCCAAAACGTTTGACATTTATAAACACTTTGGTTGTTACATGCCAATCAGTCCCTGTGGGGTGGAGCTGGGTTTACGCACCAGTAACTCAAGAGTGGCTGAATGGGTTTGGATGAAAACTAAAAGCCAAGTTCAGGCTTGGATTCTGAGGATGTCTGCAAAGAGTGGGCCATGGTCAAATAACTGTTTCTCATGTTCTCTTAAATCTGATTGAGCTGAAATTTGGTATACTGCATCACTGGTCTAATCTGTAAGTGAACTTCTAATGATGTCTGTGTTACTCAACAAAAATGGATGTCACTAACCATCAGCTTTCAGTAGGGATTTTACAAGTTTAGCATTGATCTACTGTCACAAATGTTGAAAATTATATAATGTGTAAAATGCGTTTGAGGTCTTCTTTTACATATTCTTAATGGATTCTGGAGTTAATTAAATTAATAGGATATGTGACAAACGCCAGAATTGTAAGTGTTGTTGGAGTGCCCCTGGGGTATTGTTTGTTTTTTTTTAAAATCCTATTCTCAGTTCATACAAATCTTTAAAAACCTGGGGCTAACATGTCATTCCCATTTTAAATAATAATAATAATTATTATTATTATTATTTGCACCAGCATGTGGCTCAGCAACATAAAAAATCAAAAATCAGATGAATTTTATTGTTACTTGCTGTTATTTCTGTAATAAATAATATGTGCAATATCATATTACACCACAGGATCCATCAGAGCCATTGCACAAGCATTGGGCAAAGCCAGTACAACAATTTAGAACGTCCTGAAAAAGAAAGAACCCACAGGTCGAACAGACCGGCCAAGGATAACAACAGCAGTTGATGACAGAAACATTGTGAAAGCTGTGAAGAAAAACCCCCAAAAACAACAGTCAGTGACCTCACCAGCGACAGATGGTGGTGCTATAGTGCAAGCATTTAAATTTTTGCCCATATCTGGAGAACCAGCCGAATTCACGCCCACTAATTTTCACCATGATGGATTTTTTTGTTTAATTACATATGTGAAACCTAATTTTGTCAAAATACTCAGCACATTATGAACCCCAATAATCAAAAATATGTTGATATTTGTAAAAAATAATATGGCCGCCACACGTCGGTCAACTCTGTGGAGGCGGAGCCCAATTTACTCCAGCAGCTGTAACTCATGATTGGTTACGTGGATTCGCACGAACCTTAACAGGCTTAGATTCTGATGTCAGAATGCAATTCGTAGGGCACGGAGGTACATAGAGTGCAGAGCTAACACTAGAAAAATGTTTCACAAAAACAATCATATCTCTTGGACAATAAGATCTACAGTGAAATTTCTTTTTTATCCTGATTCTTTTGATGAAACATAAACAACAGGTTTCGCAGGCGTTAGACAGGGTTAAAGTTGATCTATTGTAACAAAACTTGAATGGTAGATTCCACCAGGGTCCCACTATGGAGTTGGACACTTTACTCAAAAAGGCCACCGGGGGCGCTATTTATGTTTTTGCACATAACACAAGCATATTTAAAACTGTAAACAGAAAAATTGTAAAAATAATGTCTACAGTAAAATTCTTTTTGTCCTGATTCTTTTCCTGAAACCACGACAGTTTGCCTTTTGAACCATTTCGCCCCATTCTCCCCAATTTACACTAATTTGCATAATATGCAAAACATATTTTTGAAACTAGTCCTAAGATTTTTGTCATATCTTCACAAGGTTGGTGTCAAACTTTATCAGATTTTAAACCTGAACATATTCATCAGAAACATGCTGAGATTTCTAAACAATATGGCAGTCTTACTGGTGTGGAGCTTGGTTTACTCAAACAGCTGTAACTCTGGACTTGTTGCATGGATTCACTCGAAACTTGAAAGGAAAATTCAAGACGAAGTTCTGACAAGGATGCTTTAGTTTAGGGCACACAAAACTTGAAAGGTTTATTCAGGATGAAATTCTGAGACCATTTACTAGGGTTGGGCTTGATCCCTAACCCCTAACTTTATGAAATTTGGCACAGTGATAGAGGAGAGTCTCAGCTATCTACACAGAAAATTCGTATTTTTAATTTTTTTTTTTTAATTTCACCCCTTCTCCTTGTCCAGTTGTCACTAAATGTGGATGACACCATTGTGAGACCAATCCAAACAAAGCCTGTTTCCCAGATTTTTGATATGCAGGACGATATGCATAACGCAAATGAATTTGACAGTGAAGTCAGGAAACAGGAGGTGAGAGCATATCTTGGCAATGATGTGACCTATTTAGACCAATCTTCATAAGTAAGTGAAGGACCAGGACCTTAGGTACTGCAAGAAGTATTTTTTTAAACTCACATCTAGGGGTGCTATAATTCACAAATTAGTAAAACTGCTCATAACTTTTAAACCGCTCATCATCGAATCATTCTTCTTCTTTCTGTTGATTCCATGGAAGGTGTTGAATGTTGCCAATATAATTAATTTTCTGTTTTGTCAAACAGGAATTCGGCCATTTCTTTTTTCACAAAACCTTTTTTTTTCTTCTTCTAGAAACTTCTTCTAATTGTGAAATTTGAACCATTGCATTGTCAGACTATGATGAACAAAACAGATTTCTTGGATTTTTAATATTCAGAAGGTCTGCAATGCATGAACAAATTTGAATGTCAAGTCGCCAAAAAAAGGACATGAAGCCAAACATCAGTGAAACTTTAATGTATTGATGCCACCCTAAATATGTTTAGCAACATGAACTGATGCTCACAAACAAACTTGAGTTCATTTGCATCTTGGCAAGGCTACTGAAATCTGGAAGTGAGGCAATATCTCAGCAACGGCTCAATGTATTGCTATCAAATTTATCTTCTTTGGAACAAATGCTCATGGGCTCAGTGGCTTCTGGTCTTAATTTGTTGCTAAGAGGTGGGACCAGAAGGTGCTTGGCTCCTTATTCACTGATTGCAGCTATATTTATTATGATGCTTCCCCATGGGCATCTACAGCAGTCCATAGAACACTTTGCACGCTTTTTATGAAAATTGGCAGAGTGATAGACAACTGTCTCAGCTGCCAACACTATAATTTTGGACATGTGTTTGCAATAACAACTCCACAACACAGCAGAGAAACATGATTATACTTTTCTCTGATTCTTTGTGGCATGTCAAGTTCAGTGGATACCATGATGTCAAGTTCTGCCATATTGCAATTCCACCAGCTTTTCAAAAACAGTTTTTTTTCTTTTTCTAAATCAGCCATCAAAACATTTGGGTCACAGCATTGTAAGATCAACCCGAACAAAACTTGTTTCTCTGGTTTCTGACATGCAGGACGGTTCACCCATAATGTGCAAATGAATTTGATGGAGAAGTCACCAATCAGGAAGTGAGGGCATATCTCCGCAACGGTGTGACGTATTCAGACCAAACTTTGTAGGTGAGTGAAAGACAAGGATCTAATGGCTCCAAGAAGTTTTGTCTAAATTCTCCTTGAGGGGGCACTAGTAGTAAAATTAGCAAAACTGCTGAATTTTTGAACTGCTAAACACACAGTCTTCTTTCTGTTGATTCCCTGGAAGGTCCCAAGAGTACTTGATGTAAGAAATTTGTGATTTGCCAAACAGGAAGTCGGCCATTTTTAAACTTTTTTTTTTTTGCTTCTTGTCCTACAAATTTTGTCCGATCATCAAAACACTTGCATTGTCAGACTATGCTTAACAAAAGCTACCTCTCGGATTTTTGATGAAGACTTAATTACTTAAAACATGGCCACCATCAGCCAATCAGTTTTCAGCAAGCATGTGACATGAATAACACTGAGAATCAACGGCCAGTCATCAACATTGGCAAGGAAATCTTTGTGATATTTGAAAGCACATTCTCATCTTATTTGTTGGTTAGCGTGGTCTACTGATAATGCTAAAAAAACATTGAAAACAGCCTGTAATTCCCCAAAATTAATACCAATACAAAACAAGTTATTTCATTCAGGGAGGGGATTAAACAAATTGTAGGCTGTAAATCGTTATTTGGAGGAATAAAATCAGAATTTCTAATATCAGTACATAGAAACAGGTTAATTGACCAGTCTACATAAATAAATAATAATAGTAATAATAATAACTTTAAAAAAATATATAGTTTAGCACATTTGCCTCGCACCTCCAGGGCTGGGGGTTCGATTCCTGCCTTCTCCATGTGTGCGCGGATGCATGTTCTCCCCGTGCTTGGGTGGTTTCCTCCAGGTACTCTGGTTTCCTCCCCCAGTCCAAAGACGTGCATTGTAGGCTGATTGGCATCTGTAAGTCCATAGTGTGTGTGTGTGTGTGTGTGTTTGTACCCTGTGATGGGTTGGCACCCCATCCAGGGTGTCCCCTGCCTTGTGCCCCGAGTCCCCTGGGAAAGGCTCCAGGCTCCCCATGACCCTGTGTAGGATAAGTGGTACAGAGGATGGATGGATGGATGGATGGATGGTGTTACGTGTGAGAGCAGTGATTTGCGCATTTACCTGTAATTCTTTACATGTACAAAGGGTGTCGTCAACACCCAGTACCTGGTTTAAATCTAAATACAGATAGAGATCTGAATATTTGGAGCATTCTCTCTGATCCACGTTCCTCACTGCATTGTTGTGACTAGTCCAGTACAGAATTTCTGATTGGCCAGAAATCCACTACACAACTACTGTATATCTGGGCATTCATTTAACTTCCTATTTCCTAAAGAATGAGTAAGTGCTTAGGGAAGAAATTTTATTAATCAACACAATGGATAGACAGAAATGGAGCAAGCAATGGATGCAGATAGAATGGCGTCAGACACAATTGGAAGGGTGTTTATCGTAGTATGTGGAAGATAAATGAAAGTCTTTCAGAAAATACAACTATTTCCTACTCTTTTATATTTCTTTGTACTCACTATGTTGTCATTGACCAAGTGGAACCTGTTTGGTATTGTTTTAGCTAAACACTATTTATGACACAAAGCAGGGTTAGATCAAATATGACAAAAAGGTGAGGGAACAATGTGCACACAACAGCTCACATACATATGCTTTTTCCTGAACTTGTATGTTCCTGTTTAAATCACCACATGTTCACCATGAAACATGTGCTGACATGTTCGTGCTAAAATGACACCAAAAATGACATGGAAATATACAGTTATGACATATACAGCTAAAAGAACACTTAGCTCAAATGACCTGATTGAGATTCAGCCTGGGTTTAGATCAAATCAAAGTCCTGAAACTGTCCTTGTCTGGGTAAAAAGGGCCCTTTGGCTTGCAGCTGACTGAGAGTTGCTGAGCATAATTGTTCTTCTTGATGTCACATTAGACTCCACACCGTCATTTGAATCAAAAACACCACCAGGACAGTTTTCTTTCTCTTCAAGGAAACTGTCAGACTTCACTCCATCTACCTCTTTGCAGCAGAGATGCTTGTCCCAGACTGAATTATTGCGACACAGGGTCTGAACAAGTTGTGGTATTTGCAGAACTCAGCTGCAAGGGTTCTTACCCACACCAGACAATGGGAACACGTCACCCTCACACTTAATAATTTACACTTGCTCACTTCTGTACACAGTATAAAAATATTTTTTGGTCTTTAAGTACCTGCATGTCCCCGCCTACTTATCTAACCTCCTACTCACCAGCACTCACTCTTCTGATACTCATCTGCTCTCTGTCCCTTCCTCTTGGCTCCGCACCATAGGAGATATGGGCTTTAACTGTCACTGCCCCAAAACTGGGGGACAATTTCTCTCCATCTCTGTGCTTCCCCATTTTAAAACACAAATTAAAAGCCATCTTTCCAACTTGCTTTTCCACCCACTCAGTGACTCATTTTGCTTCTGTCTTATTGTGCCCTCTACACTTCAGCTTGCTGTCTGTTTTTATCTTGTAGTTATATAAACATGCTATTACTTTTGCTACATGGTTTTATGTCCTTTGATGTATCTGTACAGTATCCCTTTGTAGATAAAATTGGAGACCCCTGGTCTAAACGGACTGTATTTTAAGCCAAGATAAAATTTATTGGTCAGTAGTTTGAAATGTTGTAACAATACAAACTTGAACTTTCAACAGTTTCAGCAGTACCAGACTTGAACTTTGAACATATCCCAAGCTGCACAACAAATGTATTATGGTTAGTAAGGGCTCCCCAATGGGTCCATGGAGGACTAGTGGTTAGGCCACAGTGCTCTCACTGCCACGTTCAAGTTTGATTCCTGGCCAGAGAACCAATGACAGTGCACTCCCAGTGCTGGTCCCAAGCCCAGATAAAATTCTGTCAGGAAGGGCATCCGGCGTAAAAAAAAGAACACAGGTGGTTGGTCCAAAGAACATCATCAAGGCATAGATCCTGTTGTACCCAGTAGGACTAAACTCATAGAGACGTGGGTTATCACCATTAGAAGATGGTACACTGCATAGTTCACTTATGTCTGGTAGGGTATCTATGACTGCAGCTCTGAGTGCCGTAAGTCTGCATTTTTTATGTTGCAGGAATTAGCATGGGGATTTCTTCTTATCTGGAATTCACCAGATTTTGTTCAGGAGAACTGTGATTAACTCACTAATATTGATGCCAAAAGTAGGAATTAGATCTAGGGTGTGATTAAACTTGTGAGTGGGGCCTAGAACATTCTGTGTAACACCAGCAGAATCCAGAATGGACACACATACTATTCTTAAAGGGTCATTTTTAATTATCGTTATGAATATTGAAATTGTCAATAGATAAAAAGACATAAGAAGTGAGAATTATTTTTTCTAGAAAGTCAGTGTAAGTAGCAAGTGTGAATCAATTTTGTTTTCTGGAAGTACAAGAAAGTAAAATTTAGAAGAGAGTTCAAAGAAAGTTCAAAAAACCTAACTGGTGCTAAAGCTAAAGCTGAACACCACATTATAAATGGTAGCAACACATCCACCTTGTTCATGTACCTGAGGGTTATGCTCATACGGTATCTATATTCAGGTGAAGTGCACTCATTCAAAAGACTACAGTTATATAGTTTAAGACATTGTTCTGTTAAACTGAAAAAATTGAGGTCATAGTCCTTGAACAAATCATGGACAAACATAGTCTTTTGGGGTCAGTGATCTTATGTTTTAGTTCAAATGCAGCAAAAAACAGACTATAGTGACACAGTGCCACTGAGCTGAATATTTTCTCTCACGTGTTTCTGTCTCATGAGCAGCTGCCGGTCACCCTCAGAACACTGTGGGTAGATGAAAGGAGAGCCTGAGTGAGAGAAAGGAGTGTGCTGTGCTAATTAGAGATGCAGGAAACAGCTGTTTGTGACACATTATCACTGTAGCCTCGTGTAGCCGTGTGTGTGTGTGTGTGTGTGTGTGAGAGAGAGAGAGAGAGAAAGAGAGAGAGAGGTGCTGCCTCTAATCCTGATCCTAATCTGTATCTTGTAAATACCTATTCAGCTAATTTAGGCATCTTGGGTGGCACTGAAATCCATTAACAGGAAAAGTTCATTATCATTTCAGATGCCCTGGTCATCATCTGTGCCACTCTATATTGGATGTAATTGGAAAATAACTTACAGTGTCAGGGATTAGACTTTAAGTGCACCACAGCTTATAAATTTGATATGGATTGATAAAACAACCTCTCCTAAATTAATTTTCCCATGTTTTTATGATGATCTGCATTTGAGTCTTTGCTGTGTCTCTTATTATGGTGAATAACACGGTGGTATTTCTACCAAGTTAATGTAAATAAGATCACCTTCATGTTTAATTATTTATATGAGAAACATGGTGAAAGAGAGAAGAGTCTCAGGACAGGATTAACACTGTTCTTTTTCCTTGGTAATAAGAGAAAATGAAATAAGAGTAACTCTATCTCCAGACTCATCTCCTTATCTAGGCCAAGTCTGATATGTAGGCTTCGTACATATATTAGATCACCTCCCTAGAGATCAGGCTCGCTTTCTTTCTCAAAGCTGCTTTAAAACCCCTGTATAAATCTCACTAAGCCTAACACAGCACCAAGCTAATGCCCTGAATTATCTTTACTTTACCACAGTGTAGACTAGCAAACAAGAGACTAAACACACAAAGAGGGATGGGTGGATTGATGCTCAATTTGCAGTACTTCCAATCTTGACATTTTAAGAATTCATCTTGTCATAAGTATATTGATACAGTTGGTCAGATTTACAAGGTCCATTAGTGTGTATCCTGTAAGGAAAACTATATTGTTATATACAATACTGGTACAAACTTGCACTCAGTCACAAAACGTTTGTTGCACAGCCCTGCTCTGCTAGAGCAGATAGAAAATGAAGTTTTTCAAGTCATTCACCCCAATATACAATAAGAAGTCACAAAAGTCAGTTTAATACCAATTAATTAATAATTGCTTGGAATTTATAGGTGATAGGTGTTGAATTTGTAGTTAATTTTAATGACATGGCCACATGTCTCTCTAACATACAGATATGAATAACATCATTGTTATTTGTCCTTCAAATCTCCCAACAGTAACTTGCATATGTTTTATTGGTCCACTTGGGGAATGGCGCAGTAGCAGGTACATAAGGCCGCTGTTAGCCCGCTGATGGCAACGCTGGCTCCTCACTGGCAGCAGCCACCAGCAGTGCCTTGGCTTTGTGCTTTTCACTTCCTGCCAGTCTGTGATTGGTTAAAGAGCATTTCAGACAAATGTCCACTTGTTTGTTGTTCACTACAACCCTGCTACCCTTTTTTGCCCTTTGTAAATAGAATAGTATTAGATAGTAGTTAGAATAGTAACAGTTGTGTTTTATTTGTATTTTTATTTTTCCAAAGGCAAATTCATAGAATAAATATAGTTTTAAAAAGATTACAGAACATTCCTGACATTGTTATAATATACCTAACCACACACATACATTTGTAATTCTATCTTTCCATGCACTATTATTATTATTATTACTACTATTAATGTAGCTACAAAAATGCTGTACTTACTCTATGTGTGTGTGTGTGTGTGTGTGTGTGTGGCGGCCTGGGAAAACCCTTCACACAGTGAAAGTTTGACATGCTATTTATAGTTCATATTGTAACCCAATCTACTTATGGAAAAACAGCACATTAGTGACACTTTGATAAGAATAATTCTCATGAAGAGTTATACAGTACGTTTACAGTGGGAAATGTGTAATCATTTTGTTCTTCAGCATCATATACATCAGTCTCTGTCTCATCACCTGAAGTAAATGTTGTAAACATTTAAACAGAAGCCGCATCATTGCTCTTTACTTTCTGCTTTTGCAGCAGTGGAGAAATAATCGCTGATTAATTCAGTCAGTTTTGTTCTTTTGGCTAAATTTCTAAATTTTTATTAGGTAATCCAAACATTTTAAAACTATAAGCACTCCTTTCTGTACTGATGGTATAGTGGCACAGGTGCATCATGGACATCTTGACAGCTGGTATCTGATTTCTAACTGAATTGTTAAAGCTTATGTCCACTTTGCCATCCAACAGCTTGATCAAAGCCATTCATGTTGGGAGGAAATCACACTTAAGCTGTCAGGGATTTAGTCATCTTTAGGCAGACTGACTGCATTCGCTGTGTTGGTTAAACTGGCTCCATACTTAAAGTGATCTTTGCAGGAAGATTGTATAGGCAAGGCTAATAACTTTAAAAATGTCCACATTATGTTGGTGAAGTATATTTATTACATTAAATCATTAAATTATGTTATTGTGAAAAAAAACACACACACATTTTGCCCAAACCTAATCTTTGACTTTTTTGGCTGAATTCTGCCACAGCTGATCTGATATATAATCACTTTGCCTGCGCAGCCAATGAAGGACGTTTGTCTGAATCATCTTGTATCTCTTGCAGTTTTGTGTTCTGTGAACACACACACACACACACACACACACACACACAGAGTAAGTACAGTTTTGGTGAGCCTCTCCCCACTGTAGCCTCAGAGTCCGTGTCTTACACTTACTTGATGTACTGTAGCTTTCCTGTCACCTCAAACCAGTCGGGTGATTCTCCTCTGACCTCTCTGATCAACAGGGCATTAGCGCCCAACAAGCTGCTGCTCACTGGATGTTTTGTGTTATTCACACTGTTCTGTGCAAACTCCAGAGACTATTGTGCATTAAAATCCCAGGAGATCACACTTTTCGTTAATGTCAACACTAACTGAAACTCTTAAATTGACTATCTGCATGATTTTATTCATTGTGCTGCTGCCACAGTTGGCTGAATGGAAATTACATGAATGAAGGGGTGTTCCAGTTAAAGTGGCCGGGAGTGTTTCTGTATCAGGGATGTAACTGGATTTGAATACATAATTATTTTTAATTATTATTGTTTTTTTAGAATGCTTGCCTGAAAGCCTTAGGGTAGGTGTGTGCGTCTGTACTGGGATCCCGTAGAACAAAATCAAAACACACACACACACACACACTCACACACACACACGCACACACACACGCACACACACTCATGCACACACACACACACACACACGCACACACTGCTCGGGGTTTAAAACTTGTGGGGAGAGTTGCCATTTAATCAAAATTCCCGCCCGAATTACAACTCAAAAGCCACACAGAAAGACTTGAAACTAGCCCCAAATTTTTCTCAGCCTTCGCATGGGAACGGGTTAACAGTGGTGCGCACGTATTTCTGATTGTACCTGCAATACTTGGACATTGTATGCAGAACCTGGCAACCCTGCTCACAAGACCAAGTTTATTACCATGATACTAATAGGAGATGCAGTGTAGTTAATTTTTCATCAGTGGTTTGCTTCAGTAGCCTGGATTTTTCTAGAATGTTAAAAACCCCAAAAAACTAAAGTGAATGTGATAAAATATTATTAGATGGCTACTGTTGTCAACCATAAGTAACAGTGTCTTGATGTAAATTATCATTGTTGTTTTAAAAACGTAGGTAGCTTGTTTACTCAGTCACATTCAGACCCAGATTACAATAGGCCCTAGAGCCTGAGGTGGGAGGGGGCCCCTGGTTGTCGGTCCTCCAGGTCAGTGGAAGGTGGAAGCAGAGAGTGGAAATACAAACAAACAACCATGTAGTGTCTACAGACTGACACTGATATGCTTTCTGCACATAAGTATGTACATTCTGTACATTTTGGAATAATTTATGGAAATCTGCAAAATATTTTTCCAAATGTGGATACACCCCCAAGTTGGTAAATGGAGGAAGTTCCTCATGTCGTCTCAGAGAGTTGTTCCTCAACACCATCGCCTCTGGCTTGCTCATTAGGACAAATGTAAAATTTTAATTTTAATTTTATATGCAGATTTCTGTAAAGCTGCTTCGTGACCATGGCCATTGTTAAAAGTGCTATATAAATAAAATTCAATTGGATTGATGTCCTTTACACATTCCTCAACTTTATGAAGCTGGTGTCTCTCATCTGGCTTTGTTGAAACATATAGCTGTGTGTCATCAGCTTAACAATGGAAGCTAATACCATGTTTATGAATAATTTTACCCAGAGGGAGCATATATAGAGAGAAGAGCAGTGGGCCTAAAACAGAACCTTGTAGAACAACAAACTTTAGTTCTGTACCAATAGAGAAGTTGCCATTTACATCTACAAACTGATAACGATCCAACAACATTCTCTAGTCTATCTAGAAGAAAATTATGATTTATGGTATGATCTAACAAAGTCTGCACTAAGGTCAAGCAACACAAGCAAGGAGACACAGCCCTGATCAGAAGCCAGTACTCGGCCATTTACTACTTTAACCAGCGCTGTCTCAGTACTGTGATGAGGCCTAAATCCTGACTGAAAGATTTCATGAATGCTGTTCCTATGTAGGTATGAGCATAGCTGCTGAGATACAACCTCTTGTAGGATCTTAAAGATAAAGGAGAGGTTTGATATTGGCCTATAGTTAGACAGCTGACACGGCTCTGGGTCTGTTTTTTTTTTCCAATCATTTTCATGGTTCAATTAACTGCTAGTTTCAGGGACTTACATACACAGCATGTGCTAAAAGAGGAGTTGATTATTTTTAATAGAGGTTTGATTGCTTCTTGTACTATTTGCTTGAGGTAATGTGCAGTGGGGGGTCTAGTACACAAACTGAGGATTTTGAAGAGGAAATTCATGAAATTAGTTTGGTCCATTGGATTAGAGTGAAAGATCCTAATCACTCTACTGATGTGGTTATGCTGTTTTCTGCATAGTTAGTAATTATCTGACATAAAGTTAATACTTTTCTGTGTAATATTCTCAATTTTTCTTCAATGCTTCTGTGGTAGTCTTGCTTTAGGATTATTATTTTATATCTTTAGATTTTTATTATTTTTAGATCTTTTTTTAGCTCAGGGAACAGACACAGGAGCACCACCAATTATCGATAAAGCCAACATTGTTTTTTGAGATCACTAACTGGACATCCAGCAGCTCAGTGACTATAACCTGCTGTAAGCTATAACGCCACACCACGTTGGAATGGAGCCTGAGCATATTACAGCATCATACATCACCTTTACTATTTTACACACCTCTGCATTCAGAGCATGATAAGCCAAATCATGTTATTTCATCATTTAAGACAGAAAGCAGCAGTGCCCTCAACATCAGAAAATCCCACAAAATCCTCAGCACTGTTTATATCTTGATCAGTGTTCCTGCAGTTCCCTAGATGTTCATTTGTTTTTTTTTGTAACTTCCTGGATGAGTCCTTGATGTAGTCTTGGAGGAATTTTGGTAGGTTCTCACTGTGGATTGCTGGAGTCCCAGAGCCTTATAAATGGCTTTGTAACCCTCTCCAGGCTGATATATTTCAATAACTATTCTTTTCATGGTATAGTGTGCTACTTGTTGAGATCTTTAAGCTTACAGCACATTGCTGGAAAGATTTTATTTAAGTGATGTTTAGGTTTAACCGAGCTGGCAGTAAACAAACCTGGGTGTGTTTAGTCTCATTGAGCCAGTTTACAGTAGGTTAATCAGTTGATTGAGTAACTTTTACTTTTACTCAAGCAGTTACTTTTCACACAGAGCTGTTTAGTGTTGGATAACTTTTTTTTCCCTACAGTAAATGAAATAATCATTTAAAAACTATATTTTTTGTTTACTTGGGTTGTCTTTGTCTTATATTACATTTTGGTTTGTGACAAAATAGCAAGCAAATGATTTCCATGAAATGTGTACATTAGGCCTTATTATTATATTATGAGGGTAAGAAAATGAAAACCATAAAAGTGCGACTTAAATTAGAATTTAATCGATTTTTTTCTGGACGAATCCGGACACTCGTTAATCGATGGAACATTTGCAATGAAAAAATATGTAGAAAAATGATACACTTTTGTGACACCTATTTGCAATAAACAATGCAAAATAATAAAATTAAGGTTTACATTTGACGCTCAAAGAAAAAATGGTTGGTTAACATTTCTATCATTGGTTATATCTATTTACTCCAAAAGTATCTGTGAATTGCCAGAAATGTAATACAGTGCATTCACAAGTTCTGTAGGTTTCCATGTCAACCTGTAAGTTATTTTGGGAAGCGTATTTGTTGCTGTGAGCAGCTTGGAAAATCATACATATACAGACAAGCCTTGTCAGCTTCTCTTCTAAAATTCTTCTAAAAGTCTTTGTACATAAAACTCATTTAGATAAACACTTAAAGTGTATTATTTGAGACTCAGCTATACTTTTTGTTGTCTGCTGCTAATGTTGTATTACATCATGGTGCCTCCATCATTTACATTCGCATTGCACCATGCACACATGTTGCTTTAAGTTCTGCAGACCTGCACAGCCAATGTCCATGTAGCTAAAAGCAAACATATTACCTAATGCATGTTTTCTCTTAAAAAATTAAGCCAGTGCATCTTTTGGCTGCTGCTCAGCATCATAGAGCAGTTGAATGTAGCTCTCAAACTGACAAGGAAGGAGAGGAAATGTCACCCTCTCACCCAGCGAGCCAGGCCAATTATACCCTCTTGGACACTGGTATTTTCACAATATGAATGATTGAGTGAATGCTTGAACTACTGCGCCACTTAAAACCCCACGAAAGTCTTACCTTCAGAAACAATGAACAGGCAAAACAAAGTAATTACATTGGCTTGTTATGGGTCTTAAATTAAAAAAAAAACGTCACTAACTTTGAGTTTAGTTCCTTTTATGGTGGATTTTTTTTTAGTCAAAGGGCCTTTGGAGCTTGAGAAAGAGCTCATCTTTGTTACTAGCCATATTTAATAGAATATATACTAGCGGTTAGGCATCGGCGATCTCACTGCTGCGGCCTGGGTTTGAGTCCCGGCCAGGGAACCGACCCTATCCACTGTGGATGCACATGACAGTGCACTCTCAGTGCCGGTCCCAAGCCCGGATAAAATGGGGAGGGTTGCATCAGGAAAGGTATCCGGGGTAAAAACTGTCAAATCAAATACATGGACCAATGATCCGCTGTGGCGACCCCTAACGGGAGCAGCTGAAAGAAGAACAACTTGCAATGAATTTCCAATTTGACCAGAGCGATTAAACCAAAATTTAAAAGATGCACTTACATGAAGAGAAAATGATCATCAGATTATTGGAAATGTGTGCTTTTTATTTTTTTAACAGGTTGTTTTGTATAGTTGATCGGTCAGTTCAGATAGTTGGTAAATACCAAGCTCAGAGGATGGTAAATAAGTCATAAATGCTCTGAACACTGCATGTGACTCTGCACAGATGTTTCACTACCTGTTTATTTGCCAGCTCCACACAGCTGTTAGCAGCAGCCAAGGAACTTGTTAACTTGTGAGATTTTTTGGAATTGCTTCTATACAGTAGCGGTATAACACAATGATATTATCTGTATCTGTTTAGTCCTCAAAATATCTGTATCTGTTTTCATATTCATATTTAAAGTGAAAGAAGTGTGCGTGGTCTATACCACGTGTGTGAACCCTGTCACTGTGCCATAGACACTGGAAACACTGAAAAAAGGGCTGCTGTCATTTTCATTCACAAAATTATATCAACAAATTTTGGAGCTCAGTAAGGCAGTGTTTTGGTCACTCTACTGGAGCAATCTTGTGCTTCTCATATTAGTAGCGTGACAATGAACTTCTGTGTTCTGGGAGCAGGGTTGCTAGATTTCATGTGTGATGCACACCACTGTTAACTTGTTTCCCCTTAAAAATACTGAGAAAAAGACGAAAACCTAAATCTACCTTTTCCTGTGCGCAAACATGTTGGGCAAGATGCAAGTCTTTTTAAGTTGTAGTTGGGGTGGGAATTTTGCTATAACCTGGCAACCCTCTCCATGAATTTTCCTTATTCAACATGTCCAAACTTTTTCTCCATGAGCCCCTCTTCCCAGGTTTTTTTTAATACTTGCACCCCCACTTTAATAAATGAAGTAAATAAATAAAGTCTTACAATATAGCTTATTTTTGGCTGAATTTTTCAGTGGCATCTCTAATAAATATAGTTCACTGATGTTACCTATATCCTTATTTAATGATAGTTATGTCAGACAGAAGTAGATTTTATTAAAGATTGTATTAGAGAGTTTATTTTGCACGGCGTCAGCACATCTTTCAAGAAGAGAGCTCAGCTGCAGCTTTTTGACAAGCCTTATAAAAAAATACTCTGCCTCCTGTTCATATCTCTATTCATTTAGGAAACACTATCTGTTCAGTCTGAATGTGTATTTGTATTCGGTTACATCCCTAGAATACAGTATCATCACGTGGTACTGGGCCATTGCTGTGCTCCCTCTTCAGATTGAGCTTCTGCTTTTTTCTCATAAAGTCAGCACATCAATTTCTGTAAGGGCTTAAATGGTCATGGCTACAGATGTAGTTGTCATGAATGGGTTTTGAGAAAGCGGACCAAATCAGTTGAAATGCTGCTCATCTCTTAACTGGCAGGTGCATCCTTTTCTTTAAATGGCATTCTCCCTGTGTACATGATCCCACTGTGATAAGGGTTGACACCTGTAAAAGCTGCCGTCCCCCTTTGCAATCCTTACAAATGCAGAGTCAGGTGCAGCACAAATAGTTACTGATATAGGTACAGTGATCTGAAAGTAACTTGAACATGAAGGCAGTCTTTTTCAAGTTGATAAGACTCATAAAAAATAATTAAAAAACTACACATTGTTTGGTTTATGATCCCAAAATAGATGCCTATAACAAATGGATCATTATTTTGTTATATCTTTACTCAGAACCTTCAGTGAGTCATAAAATTGATCAAAACCAATAGAGTGCTTAAGCTTTTATGAAGGGAAAGACCATCTGTGTTCATTTATAACAATATAGTTGTAGATAAATACATTTATCAAATATGTAAGATGCATATTTTAGACCTTAATGAAAACAAATGCCACCAGGTACTTTCTTAGTTTCAGAATGTGTTTTGGTTTTGAGAAACATTCTTGAATTCTTTGGTAAACCTGGAATTTTTTTTATAAATAATGTTCAGGAGCACTTTATTTTACAGTAAATGGTATTTAATAGGGAAGAATGTGATAAGCGGCTAGCATGTATTAGTAAATTATGCAGTAAGTAACTGGCATTTAATAGCGAACTTGCATGGAAACTGGGCTTCCACAGGACAAAACAAAAAAGTAGCATGAGCGTAAGGATATTACTTCATTGTAGAGCTTGAAAGGACAGCTTGTGGAAGCTTGTGTAGGGTTACCTGGTTTCTTCAAAATTCCCACCCCAATTACAACTCAAATGTCACTCACCTTTGTCTTTGTGTGGGAAACAAGTTAACAGTGGTGCCCATTTCTGATTTAAAGTATCTAAGCTATCTCACAGGACAAAGACTAAGTTCATTAATGAGCCTTTAAATAAAACCGTATTTCTGTACTAACAGCAGAATGTGAAATAAAGCACCCCGTGTTACAGACACACCCCCTCGAATCACACCAGCAGGGTTGCCAGTGTTGGGGTTTTTAACACCTAACTCAGCTAATCAAAAATGTGTTCGTCCCATGGTGAACTTGTTCCAAATCAAAGAAGAAAAATGTGACTCCCTTTGTCAAATTTTCTGGGATAGTTTCTGGTCATTTTGTGCAGTTTTTGAGATTTTGATAGGACCTGGGAACTCTGGCACATGTTCAGGTGATGCTTTTTTTGCTGTATCAAAATGTATTGCATTGTACTGTATCAAATTTGAATTTTGAATTTTGTACATTAAATTGTGTAATACAATTGTGTGTATTGTTACTCTGTATGCATTTGTTACTGTGAGTGGCTTGGAAAATCATATATAATGATAATAATTGTAGAGGTTGTAAAATTCCAGTGTAGTACCAAAAGATTCCAGTAAAACAGAATGTTTTAGACAAAAGTCCTTCATCATCTGTGTAAGCAGAGTGCTTCTGAAGCTGTAGTGAAACCAGTGGATATCCAAAATGCTTGATGATTGTCAAAACAAGACATTCAGTCCATGGGGTTCTAAATTTCAGAATGTGTAGATGCACTATTCTCCTTATGTTTCCTCATTTCAGTGCTCCCATAACAACAACTGGTGATGCACACAGAGATGTCATTAATGCTCTGTCCAATGCTGTTGAAGTGTCTTGCCACTGGAAAGGAGAAATCCTTCATTCTGCTGGTACAAATTTTCTAGGCAAAACAATTGTCCCATCGGATAAATGGCAGTTCCTTAAAAAGGAAGCTGTCTCAGGATCCTGGAGGATTTTGAAGTTTTTAAGTATAATATCCATCACAGTTTTATTAGTGGGATGATAAGTAAGTATACCAAAGGAATTCTCTCTGTCCTAGCAGTAGAATGTATATAGGTCAGTGCATCCGTTCTCTCAACAGTGCTAACACAGGCCATGGCACGATCTATGACTCAAGGACATAGATCCACATTTGTAAACATAATTGCACATTTCCTTACCTTTCTGGAGAATGTCTTCATTCTTACTGCAGATGCATTTAAGTTTCATTAGCTGTGACTAAGAAATTTAATTTCTGCAGTGCTTCTGATATGAAGAGTTGTACTCCAAGTAGGAGTAGGTGCTGAAGGCAAAATTGAAGGAAAAATGCCCCAAGAACAAGCAGAAACTGAAGACAGCTGCAGTAAAGACCTGGCAGAGCATCACCAGGGTTTGTAGCCAAGTATTAAAAAGGACAATTTAATTTATGATTATGTTAGTTTGTCCAATGTTCTGAATATGACAAAGAGTTACTCTGACATGTAGTGTTTGTCTGGTTATGGTGCGAAAACCACAAAGACAGTTGTAGTTACTAATCAATTTCTATGTACAAAATACAAGCTTTTTAGATAGATAGATAGATAGATAGATAGATAGATAGACAGACAGATCACTTTATTAATCCCAGAGGGAAATTCACAGATTACAGCAGCAATCCAGAAGTAGAGTGTATAAGCAAGAGTATTCAGAATAATAGTAAAAATAAATATATTCAATACAAAATTATAAAATATTATATTGGATGTAAAGTGAGTATAGCCTTATATACAAAAGTCGTCTGAGTAAATGTGAAAGTGTCAGTGCAATAACATCTTGCTGCAAACATTAAAGGACCCGAGCTTTCTCAGAAAATAGAGTCTGCTTATCCCCTTCCTGTACACAACCTCTGTGTTGACCTTCCAGTCCAGCCTGTTGTCGAGGTGGACTCCAAGATATTTGTAGGTGTCAACACGCTAAACATCCTGTCACATGATTTTTATCAGTCTGATTGTGGTCCTTTTCCTCCTGAAGTCGACCACCATCCTTGGTCTTGGCCACATTGAGGAGTAGATGGTTCCTCTCACACCACTCAACAAAGTTGTTCAATAGGTCCCTATACCCCTCTTCCTGTCCATCCTTGATGCACCCAACCACCAAAGAGTGGTCGGAGAATTTCTGCAGGTGACGGCGATCTGACTTGTACTGAAAGTCAGTGGTATATAGGGTGAAGAGTAATGGGGATAGCACAGTACCCTGTCGTGCTCCAGTGCTTGCTCATTAGCCACTTGGACAGACAGCTCCCCTGCCACACAAACTGAGGTCTGTCTGACAGTCTGTGACCCAGGAGATCACAGAAGGTGCTGACCTTCTAACTATCTTCTCACTAAGCAAGAGGGGTTGGATGGTGTCAGTTGCACTTGAGAAATCAAAGAACGTGATTCTTACTGTGGTATTGTTGCAGTCCAAGTGGGAGTGGACTGTCTGTAGTAAATAGATACTGCATCATCCACACCTACCTGTGGCAGGTAGGCAAATTGCAGGGGGTTCAGAAATTAGCTCACTGGAGGTTTGAGGTGGGCCAAGACCAGTCTCTCCAGAACCTTAATTACATGTGATGTGAGTGCAACTGATTTGTAGTCATTCAGGGATGAGGGAGCTGTCTTCTTTGGAACAGGGACCTGACAGGATGTTTTCCACAGCACAGGCACCCTCTCTTGTTGAAGGCTCAGGTTGAGGAGGTGCTGAAGTATCCCAAATAGCTGGTTGGAACAAACCTTGAGTACCCTGAGGCTAATACCATCAGGGCCCGCAACCTTGCACAGGTTTAGCTTCTTCAGCTGGCTCTTCACTTGTCTGGTTGTAGAAGATAGGTGGAGGGTTAGGAGGTGGGAAGATGGCCTTGGGAGGTTGAGGGAGGGTGAGTAGTTGTGGGGTGAGTGTGAAAGGCCATCCAGAGTTATTATGTAATCAGAAAGCTTACTTCTAACTGCATGTGGTCCTAGTACAAGTACTTCTGTCTTGTCAGAATTAAGTAAGAGAAAGTTAATAAACATCGAGTGTCTAATGTCCTTTACACATTCCTCAACTTTATTAAGCTGGTGTCTGTCATCTGGCTTTGCTGAAACATACAACTGTGTGTCATCAGCGTAACAGTGGAAGCTAATACCATGTTTACGAAAAATTTTGCCCAGAGGTAGCATATATAAAGAAAAGAGCAGTGGGCCTAAAACAGAGCCTTGCGGGACACCAAACTTTACCTTAGTATGAGAAGAGAAGTCACCATTTACATCTACAAACTGATAACGATAAGCCAAATAAGACCTGAGCCAGGAAAGGGCCGTTCCCTCAACAACATTTTCTAGTCTATTGAGGAGAATAGTATGATCAAAAGCTGCACTAAGGTCAAGTAACACAAGCAAGGAGACACAACCCTGATCAGAGGCCAGTAGTAAGTCATTTACCACTTTTACCAGTGCTGTCTCTGTGCTATGATGAGGCCTAAATCCTGACTGATACATTTCATGAATGTTATTCCTATGTAAGTATGAGCATAGCTGCTGTGCTACAACCTTTTCTAGGACCTTGGAGATAAAGGGGAGGTTTGATATTGGTCTATAGTTAGACAGCTGACAGGGGTCAAGGTCAGGTTTT